>JAPYKE020000055.1:1100000-1600000 GCA_028554795.2 Sinohyriopsis cumingii
CTGTCACTACAATTAACCATATAACATACGTTGTCGGATTCGTTTGTGAATGAAATTCGCTTTCGTATCTAATGACTTAGACGTATACAGAAACATGCACAAGTCTTATATGTTATTTAGAAATTGTACACTCTCTTCCTATTGAAATCCTGTAAAATCCTTATTGCTGTTAATAACTAAGTCACACTAACACACATTGCTTACATCTAACACCGGTGAACTTTTATGCACTTATTTCTCATTTTCTCCCCATTCGCTCTCCCATTATTAACTTTATAATGTTTTCCCATAAGAGTTGATCCTAATCTTATTTCCCGCTTTCTCTGTATAATGTATATTCTCTGTAGTCAACAGGTTTTATACGTTGTAAGAACGTGCAGCCGCATCCATTGTAACAGTTAAAAGATAAATGTTAGAACTAAAGTGAGAAATCGTCTTGTCCATTTAAGCAAGCAGTTGTGCTGGTCACTCTTAATAGCTATTCATAGCTTTAAAATAGACATTACAATTAACTACTTTTCATAGTTCCAAGCTGAGAGTACCAGGAACTATAACCCATACTTCACATAGCTGTTTTAGCTTAGGTGGTATGGTTGAAGACTACTAATGAAGGAGTTGCCTGCACAATTAGTGGGAAAGATACATTTTTCACCGATTCCAGACCAGTCATCGCACCAACAAAATAGATTTCGATCAAAATAAGTAAATTTCTCTCATTACACAATTTTATGATCACTAAAATACCTCCGCAAGCACAGTCATTGTTTGCATACATGCCATCAATATATTAAGGGGATTGACTTTTCAATGTTTTATTGGTTTGTCTTTTTTATTGGTTTCTGAGAAATAAAACCTCCGTTGTATCTGCGTAACTTCGTTTTAATCTGTAAATATGCGTCATATTTCTTTATTATAGGTTTCGAAGGAAAACTAGGTTCCATATCAGTGATATCACATGTTTGGAATATGACATGTGATAGCAGAATTTTCCCTCAGGATATTTATAAAATGTTCAATTGTCAAAGCAATTCATTAAGTGGAGATACAAGTATGATTGGTCATGAACATACTTAGCATTAGCAGCCAATGGATAAAGTTGTTCTCCCAAAATATAATTAAAGTTTTGGATCTTAAATAGTCTGAAAAAAGTGGCCCATTCCAGTAGGTGAAACGTTCGAAGTTCTTATATGCTAGGATATATAAAGACTGAAATGAAACTATAATTCTACAACTTTTCGATGGGCAGAAAATACATGTTTAGACACAAAAAATATACGCAAGCACAAAATGTCAATAAGATACGAATTTAAATGATATATTCATGTTATTCGATTGGTATAATGTAATGTATTATACATGTCAACATACACTTTGTATTGGGCAGAATAAAATAATATGCATACAATAATTGTATAGATCCTTAATGTTTACTGTAATATGCTCACATTTGGATAATTTGGTGTCAAAAGCTCTATAACCGTAATGCGCTTAAATTCCGATACTCTGTTTAGTATTATATAGTTTAAAATGCATCATAACCGTAACGGGATTACTTTTGGATATCCTGTGTAATGATACTCAGTCTCAAAAGCATCATAACTGTAATTTCCTTTAATTCTGATATTATATGCAATATTAATCTGCGACAGTTTCATGACAATAATAAGCTTAAATTCAGATATCTTATGTAATATTACTCAGTAACAAAGCATCATAATCATAATGTCCTCATATTAGGTTATTTTGTGTAATAGGACGTGATATTTATCTTTTGTGTGGTATATAATGTATTATTTTTTTTATTGCATATACGTAGCAATTACTGATGCATTATTCTGCTCTTGTGGCTACTTATGTTTGTTACATACATTATGTTTCACATTTGTTTCTTTATTAAACTATCAGCAGTGATTATGCAAATCGATTTGCTGATATAAATCTACTGCATATCATAGCATACCAGTAATGATGGATGATGATAGGAATCTTTGTGACTTCATTTCTCTCTCTCTCTCTTCAGATATAAAACAATATTTTCTAGTGTTTTGTAAGCTATGCATATTTGAATACAATTTTGGACAGCTGCGTTGAGCTGTTTTAGGCCCGACGAAGTTTATGAGATTGAATTATATTATATATGGTGCAGTTCTCTCTCTCTCTCTGTCTCACTCTCTCTCTACTAGATGAGTTTTATTTCTGTCACTCAGCATCTTCACACACTGAGCAGAGTTTGAAAACATGATATATAAAGCCGTCATCAATCTCGGTAAATCTGTGCATATGCATGTACATATCCAACCTAAATGTAACACTTAATTTGCATCTAAAGAATGGTAATGATGTGTGGACAAAAGGATGATCCCTTTAGTCGACTTTCTGTATTAGCCGTCGTATTGTTATATAAGGGGCTATGCAGACATATATTTGCCCAAGTTAAGTTTTTCAGGGGTAAAAATTGCGTAGTTACTTGAATGTTTCTTTCTACTTACAGCTGCTACTCTTTGATTTTAATCCGTAACATTCCTGATTTTTGAAGATAATACGTACTTGTCGAATTAATTATGGTTAAATACTGTGGAAATCCCTTATATCTTCGTTTGTTTCGTATACTCCTTTAGCCATTTCTTTCCGTGAGTTCAGCCTACAGGCTCTAACTGAACACCGGTGCACAAATGCACTCAAGGAATTCAAATCCTGCTATTTTAAATCTTGGATCATGTGTGTAAATATATGTGTGTAGATAAGTCATGAGCACGACTGGGAGACACACTGACGATAATGTCAGGTACAGCAGTCCTTCTCTTTCACTCTTTATTTCTCTCTTCGTTCTTTTGTCTCTCTTTAATGTATCTCTTCAGACATTGCAAGTGGTCTTTGCTGGTACGTTGCTTGGATTCTTGTCTGTAGAGTTTAGCCTACAGGCTCTAAGTGAACAAGTCTCTAGTTATCTGAATATGCTCTTTACATTTGATCAAACTGTTAAACAGTTCCCATTGTTTTTCAATTAAACCAAAGCTGCATTTAATATATTAATTTTATGAAAAATATACAATTTAACCATAATGAAAACATACAAGGTCTGCATGAATAACTTCATTGACAAAATCAATGAAAGATATGTTTGATATTTTGTCATATGTCATCAAGTACAAATGAAAGAATCAACGCATTTTTTAATAGATGCTGAATACATCATAACTTCTAAATTATACTACTAGTGGCATTTGGCTCACACGTATTAAGAAACTTGTAATTTGATTTACTTCCAGGAAGTAATTAAATATGTTTGAAACATACGTCATTCGAGACCAGCATAGCTATTTGAATATTACATGAAATATAGGTGCTCCAGATGGCCACGTGGTCCAAAGCTCGCATTTTTATGAATCATTGCCATCTCACCTCTGTGTGCGTGGGTTCGAGTATCCGGTTTGGTCGATGTGAGTATGTGAGAAAGCTTGACAGTAGCTTCTCGTGGGTCGATCGTTCTTTTGGGGGTTTTCCCGGGTTTTTCCTCCACATTTATATGGGCCGCCATGTATAACCTATCTTGTTCTGAAAAAATGGCGTTAGACTCTACAACTACAACAACAATAAGCATGCAAAATTAACGGCCAGCTATATCTGCACCAATCGCGCCTGAATTTTGCAATGGATCAGTGACAGCGACCTACATGTTGCATTGGCTCAGTGCCGATGACGGATACAGTGAGTGGCCTTTTGGTGACTGTGCATGAATTTGACTGTTTGTGTCGATATTAATCCAGGTATGAAATCAACAATCGGTAGTTCACTCCAAGTCACTTTAGTGGAATCCATCCATGCAATGGAGTTCGCGTTGACAGGTAAATGGCATGCAAAACAATATTAAATATGACCGTTTTGTATTCTCACGATGTATCTGAATAAGAGCTAAGCATACACTGCAAGTCTGCTTTATACTTTGTTTCAATCTTTGTTGATTTCGACTATGCTATAGACCACTTATTTAAAGACACAAGTTAGTCAAAAATCTAGCTTTTACTATGCAGTGACAATGTTTTGTGACCAACATAACACTTAGCTAATATGTGCATACGATTATAGGTTAAATATTCAGATTAGTATTAATTGAGGTGAATATGTTTACAGCTACCTGTTAGGACATTAGTTTTTCACTTTGGCTTCCCTAAACTGTTTGTCATCTTTGCACGTTTTGAGATGGGACTGCCCTACCTTATGACTCTGTTATTGTGCCTTACCCTTATATACCAATGTTGTTACTCGAATAATTACTCATTTCTGCCTTATAAACCACAAGATTATTAGTTATAGTGTTGTGTTTACTTTTTTAACTTTGGATGTTTTATTTACTTAAAGTATTCACCGGAATTACAAAGAGCTCATCAATAATTATTGGATTAAATCATTAATTTGCAATAAAGGTAAATTCAGTTAAAGACATTTTGGATTATATTATTACGCTACATGAAAAGACTGTTAATATATCGCCAACTTTCTAGCTATTGGCACATTACAACATTCGAAACTACAGCAATATCAGCACATTCAATATCTGATTTTATTTGGAACACCAACTTAGTTCAAATATGTACCTCGTTCATTTTGACTTGTGATATAAATGTTAGAAATATTTCTTACTTAATTCACAATAATGTGAGCTATTGTATAAACTTTCATGTTTTATTCTCGGAAAAATATGTATTGAATTTGTACAAAATGTGTTGGTTTTCGATCTGTTCTGTTATATAATTTAAGAAGACATGTTCCCAATCCGTTGTAACAAGTATTTCCTGAGATAGTCTGGAGACTATCTAAACCATTAAAAAACCAGCATCGATACTAATAATTGCATGTATTGCATTGTATCATGTGTCAAATTGATGTTGACTGCATTGCAAGGATAGTGTGGAACTCTTGGTGTGTTTTTAAACAAGTAATACTTACATTTCACTAAATTAAAATCTCCGTGCGCATCAGATCGACGTAGCCAACTACTTTCTCATAATTTTGAAAAAAATTCAAAAATTGAATGTGTTATGATGCTCTATTGATGCTCTAAAATTGGCTTTGTATGCAACTTAACTCTATCTTGTATTATGTATTCATAAGTTGGCTTTGTATGCAACTTAACACTGCATTATCCTGTATTATGTATGTTTTTGTTCAAACATGACTTAACTTGTTTCGCAGGAATTGCAGTCACTTTAGATTGAAAACCTATTATCCATGATATTCCAAAGAAATTGTCCCAGAGCGTTCACAACATTTTAAATGGGCCAAATTGTCTAGATCTTGGTATGAATTAATCTGTATGTATATATGTTTGTTAAACATACATTACGGAGTGCAGTTGCCCCTTCCCCAATAATATCGCTTTTCTCAGTTTTGAAATGATTTGTGTGGCGTTTGCTTAGGGCATACACATATTGTATGTTTACAAATGTACAAGTTTGATGATGACATCGGAAACATCTGATTTCAGTCTAACTCAGAGTGAAATGTGTTTGTGATATCAAACTTAGCTCACATTTCTAATACTTTTTTAGAACTCAATAATGGTTGTCTAAAAGTGTTATCGAAAGTGAATCAATATTCTTATGACGGAATTCGTTTAATTACTAGTCATTTTGGTAGGTGGTTTTGACAATGAGAATAGTCTCCGACTATAAGCTTTGTATGAATCCATAAACATAAAATTGAGAAAAATTAATAGACTGAACTACAACGTAGGAAACAGCTTCAGAACCAGAATTATACGTTATTCTAATGTGGTCAAAGCAATATGTAAGACCAAGAATTTCTCGAATTATACCACATGGAAAACAACTAAAGAAATGAAAAACAAACTAGTAAACTTTCTTTAAAGGCTTTTCCTGGACCTGGTGTACATGCGTTTAATTATGCCTGGTATTATCGAGCAGATAAAGTGCCCTATCCTCGTCAACAAAACTCCACGTTTTAAGCAACTCGACTTGACTTTAATTTAGCAGTGTTGCCCTTTTTATCAATACTGAATTAACATTATGTCAACATATTTCGCAATGTCCTATAATATTGATTTGTTCAAATTGCAGATATAACTCATATTTTACAATAGCAGCAATACTATTTTCCTACAAATCTGCCCTGATGTTACACAAAATATTTCACGTTTTTGTCATAACGGAAGCTAAATCCCTGAACTGATCAGGTAGAATGTCCGTCGTGAATGTAAATACTTACCCAGTTATGAAGGGAAAGTAATAATACAATTATTAATACTGATGCATATATATTCATACACTATAATAAGAACAAGTTTCATATGTCCTAACAAAAATCGCAAACTGTTTTATTGAACAGACCGAAATCTCAATTCATGAAGACTATGTCTGGAGACAATACTAATAACAAAGAAATAACACTATCAAAATATCAGCTTGGTGCGTCCTATTAATTTTCAGCATTAAGGCGTGCATGACGATTTTACTTGCAAAGTCTTAGTCTTTACCAACAAATTATGTATTATCTTACCCATTTGGAAGTATTAACAAAGTGCTTGCTTAGGTGTTTAGTGGACAATAGCAATACGCTTTCTAATAGGAATCATTCTGAGAAAATGGATTATATTATAGCATGAACAACATGCACGCTTAATGTTTGGAAGGAAATAACATTTCATTGTATATTTAATAGTTATTAGTTTAAAAGAATGGATTATATTGTAGCATGATCAACATGCTCGCATAGGTGTTTGCAAGAATGTAAAAATGTATTTTCCATTTAATTGGAATCATTTTGAGAGAGTGCACGACTTTTGTAAATTTTTTAACTGTATGATATCGAATAGATATTACGTGCTGGTAGAGGTGTCTTATCATACAATGACATTGATATCTCTATTGCAGGATGTAATTGTCATGTTATCTCGCCAAATACACTGTAAAGTTTTATTTCAAATCAACACTATTCCTTTTATTTTTTCATGGATTGTCATACATACATTATTTTCTTCCTTTTATAAATAATAGTAATTAATTTAGAATGGTTGTTGTCGGAACGAAAAGTTGAATTTGTGGCATTCATTATTGATATCTGTGTTTTCAAGGTTTAAATTTCGAACAATCATTTCCTATTTTAAAGCTCATTACTGAAATATAGGCTATATATAAAACTGACGCCATACTTATGCATATTTAAACAGAGAGTTGCGTACCACGGATTGTCATCTAGTGATATTCTGTGTTCATTTGAAATAGTAGGATGCAACGATTGTTTCTTAAACTTGCCAATATTTTTCAGATTAACACATATCGAACGTTTTGTCAACTAATGTCAGGTAAATTATAGAGATAGCTCACAATTCACCCCTGCCGCAATAACATATTCCAGACAAACGTTGCCTGATGTTCCACAGGAAATTTCACCATTGTGTTCCAATCTAATTAGAACCCATGAACTGATGTGTTGCATTTACTTACATAAGATCATGCGTCATGTTCGTCGTGAATGTAAACACTTACCCCATACTGAAAGGAAAAACATATGTAATGAATGCTGTGTCATTATTCGTACTCACTATAACAAACAGCAGGTAACATAAGTTGTAAGAAAAACTCAAGCTCTTTCATCAGAGTCCGAAATCACAACACATCATAGGGATTTTATTAGAGTGTATTAATAACACGGTAATACAACTTTGAATGTGACAACATTGTGTATTACGTTTCTATCATTAGAGAGATTTTACTCAAGAGCCCCTAATTCTTTCTTCAGACAATGTCTGTGCTATTTTAAGCATGTGTTAGTACGAACATGGTGCTCGCTTACGTGTTTATTGGGAAGCAGTTATGAATGTCGTTTGTATACGAATTATTTTTAGAGCTACAATTAAATAGCATTATTGCATTCGTTATCATGAAAAGATCTTAAGATAGAATGATAGCTGACGACATTATATTTTCGATACAAAATATAGATAACTATAATAGCAATAAGATGATAAATATATTGCTTTACATTCAAACTCACAAGGAAATTAGTATGGCTCATGTATATCACTTTTAAAAGCTCCATACACTAAGCATGAGCTAGATAAATCATATAAAATACGAGCTGATCAAAAAGGATAGTGGGTCGGATAACAGGAGAATTTTTAATATAAGAAAATTATGGGTGAAATAAATTAAGAAATGCGCTGAATAGGAATCAAAAAATAAAAAAAAATGTTAACCTATAAAATATTACTAGATTGCTACCCTCAACGTGGCACGAATCATGCAAAAGCTGTACTTCGTAAACAATGATTTAGTAAATGTATGTGTTTCATTAAAACGAGCAGTAAACAAGAAACCATAAATACAGTTTTGGTCAAATAAGAAATCACTCTGTTCCGAACATGTATCAGGAGATTTTCAGATCTACGCATAGCAGACCAGCGTACGGTGGTCACACCTTCTAATATATTACAATTGCATACGGAACGTTCGCCTTTTGCAACTTTCTGAGCAATAACTCCACATTGTTGGTGGACCACCATATATCAAATTATATTATTCAATGAAGGAAGAAGAAACTTATTCACTATTTAACGTATGATTGAGGATATGACATCTCTTTCCGTCCTTTTTTTTGCATTCAGAACAAACTTGATTATTTTCCATGTCTGAATTGCGATTAAATGTAGTGATATACATAGTGACTGTTACATGAGGCATATATAATAAAATCCTCTATACGCATGTACTCTTCGATGTATCACAATCGCAAGAGACATTGATGACACCAGCTTTAGACCTGATATTGTAATATGGTCATACATATATACATGAATGCCTGCATACATACATACATTAATACATACATACATACATAAATACATACATGCATACATGCATGCATGCATCAATTCATGTATACATACATATATACATACAGACAGACATACATACATAGATACATACATACATACATACATACATACATACATACATACACACATACATACATACATTCGCTTTCATATCATATGACTTAAACGTATATGGAAACAAGCACGAGACTTATCGGATCATTTAGAAATTGTACACTTTCTTCCTTTTGAAATCCTGAAAAACCCTTCTAGCTATTAATAACTGCGTCACACTAACATACATTGCTTACACCTGACAGCGGTGAAATTTTACGCTGTTTTTCTCATTGTCTCCCCCTTTTCACCCCCATTTCTAACTTTATGATTTTTTCCCCATAATATTTTATTCTAATATTATTCCGTGCTTTCTCTGGATAATGTGGAACCTTTGTATTCAGCATGTTTATGCGCTGTACGAATGTATAGCGGCATCCAACTGTAACGGAAACGAAATTCAATCTTATAACGAATATGAGAAATCGTCTTTTCCATTTAAGCAAGCCGCTGTACTGGTCACTTGTAATACATATTTATAGTTTTACAATACACATTGCAATGAACTTTTGTTCATAGTGCCAATCTGAGAGTCCCTGGAACTATAACCCGTACATTTGCATAGCCGTTTTAGCGTAGGTAGTATCGTTTATGACAAGTAATAAAGGAGTCACGATTCCTGCACAATCTAGTCGGAAAGACACATTTGGTCCGATTCCATTGTCGTCATGAAATCATAGCCAATACTGTAATGAAATTACTATACAATTCAGACATGCCATTGCACCAACAAAAGAGATTTCGAATTCGTGTTAATACAAATATTTATAATCACTAAACTATGTCCGCAAGCACAGTCGTTTTTGCATACATTCCAATAATATATTGAGGGACTAAATTGTCAACGTTACGTTGCCTTTTCTCTTGTTTTAATTCGTTTTTGAGAAACAAGACCTCAGTTGTATCCGCGTAACTTCGTTTTCCTCTGTAAATATGCGCCATATTTCTTTAGTCTAGATTTCCAAGGAAAACTAGCTTCTATATCGGTGATAGCGATGGTGTGCACTATTATATGTTATAGCATAATTTTCCCTGAGGATATTTCTAAAATTTGCAATTGTCAAAGGAACTGATTAAGAAGTGGTACATGTATGCCCTTGCGTTTGATTGGACAAGAACAGTTAGCATTGGCAGCCAATTTATAAAGTTATTCTCCCTAAAACATGATTAAAGGTTTGGCACTCGGTTAAATTAACTGAAAAAAGGGGCCTATTCTCACTAGGCGAATAGTTTGAATTACTTCGATGCTAAGACATCTAAAGATTAAAATAAAACTATTATTTTACAACTTTTCGATGGGCAGAAAATAAACGTTTAGACACAAAAAATATACGCAAGCACAAAATGGCAATTCGATACGAATTTAAATGATAATATTTTCATGTTATTCAGTTGGTATAATGTAATTTATTATACATGTCAACCGACACTTTGTATTGGGGAGGATACAATAATCTGCATACAATAACTGTATAGATCCTTAGTGTTTACTGTAACATGCTTACATTTGGATAATATTTGTAGTATTATTTGGTGTCAAAAGCGTCATATCCGTAATACGCTTATATTCAGATACTTTATGTAATATGCTTTAGTTTAAAAATGCGTCGTAACTATAACGGACTTACAATCGGATATTCTTTGTAATATTACTCAGTCTAAAAACATCATAATTCTAATTTGCTTGAATTCGGATAGTATATGCCATATTAATCAGCATCAGTTTCATGACAATAATAAGCTTAAATGTAATAGTACTCAGTAATAAAATCATCATAACTGTACTATGTTCAAGTTAGGTTATTTTGTGTAACAGGACTCGATATTTATGATTTTATGTGATATATATTTAATTATTTCTTTATTATATTCACATATGAATTATTGATGCATTATTCTGATTTTGTGGCTAGTTATGTTTGATACATATATTATATTTGACAAATTGTCCTTTATTAAATTATCAGCAGTGATTATGCAAATCAGATTTGCCGAATCACTAAATCAACTGCATGCCATGACATAGTAATGGAAGATGACAGGAACTTGACTTCATCTCTCCCTCTCTGTCTTTCTCTCTCTCTATCTTTAGATATAAAATTATATTTTCTATTGTTTTGTAAGCTAATTAAATCTGAATCTTATTTATGACAAGTGCATCGAGGTGTTTTTAGGCAAGACGAAGTTTATGAGATTGAATTATAATCTATATGGTGCAAGTTCTCTCTACTAGATAAGCTTTTATTTATGTCGCTCAACATCTTCGCATATTTAGCAGAGTTTAAAAACATGATATATAAAGCCATCTTTAAACTCAGTACATCTGTGCATATGCATATACACATGTAACCTAAAATTAACACTGAATTTGTAGCTATAAAATGATAATGATGTGTGGACAAAATGATGATCCGACGAGTCGACTTTCTGTAGTATGCGTCTTCTCGTTATAGAAGGGGCTATGCCGTTTTACAAGTGAAATTTGTCAGGGATAAAAATTGCGTAGCTATTTGACTGTTTCTTTCTACTTACAGCTGCTACTGTTTGATTTTAATCTGTAACATTCCTGATTTTTGAAGTTAGTAAGACTTGTTGAATTAGTTTCTGATAAATACTGTGGAAATTCCGGATATCTTCGTTTTTTCTTATACACATTTACTCATTTCTTCCCGTGAAATGTGAGTTGTGTTCTTTCAATCCGGGTCAGCGTCGTAACATATTAACAAATATGTGCATTAAAAAAATGTGATCGTTATCAAGGTATACACCGGTGCATAAATGCACACAAAGAGCTCAGATTATGATATTTCAAATCATGGATCATGTGTGTACATAAATGTGTGTAGATAAATCATGAGAATGACGGGGAGACACAATGGCTCTAATGCCAGCTACAACATTCATTCTGTTTCACTCTTTATTTATCTTGTCGTTCTTTGTCTCTCCTTAATGTTTCTCTTTATATATTGCATGTGGTCTTTTGCTGGCAAATTGCTTTGATTATTGTCTGTAGAGTTTAGCCTACATACTCCAACTGAACAAGTCTCTAGTTATCTGAATATACTGCTTTCATCTGATCAAACTGTGAAACAGTACCTATTGCTCATTAAACTAAACCTAAGCTGCAAGGAATCCAGTAATTTTATAAAAAATGCAATATGTCACTTTGCCATACTCAAAACACAAAAGGTCGACATAGATGACTTCATTAACAAAGTCAATGAAATATATGTTTGATATTATGTCATGTGTGATCGACAAATGCAAATTAAATAATCGACTATTTATAAACAGTTGGTGAATACATCAAATTATTCAATTGACATTAATTTGTATCACTACTGACATTTGGCTCACGTGTTAAGAAATTAACAATTTGCTTTATTTCCAGGAAGAGTACAATTAACTATGTTTAAATCATATGTATTTCAAGTTCAGCATAAATATTTGAATATTGCATGACAAAGTGGGGCTCCGAGTTGCGAGTGAAATACAGCGCTCTTCGTTATGGATCATTGCTGTGTCTAGTAATTTATTTGGACTGGAATTTGTTCACTAAATTTATTTATTTATTGGAAATACAACGTGGCCTTAAAATAATGTTTGGAAATTGAGACTTCGATGTATAGTGAAATTTCAAATACGAACATATTTTGAATTTTATTATTGTGATTTAACAAAACAACTTTTGCACATCACCACTATACGGCCAACAACAGGCACTTCAGCACTTCCATCAATGGGTTTAATTTGGCTTTCCACTAAAGACGTTTATTCCGAACTTTAATCATTTTGTCTTTTGAAGGCTTGTATCCCTAATTGTATGTTTATTTCGGACTTAATTCGCAATAGCGAAAGTTCTTTCTTCACAGTTTGTATTGTAAGAACATATATTATTTGGTGAATTGTACAAAACTAGTTCCCTCTCACTCTGGTATATTACTTGAATTGAGTCCAGTGAGTCGTTATATATATATATATATATATATATATATATATATATATATATATATATATATATATATATATATATATATATATATATATATATATATATATATATATGTATATATATATATGTATATATATATATATATATATATATATATATATATATATATATATATATATATGCAAAAAAACAAGTCGGATTATAAATGGAAATGGAATGAAATACTACATAATATATATATATATATATATATATATATATATATATATATATATATATATATATATATATATATATATATATATATATATATATATATATATATATATATATATATATATATATATATATATATGTATGTATGTATGTATGTACATATATATATATATATATATATGCAAAAAAAACAAGTCGGATTATAAATGGAAATGGAATGAAATACTACATAATAATGTAATGCAAAACCAGAATTGTGAATAAATGTAATATGACGCGGAAATTGACACTGTATAACTCAGAGAGGAACAAGAAAAGGAACAAATATAAAGCAGCTTCGCGTTGTTTAAAGGATTCACTGATGATATTCTGAATATCTATTTGATCTTTACGTGCTTCACAAACAAACTTCACCTTTTTTGTTCCAATATACGTAGAACCCATGTAAAGGTCAGCTATATGTACTTACGTAACATCATGATGTATGTTCATCGTTAATTTATACACTTACCAACTGAAAGAAGAAAAAAATGCAATTAATATATCATTATTCAAATGAAATATAACGACATTAAGTTTCATATGTTGTATCATTATTTAGACGGACTATAACAAGTGCATGTTCTATATGATGTAGGAACTCAAGCTCCTACATCACACCGACCGAAATCAATATGCATCATAGGGATGCCGTTAGATATTATTACTGTAATGGTAATTCAACTTTGAATATAACAACTTCGTGTCTCGTGTTGGTTTCCAACATCAAATCATTCATGATGATTTTACTCATGAGTACCTAAACTTTACTCAGATAAAGTCTGCGCTATGTTAATCATTTGCTAGCTTATGTGTCTTTTTTGGGGGGATGCAATATATGTATTTAGTTTTATACGAATTATTTTATGAGGTTTTATAGCATTAGTCATCATCAATCTTCCAGTGTAAATAGAGTGTTGTTGCTGTGCCGCTCAGACACCTTAGCGTGCCACGGGCGCCATCCGTTTAACTGGACACAGGCGCATAAATTTAGTCACCACGTTTGGTAACAGGTCAAGCAGTCATAACATTGGATCATGCCCAACATGAGTTTCTTCAGTTCAGTCTTTACACTCCGGAACAACGCTGTGATTCAGCGCGCTGACACGCTCGTGGAAATGGGACCTTATATTCATAATATAACTGGCTACAGTGTAAGACGGTCTCTCTATCATTATATATATATATATATATATATATATATATATATATATATATATATATATATATATATATAATAAGCATAGTATGTACGCTGTATCAATGATATACCAACAGATGTATACATTTTTCATTAAAAGGAAACGAGGCGAGCCCGAGTTTCATTTTAATGAAAAATGTATACGAGTGGTATATCATTTATACAGCTTACTTACTATGCATATATTTTATTTATACCAGATATATTTTGTTATATGGGAGATAAAACTGACGGCCATAAACAGTGCACTTTAGAAGAGTGAACTCTTCACAACCCCTCGTATGTATGTACGTTCAAAGAAGTTCTGTAATGATTCATCATTTCCTGTACACTTTCTTCATATTAATTCCTATGTGTACCTTTTGGCAATATTAAATGAAATGGAAACACAAGCTGTGAGTTCACATTCAGATTTTGTTTTAATAATGTGCATGCAGCCATTGAATTTGCAGCGTTCGTTGGCATGAATAGTATAGTAACAGGCCGGCCGTTTGTATTTATAGCAACTTTGCGATTCGTACCAGAAACATCAAAGTAATGTAGGAACAATAGGTAATTAAGCAATTTAACTTTAACCAAATTTCACTCGTATTTTTTTTATTTTGCTATTTTTACTGACTGTCAGTTTCACCTTCAATAATTATTCTATGTTTCCACTGTGTGTGCCCTGTTTGAGAATTCGCCTGTTGAAAGAAGTTGAACCAGTTAATGATATCGTTAACGTTTTGCGAGAAGTTCATGACATTATATTTTGTAGGGTGATGTTGTATCTGTATAAATGGTTGTGGATAATTTGGTTCCTATGAATATTATACACTTGTGAACTTGATATTCAAAAGTCTGTTGCTGTGCAATTGGATATTGATTTTTGTGGTGTGGGGGTTGACATCATCGTTGCTTGGGTGGCCGGTGCTGCTCAGGTAATTGGATTACGTCTGTTGTTGCTTGTCTCTAATGTTTGAGTAGCTGTTTATAGATGGTACATTTTTGTGCCTGAAATTTGCAAGATATCAGTTGGGGGAATGTTTATGTCTCAACTTCTGAATTAGGTCCTTTTTATCTACTAGTGCTTGTTAATTTCTTTCTCTCTGTAATATTTGCCTTTTCTTTCAATTATTTCATGATGCATCCAAGTTTGGGAATTCCAATGACTTGTTTCCTAAATTATGTTTGGTTTGTCGCTGAGATTGGCGTCGTGTTGAGCGCAATATAAAAAGGATCTTCACGCTAACAAAAGTCTGTTGGTCTTAGCTCAGCATACCGTTTGTAGATAGCAAGTGGATCTCTGACTTTGTTGATTGTTGTATTCATACATCTTAGGATTCTTATCCTTGATGTCTTTGACATTGTCTGCTGTTCTTGTTTTGTCTGCCTTTCATTGAGTTCAAGACACTTGAGGCCATTCATATCTTTCTTTAGTGTAACATTGCCCCATTTCAGATTGTAATGTTCAGTCACTCCCCTCAAGTAGAAAAACAAAGAGTTGTTAAACCACAATGTGTTAACAATGGCTTTAGGCGTTTCCATTCTCATTAGTCTTTTTTGTGCTATAAAAGGTATTTACTTCATCATCTGTGATCGGTTCACTTCGATTGGGTTTATTTCCGTTTCCTTTAGATTTTAAATATTTTTGCTTAGCCCGAAGTGCTTCCCTTGTTAATGCAAAATTTGTTACTGCTGCTCTCATGATTGCACTCGCATATTTCGTAACTTTTAGGTAGCGATCAATGGAGCTGATGTTGCTTCTTAAGCTGTTCGGTTCAAACTCAGATCCATCTTTTCTCCTAACACCGAGTATAAAACCAGCCAGGTGCTGATCCAGTTCAGATGAGTGTATCTTGTGTATATTTCTGAATTAATTTCTTGACTGCAATAATTTTCTCACTAGAATTACATCAAAAGAGTATTTTTTAATGTGTTAGCTCTCTGCTTGCTTTCTATTAATTTCTGTATATAATCAGGCTCATGGTGTACAAATCTGTCTACCCTAATACGTTGATCATTTTCATTTACAAATGTCTCAGCCATGTATCTATCAAACTCTCCAATTAACGCACAGTTTAATAGATTAAATGTTGCTTTATAATCTTGCTCTTTATTTGATGTCATTGTTTACTTTTTTCCACAGAGTTGCAGTGTTTGAATTTTGCCAGAGGAAGAGAATGGAAACAGCAGTATTGACATAGATGACAGCAGACGTCACAGGATGGAGCTCAATAATATTTTTTTCCTGGATTGAATAAAGTTGTTTCTTTGTATAAAATTGTTAGTTTCTATAAAATATTGTACATGAAAATCATTTTCTTGTTATTTTCGCCTGTTTCAATGTAATCTTCCAAGATTTGATTGATTGATTGATTTTATTTTTAACGGCGCATCAGCACTGTTAGGCTATTTAGCGCCAAACAAAAAGTTATTTGCATACTCTTTTTTAAAAGATTATAAAAGGTCCTATATCGACCAGGGATATAAAAGTACAAATGGTTGAAATTAAAAACGGTAAGATGGTAACGGTGCAAAATAAAGCTTCCCGATCAACGGGAGATGTAAATGTTCTATGTTAATGAAAAAGATGAAAAGGTATTAAAATGGGACGGTATATATATTGCATAAAACTGCACAAGGTGATACCATAAAAGTCAGAGTTTAGAGTAAATATTTACGGCTTTCAGGAACTCTATAATACGAGTGATTTTTATAGTATCAAAAAGTTCTTTCATGTCATGCACAATTTAATAACGATCGCGTGTAGGTTGCAGGTCAAGGCACTCTATCATAAAGTGCTTGACAGTGAATGGTTCATTGCAAGAAACGCACTCTGGTGGGTCTTCACCTTTTAGTATGTGGGTGTGGGTGATATAAGTATGACCAATTCGGATTCTTGCAATGACTATCTCCTCCCTACGAATGGGGTCCATTCTCCTAGATTGGCTTGATTGCATGAAGTTTGTTATTTACAGCGTCATTCCATGATGTCTGCCACTCCTGCCGTAAGAACTTTCTGATACTAGGTTTAAAATCAGTATGCGGTATTTTAGAATCAGATGGTTCTAGTGTAAGGGCCATTTCAGCAGCGGGATCAGCTTTTTCGTTACCTTTAATACCAATATGGCTAGGTAACCAACAGTATATTAAATCGTGGGAGACAATCATCTCGGTATTTTTGACGAGTATGTTTTTCAATAATGGATTCTCCAGTTTTCTATTATGTAGTGACTGAAGTACTGATAGTGAGTCGGAGAAGATGATGCTGTTTGAAATACGTTTGCTTGCTATATGTTGCAGAGCAAGGTCTATTGCTCTGATTTCGGCTGAAAAAAAATCGATGTTCCATTTGGTAAGCGAACTTGTGTTGTGTGATTTCCACAAACGAAGGCTGCAGCAGCCTTTTTCTCATCCTCTGAGCCGTCGGTATAAATTCTTGTGTAGTTTGTATATTCGATGAGAAGTTCTTGATAACAGTTGCGGAAGACGGAAGGGTTTGTCTCCAATTTTTTTCCATCGTACAGAGTAATAAGTACTTTTGGTTGTTTAATTAGCCAGGGTGGTGTTTCAGAGATGGACGTTTTCTGAATTGTAGAAAGATCAATTTTTGAACTGTAAAGGCTGGATGATATTCTAATGCCAAAGGAAGGTATGGCGTTTGGTTTATTTTCGTATAAAGGTTTTGTATTTGGGTCGAAAGACAGCCGAAAAAGCAGGATTCAGAGAGTTTGATTTTAATTTGAGAGCATACTGTGCGGAAAGCATTTCTTTACGATGCGATAACGGTGGTTCGTTCGCTTCAGCCAGAAGGTTTACACACGGAGATGTTTTAAATGCTCCCAGAGCCAATCTTATTCCTTGATGATGAATTGGATCAAGCATTTTAAGATATGACTTTCGGGCTGAACCATACACAACGCCACCATAGTCTAGTTTGGAGCGAATAAACGTATTATATAAATTCAGGATGACTTTTCTATCAGCACCCCAGTCAGTGTGCGCTACTACTTTAAGTAGATCAAGTGCTTTTAAGCATTTGGCTTTCATGTTTTGTAGGTGTGGAATAAAAGTCAGTTTTCTGTCGAAGACAATACCCAAAATTTTTATTTCCTCAACAACTGGAATAGGTGTTCCGTCCAGCGTGAGTTTAGGTTCATCGTGGTGCCGTCGCAATTGACAGAAATGCATGCATACCTTTTCTGATTTCGAGAATTTGAAGTCGTTCGTACTAGTCCAATTTTGAATCTTGTTGATATTTTGCTGTAGTTGTCTTTCTATTGTATGCATGTGCTTTGATCGATAACATATGAGAAAATCATCAACATATAGTGAGCAATCCACACCAGGAGTCAAACACTTGGAGATGTTATTAATTTTGATATTGAAAAGTGTCACAGATAAATTACTGCCCTGGGGCACACCCATCTCTTGCTCGTGCAATCTGAGAAAGTAGGGCCCACTCGTACCTTGAATTCTCTGTCTGAGAGGAAGTTGGATATGAAATAGGGCAGACGGATTTTTAGACCTAGATCGTGCAGGTCTTTTAGTATCCCGTACTTCCATGTTGTGTCATAGGCCTTTTCTAAATCAAAGAAAACCGCAACTAAATATTCTTTCTTGATAAATGCATCGCGAACGAATGTTTCTAGTTTAACCAGATGATCGTTGGTGCTCCGTCCATAACGAAAGCCACTTTGGAAAGGATATATTAAATTGTTAGTTTCCAGTTACCATACAAGCTGAGAATTGATCATTCGTTCCATTGTTTTGCACATGCAGCTTGTGAGTGCAATAGGTCGATAGTTGGTAGGATCTTCACTATCTTTACCGGGTTTGGGAACTGGTATTAATGTTGCTTCTTTCCATATCTTAGGTAGATTACCAGTAATCCATAAATCATTGAAGAGTTTCAAAAGAGATGTTAAAGCTGATTGTAGAAGATGTTTTAAAAACTGATAATGCATTTTGTCAGGCCCAGCGGAAGTATAATGGGCCTTGTCTAAAGCCTCCATAAATTCTGACAGTGAAAACAGTTGGTTGTAACTTTCCGAGTTGTTGGATGTGAATTTTAAACGTGATTTTTCTTTTTGAGTTTTCAATTTTTTGAAGGCTTCGGAATAATTAGATGATGAGGAATTTTTAGAGAATGTATCAGCAAGAACATTTGCTATGTCACGTTTTGAGCTAAAATTGTTATTGTTCAGTTTCAGATGTCGGAAATAATCGTGTTTTCTCTTTCCGTTTATTTTGCGGATCGTGTCCCAAACTTTCTTAATTGAGGAACGAGAGTTTAAAGAGCAAACATATTTATTCCATGATTCTCGTTTACCTTCTTTGATTTTGCGGCGAGCTTTGGCCCGGAGAATACGATATTAACTTAAATTCTCGGGCGTCGGATGACTGTTAACTTTTTTCAAGGCTTCTCGGCGTTTTCGTATGGCTTCCTTACATTCGTTAGTGAGCCAAGGTTTTAGGGTTCTTTTACAGTTTGTTGAGGAAGGACTTGGGGATTGATCCTTCTGCAATGTCGGTTAAAATAGATGTAAAATGCTGAATGGGGTCGTTAACATTGGAAACTGTATCCTCATTCAGCCTAGTTTTAAGGAGTGTTTCAAACTTGGCCCAGTCGGCCTTCTTTAAATTCCATTGTGGAATTACTTTCATCAACTGTAGAGTTAAGATTTACAAGGAAGATTGGGAAGTGATCGCTGCTGTGATGGTCATCAGCGACCTTCCATTCATAGTCCAAAAGCAGCGAAGGAGAACAAATTGTCATATCGATGCATGTGTATGTACCCGTGCCTGGGTGTTAATATGTTGGTGTTTTGGTGTTATATAGACACAGATCGTGTCTAGAGATAAAGTCTTCAACTTTGTGACCTGTGTAATTTATACGATATGATCCCCATAAAATGTCATGGCATTAAAATCCCCGAGTAAAATAAATGGCGCGGGAAATTGTTGAACAAGGGTGTCTAATTATTTTGGAACTAGGTTATTGTTTGGTGGTAAGTAAATAGAGCAAAATGTAATCACTCGATGAAGAGTGATGCTTACAGCAATGGCTTGTAAATTTGTGTTTAAAGGTATGACGCTATGAGGGGCTCTGTTGTTCACAATAACAGAGACTCCTCCTGAGGCCCTGTCAACATTTTGAAAGTTGTTGTTAAACAGGGAGTAGTTTTTAAGTGTGATGTTATCTGTATTTTTCAAAAATGTTTCCTGAAGACATAGTACTGCAGGATCATGTTCATTTAAAAGCAGAATAATATCATGGTAGTTGGCTTTAAGTCCTCTACAGTTCCATTGTATGATGGTGTTCTTCATTATAAGATTATATTAAAGATTATGGAGCTAGGTTAGACCTTTCGCGGAGGCAATCTGGTTATTTCTCTGAAGGAAGTACGGGGGTGAATTTTTTGTTGTTAGGTCTGGAGCTACCTTGAGGACATGGAGCAGATTCTTCGGCATCCATGTACTCTAAGTCTCCAAACCTGCTATATAGTTTGATGGGGTCATCTGACCCCTTTTGTTGTCTGTTTCCATGAGATTTGTTTTTGTTTTTTGGTGATTTCTGTTGTTGGTTATTGCTGAAAGTAGCTTGTGTAGATGCCGTGTTTTTCTTTGATTGGTAATGAGGGGTGTTTGAGCTTGGTGTTGAATCGGGTGCTTCTGTTTGTGTTTGAGCGTTCTTCGTTGTTTTAGGATTGCTCTTCACTACAGTGGAGATGGGCTGTTTTCCCCTGTACAAGTTTTCTGGTTTCTGGATAGGGAATATTATTTGTGTATTTTACCCTCTGAATTTCCTTCTCCTGTCTCCAGGTATTGCCATCCTTGGAATTTGCGTGGTGCTCTTTTGCACAGTTGACACAATGCGGAGTTGCTTTACAATCAGATTCCTGATGAGCATTGTCTCCGCATCGGCCACATATTTGGCTCATGGAGCAGCAGTTTTTGTGATGGCTGTATTTTTGACACTTATAACACCGAAGAGGGTTGGGAATGTAAATCTCTACCTTTACTTGCAAAAAGCCAACTTGTACCACTTTGGGTACAGTTGGACTGTTGAAGGTGAGCACAATGGTGTTGGTGTCCTGCAGATTGTTATTACGTTTAATACGTATTCGTCGGACTGCAGTGACACCTTCACCTTTCATTCCTTCAATGATATCAGCGTCGGTGACTCCAGCCAAGTCACGACAGCGAGTCACGCCTTTGGACGTATTCTGTGTGGTGTGAGCGAATGAGGTCACTGGAATATCGAAGAAAGTTTTATTTTCTTGATATTGTCTGTCTGACCTCGTCATTCACATTCCACAGGAAGGCAACCCGATTTCAACTTTTTGACACTCTTTGGTGTTCCAATCAAACCTGTAATTGTTTTCTCGATCACAAACGGAGAGAGTGAGGTAAGCGGTTTAGTGGCATCTTTTGATTGTATTACCATGAAGCGTGGAAATGAGTCCACACTACACGGTTGGTCGTCCGAGTCAGATAAAGTTTACGTACGTTTATTTTGACTTTCTTTTGCAAATATCCATTTTGGCTAGATTAAAAATTCAGCACCCGTGCTCCCCGCCCACCAAGGAGCCCAACAAGGGGACACTTTTCAAGTGTCAGGGATACACAGATGCCATACTCAGTTGATAAAATTACCTTTGGTTGACCTTGAAGTTGCCAATTTCTAAAGTCGGTAAAATTACCCCCCGATTGACCCGTTAAGCCACCGCCTTCTAGGAAGTCTTCTTAGACTTGGAAAAGGCAAGGATAAAGGAATAGAATATAGGGGCAACGGTGGTATCAAGAGAGATACAAGGAGAAAGAGAAAGAAGGTGAGACAGTAAACGAAGACTTCCTAGGGCTCGGCTTGACCAGCCGATTTGTCGGAACCGGCCCCATCCCGACCACCCGTCTAAGAGAAGTAGAGGCCAAAGTAGTGTATTACATGGAAAGCCTCTGCTCAACTACCAGGATCCTTTCCTCCCCCGACACATGACGCAACCCACGGCACACAAGTTGCCTCTACTTAGTCGCCTTTTACGACACGTAGCGAGGCACGTCGGGCCAATTCTACAACCCCGGACCCGCAGGGGATCCTGTATATATATATATATATATATATATATATATATATATATATATATATATATATATATATATATATATATATATATATATATATATATATATATATATATATATATATATATATATATATATATAACCCGCAGAGGGATCCTGTATGTATATATAATGAATGGGCATTTTTATCTGCAGATAAAATGATAGCACGGAGAGCCATCCAATTACCACGTTATAACACACACCTATACACACACTCATAATATTGATTATAAAGTGACAGAAAATATTTATTCAAGGTTGAATGTTCACTTGGTCTGTAGGTTCTATGTAAAATAAGCAAACGATTCCTGCGATCAAGTGTTTCAAATATATATACATAGGTAGTACTAGAGAAGAGAAGTTTTCACACAGTTAGTAAGTAGAACGTGTACGTATCACAACGATGGTTTAAATGTGGCAAGGTGACAAAACATGTGAGTGTCAGATAGACTTCATCTCAAAAAGCAGTTGTCAGCCACATGCGGTACAGAGCAGTACCTGTTTCTTGGGTAAATATTCTTCCCAAATATCTCTCACCTGGGTGCACAAGAACATTATTTCGCTAAAGCTCGGGTATATACCCAGAATGTGGTCACCAAGGAAAAATTATCAGGTAGTTAATTTAATGACACGGCACTGACAGGACACAATAAAACGTGCTTATGGAGCGAAACTGTTATAGTTTGCAAAGTTGCTATTCGTAAGGACAAATAATCTTACGCATGCATGGGTTAAAACACATCTCGTCAGATTTTCCGGCAGAAAAGGGGTTAGTCCAAGACGTAAAATGTAATGAAAGTAAATATACACGTCCGTTTTACCTGTGCAAACTCTTTCAGGCATGTTATTCGGTTACTTGGCTATTGTCTTTTCCACAATTTGAAGAGACTGTGAGATAACAGTACAGCCGGTGGATAGGACGTCATGATTTCACTCTACACCGTGTGTATGATGGTAAGGAGGTATTGGCTTGAAATTCCCGTGTATATTGTTATATCACATCATTCATTCTGTTCCTTGATGTGAAGCATCGAAGCCATCTGTATGGACAATCTCATATTAAACGTAACATTTCGAAATATCGATGCCTCTGACACCTTGTATGTCCCATTTTCATTTTCCCACTACTACAGAGGACGGAAATATGTCACATTTGGATATTTAGAAACAGCTGCCCGGAAGACCCTAAGGTTCAGAAACCGTAATCGAAATTTAGCCGGATGAATTTAAGCTATTGCAAAGACAAAAATCGTCCTTGTTCTCATCATCAGAGAATATTGTGACCGGTACCTACCTAAAGATTTGAAAGTGGTGGTAAGGATCAATGTACAATGTACCACGTCGGATGGTAGTAATTTATTTCACCTTCTTCTTCCCCAGCAATTTAGGTTACATGTTTATAGAGTGGCATATGAAAGTTGTAAGGTAGGTCAATTATGCATGACAAAAGAACCAATAGTGTTAGTCATGGGTGCTACAGGAACGTTTTGGATTTTCACCTTTAGATTTGAAATACGGTAGTTCATTTTACTGCTCTAGGATAATTGTGCTAGGCAATATCGCTGATCAGAAAGCGTAAAAGCCCTGCCATTACGTTGTCAACGTTTGCCAAGTGTAAATTGTATGTATCAGATGGCACAGAAAGACATCGCGAAATCGAATGGCGAAATATTACAACCGTGGAATTCGAAGTAGGTGATCAAGTGTTTATGCTTGTCCCTGCTAGTAGTGGCACATTGTTGGACAAACGTAAAGATGCATTTTGTGTCAAGCAGGTGAAAGTCTAAATGTATTAGGCATGAACATAGTTTGGAATATTTCATGCAAATAAGTTAAAACGAGAAGTAGTTATGCCTGAGCAAATGACAGGATAAGAGATACTGAATATGGTATGTACTACGGTCATCGTAGACGAATCAGATGGCGAACTAAAGTCGACCCCAGGAATGAAATCGCTCTTAACTTCCCCGTGTGGGTGGGAAACTATATAGTAGCTAATATAAGCATGTGTTTCTATATATCATCGTTCACAAGCAAGGGAGATTTAAAATGGATTTTCAAATGTGTACGCGGACAGGTTAACAAGCATTAAATAGACTTAAGCATCCCAGAATCAATCAAAATGAAAGGATATACAATACCCTATATAGCACGGAAAACATTCTACTTGGAAGTAGGTAAAATGCCAGACCAGAGTTTAATTGAAACTTCAAACTGCACGTTCCCATCACGCGTGGTGTTGGTCAGAAAGAAAGATGGCAAAAACTGTTATTGTACTTCCCGCGAGACGCATATTACGGCTTTATTCAACTTGTTCGATAAATCCTATAATGCCAATCTCACAGAGAGGACCAGCAAGCGTAATGCAGTACGGAATGCTTTGATCAATACATAAGTGAGCCTTGGTAAATGGCACAGGAACCTGAACAAATTGAAGCAATCAGATTCGCTTCTGGACCAAAATCCAAGAAAGAATTTCGATTGATCCTTTCGCTAATATCATTTTAAAGGAAATGCGGATTAAAACATTCCTTTAAAGCTAACCCGCTGACTGAATTGACTAGTAAAGGACAAACCAACAACGTGTCTTGGGCTTTGTTCCCGAAATAAGATTTAATTATCTTATGTTTAAAGTTGATAAGTCCATTGACCACAAATTGTCAGAGCTAACTAAACCATTATTTTCAAATACGGACGCAGATTGAAGGGCGGTTTGATTATTGGAGTAAAAGGGAGAAAAGTAAACGTTACTGATGTAAGTATTAAATTGCTCTCTCAGGAGCCAAACTAGTTCCTGATCGAAAACGAAAATAATCAGCAATCTGAGGAGGATGAAAATATCGCGTACGCCTTTTCGGAAAGGAATTTGTTCACGAAATGTGTCATAAGCCCCTCATCTGTTGAATAAATCGACATTTGCCAATGCAACAGTAATATATTTTGTTCTGACTTTACATATGCATCGCTTACAGATCGAGAAAAGTAATATAGTATGTAGTAGCGATAAATCATCCGCCTTAGGATCTAGGTGCAAAAGGATACTCAATACAGGTTTCGTGCAAATACCTTTCCATTTGTTAAGCTTCTTCAATTATTCTTTTGAATTTGACAACCATCACTTGTTGACATTATAGAGCATTTATTTCGTTGAAGTATTTTTCTATCCATTTAAAGCCTCCTCGTGGAAAAGAAAGGCATATGGGCCATCAACATAGATTGTCGATGTGTTGATACATTGACATGGATATATATTATTCTAGATTATTTACTGGTTTGTCATCATTATGTTTGTTATATTACACACTGTTTGCTTTAGCGTCGGTATTGAGTCAATGAATCATATCATAATCTCTCAGTAGTTGGTTGATGCTTAGTTTTGTTTTCCAAACTGCACCATGAGCTATCTCGTGCTTACTAAAACAATACATTCATTGTACGTTGTAATTATCTAAAGAAACCCACATAAGTTATATATAAGTTCTATATAATGCTTTGCATCTATTATAAGGTAGAAATATGATTCCTTATTTCCTTTTACGTTTAGTTTTCCATAAACTTGTTCGAGTTACTGTACTTTTAATTAACTCTTTGAAGTGAATAAAAACATGTTGATTGCTGAGATTCGGTTAGGTACCTGTCCTTTTTTACAGCTTGGTTCGTTCTTTAGGTAAGCATTTGTTCTACATCCTTTTTGTCTTATTGTATTTTGATTGCATTTATTGCTATATTGGTTTCAACTGTGTTCAAAGGCAGTTTGGGAGGAGTTTTTTAATTGAAAGTTCATCATGGGAGTAGCAGGGTGATTATTGCCATTTTAGACTAAATCATTAATTTCGAATTATTGCAAATTTATTCAAGGACACTCTGCATTATACAATTATGATACATCAATACTTTTAGCACATCATCTCCTCTAAGACTATTAGCACACCTACACATTTTATACGGGATTTGTTGGACTTGGGATAGCACCTTAAGGATTATTTGGGGTTTGAATCACAATAATGTGATGTCCTTTCAAGAGTTTTTACCTTGTATCCTAGGAAAATAAAGTATTTCTTGAATTCTATTAAACTTGATGTTTTCTTTTACTTTTTCTGCTACATAGTTTAAAACCTTGGTGTAGTCCGAATTAAATAGATGAACCCAGCTATAATTTAAATGGCCCCAATTTCCTAATTTTTCTATCTATTTATATCTAAAGCCAATCAAATTAGTAAAGTGGCGTTCATGTATTTCTACGCTTTCACGTAAAAATCAAAATTCATGTCAGAATTTATTAAACGAATATTGTTGATATTTTGTAATAATTATTTTGCTAGATTCTGTCGACATGCGTTTAATCTAATCCTTTAGTTATCACACTGCTAATGATATTAGACATCACAATTTGCTCTTTTTTTGTTGCTATATATCAAGCAAGTACCTGGTTATTGGTTTCATAGGTTTCGTTTATGTTAACGAGCACGGAATCTGTGAAGCCACTGCTATCTTCAACTATAATTTGAATTTTTGTAAAAATAAAACTTTATTATATTTGCATACATCCATTCATACAACTAGAGTAAATTCTCTTTTTATTATAAAAAATCAAGCAGGTTTAGTCACTTTGTCCACGTTCCCTTGTAATATATTGTTTGATTGTACTCACTCATTGAATTGCTTCTACCTCTCTATTACTAAATAGATTTCGTTATAATTGAACATGAAGATAGCTCTTCCTCGTAAACTATTTATTAACCATTTTTCCATTTAAGTTTTCCAATTTATGTACCACTTACTCTCCTTAAATTACAAGTTTGATGATAAGCAAAATGTAATAGATCTTTAGCAAAATTAGAAATATTGTTAGATTCTACATCTCTACATATTTAATATAACGGTTTGGTTCCTATGTATCTATTGAAATAAAGCCAAATAAGTCTGCTCATAATTTGTGAAATTTTGCTAGGTTACTGGTTCAAATGGGCGACACGTTTATTGAAATGTGATGTTAACTTATTAAATCCTTTAATAGGTAGCGGAACATATCTACCCATTTTCTTGATTCATTTTAAGTAGAATACTTTTCCAACTAGTCTTAGGAGAGTCCGACTAAATTGATCCACTGGTACACCTTTTTCGTCTGATTAAGTGACAATTTATCTATTGAACATTTCTCCATCCAATATCCTCATGATTTTAGGTCATATAACTTATTCCACTCATTGAACTGTATTTAGGCTATATCTTTACTAAATGTGTATATAAACGCTTCGTGTACATACTTTTCCTAATTTGTTTTAACTTTCTTAGTCTAGGCATATTTTGCAATGACAAAAATCACTGGTAGAAAAAATTTATAGCGATTATCATACCGTTCATATGCTTCCATATCAACTCTGCTTGCCTTGAACTAGTCACCTACGTGACTTATGTAAGAACCGTATAGGGAATCTTTTTTGGACCTACTTTTATGATTTTTGAATAGACTATTTTAACAAGCAATCCTTTCACTCAGAACACTTTATCCTCTACTTGATATCCCATTTAATTTAACCCCATTTGATTAATAATTATGAAGACAATGAGACTTTACGAACATGGCATCTCTACCTTAGGAATAGTTCCATATAATAAGAAAAGGTAAGTTCCAATTGATTGTTAAGGCCGATATAATAGATGACCATCAAATAAAGTAATAGGTAGTTGTTAGCAAACAATACACTTATAATTGTACACTGGATAGTACTAACTACGAATGTCGAAATTGGAACTATTATTCAAGACATCATCAATATTAAATGACTCGGCTTCAAAGATTCTGACCATACAGAGGATTTGTCCATATATTAAGCGGTTTTTTGCACAATTATTCGTAGCAAAATATGTTTCACACGAAAATTCAGTATAAACATAGATAATGGATCTCGACTGGCAAGCCAATAGGTTGGAGATTCTTGTCATTCGCGAATAATACGAAAGTGAACAAACTGCATGCATATTTTTTAAAGCCTATCAAGAAATATACGACACGAGCAATTCAGAGATCTTTGAAAACGTTATGTCTGGGGAAGGAAAGCTATACAGAGGATCGAAGCAGACGGAGAAGTTTTATGCAACCTCGAGTCAATTCGAGTTATGAGCAAATCATTCTTCTAGATCGTTACTCCATGGTAATATTTATCCGAAACGATGAGAACTATTACCGGTTTGACTTGACATTCCTTAAGCAACAAATCAAAAGAACAAATATTCCAGATTTGATATATTCGTTCATCCAATTCATACTAAAGGAGCTATCAGCTGTGAAACTAGGTCTTACATTAAACAAACAGTACTGGTCACGACCGTATTGCTGATGATGATTTACTGTTTGCGGACTTTCCAAGCATTATATCGTTATTTGGAATTTTATTCAAAAACGTATGAGACAAATAAATATCCAAACCTCATTAAATAATCCATGGTAAGTATGCTCTTTAATGATGGGAGAAAGTGCAAATTAGACATGAATACTTATAGGAACAAAACTATAGTTCCAGTCACAAACTCCTAAAAATAGTTGTATAAAAATAACAAGTTATCGTTTATTGAAAATAATTATTTATCCCAAACCCATTACAACAGCGTTTTAGGAACAATTGAGGTTACGTAAACTGTTCAAACGACATCCTGGCCTATCATGAAATACTCGTTCGAGAGCATGAAAAAAGTTATACGTTAGTTGTTCCGAAACAGTCTGTATAAATCTGATAAATCTGTTTTAAGCAGTGCTTAGGTGTTGGGCCATTATTTGTCTGCTTGGTTCGTCTCCTAATTATAGAAGAGTTGATCACTGAACTGAATCAAACTTTGCGCGGTCTCGTGACTGATTATCAAATAAATTTCGCCTGATTAATTTAAGCAATAGCAAAGACAAGAATCGTCCTTGTTTTCATCAGCGGAGAACATTGTGACCGGTACCTTTCTAAAGATTTTATAGTTGTGATGAGGATCAATTTACAAGGAATTTACCACTTTGGATGGTATTAGTCTCTTCCATCTTCTTCTCCCCCGGTAATTTAGGTTAAATGGACATAGTGTGGCACATGAAGGTTGTGTGGTAGGTAAATTATGCATGAAAAAACAACCAATAGTGTTAGAAAGAGGTGCTACAGGAACGTTTTGGATTTTCACTTTCAGATTTGCAATACGGTATTGAAGTCTTTGTTCTAGGATAATTCTGCACAAGGAAATGTCACTGATCAGAAAGCAAAAACGTCCTGCCAAAACGTTGTCAACGTGTGCAAAGGATAAATTGTATGTATCAGATGGCACATGAAGAAATTGCGTGGCAAATGTTCGAATTATTACAACCGTGAAACTCGAAGTGGGGGGTGAAGTGTTTATACTTCTCCCTTCTAATATATATATATATATATATATATATATATATATATATATATATATATATATATATATATATATATATATATATATATATATATATATATATATATATATATATATATATATATATATATATATATATTAGTTAATACCAGCATGTGATTATGTAGATTATCGTTAACAAGTAAGGGAGATTTCAAATAGATTTGCTAATGTGTATACTGACAGGATAACACGCATGAAATAGACTCAAGTTTCTCAGAATTAGTCAAAAGTAAAGGACATACAATACCTACAATGCACGGAAGACAATCGACTTGGAAGTAGAAAAAGTGCAAGACCTTGAGGTAATTCAACCCTCTAACTACACATTTCCGTCCCGTATGGTCCTGGTCAGAAATAAAGATGGCAACAATTGTTTTTAAACTGACTTTCGCAAAAGCTGTCGTGTTTGACGCAGAGCCAGTGCCAAATATCGAGGTTTGTTTTCAAACTTGATAGGAAACCAACATTACGAAATTGGGTCTCATTACCATAGTATAATACATATGTTCAAAGCGGATTATACAACACGTTAAAGGCAGTAAAAAAAGAAAAAAATATTTGTATAAGTTGATTTGATTTGATTTATTTATTTTTAACGGCGCATCGGCACTGTTAGGCTATTTAGCGCCAAACAAAGTGTTATTTCTATAATCTTTTAAAACGTATAAAAGGTCCTATATCGACCAGCGATATAAAAGAACAAATGGTAGAAATTAAAAAACGGTAAGATGATAACGGTGCAAAATAAAGCTTCCTGATCAACGGGAGATGTAAAAATGATGAATAGTTATTAAAATGGGACGGTATATTTATATTGCATAAAACTGCACAAGGTGATAGCATAAAAGTCAGAGTTTAGGGTAAATATTTACGGCTTTCAGAAACTCTATAATACGAGTGATGTTTATAGTATCAAAAAGTTCTTTCATGTCATGCACAATGTAATAACGATCGCGCGTAGGTTGTAGGTCAAAGCACTCTATCATAAAGTGCTTGACAGTGAATGGTTCATTGCAAGAAACGCACTCTGGAGGGTCTTCACCTTTTAGTATGTGGGTGTGGGTGATATAAGTATGACCAATTCGGATTCTTGCAATGACTATCTCCTCCCTACGAATGGTTCTGTAGGAAGGAGTCCATTCTCCTAGAGTTGGCTTGATGGCATGAAGTTTGTTATTTACAGCATCATTCCATGATGCCTGCCACTTCTGACGAAAGAACTTTCTGATACAAGGTTTAAAATCAGTATATGGTATTTTAAAATCAGATGGTTCTTGCATAAGGGCCATTTTAGCAGCGCGATCTGCTTTTTCGTTACCTTTAATACCAATGTGGCTAGGTAACCAACAGTATATTATATTGTGGGAGATACTCAGCTCGGTATTTTTGACGAGTATGTTTTTTAATAATGGGTTCTCCAGTTTTCTATTGTGTAGTGACTGGAGTACTGATAGCGAGTCGGAGAAGATGATACTGTTTAAAATGTGTTTCTTTTCTATATGTTGCAGAGCAAGGTCTATTGCTCTGATTTCGGCTGTAAAAATTGATGCTCCGTTTGGTAAACGAACTTGCGTTGTGTGATTTCCACAAACAAAGGCTGCAGCAGCCTTTTCCTCATCCTTTGATCCATCCGTATAAATTCTGGTGTAGTTTTTAAATTCGGTGAGGAGTTCATGGTAAGAGTTGTGGAAGACAGAAGGGTTTGTTTCGGATTGTTTGCCATCGTGTAGCGTGAAAAGAACTTTTGTTTGTTTAATTAGCCAGGGTGGTGTTTCGGAGATGGATGTTTTCTGAATTTTAGAAAGATCTATATTTGTAGTGTCAAGGCTGGATGATATTCTAATGCCAAAGGAAGGTATGACGTTTGGTTTATTTCCGTATAAAGTTTTGTATTTGGGTTGAAAAACAGCCGAAAACGCAGGATTCAGAGGGTTTGATTTTAATTTGAGAGCATACTGTGCGGAAAGCATTTGTCTGCGATGCGATAACGGTGGTTCATTCGCCTCAGCTAGAAGGCTTTCACACGGGGATGTTTTAAATGCTCCCAGAGCCAGTCTTATTCCCTGATGATGAATTGGATCAAGCATTTTAAGATATGACTTTCGGGCTGAACCATACACAACGCAACCATAGTCTAGTTTGGAGCGAATAAACGTTCTATATAAATTCAGGATGACTTTTCTATCAGCACCCCAGTCAGTGTGCGCTACTACTTTAAGTAGGTCAAGTGCTTTTAAGCATTTGGCTTTCAAGTGTTTTAGGTGTGGAATAAAAGTCAGTCTTCTGTCAAAGATAATACCCAAAAATTTTGTTTCCTCAACAACTGGAATAGGTGTTCCATCCAGCGTGAGGTTCGGTTCATCGTGATGTTTTCGTAATTGACAGAAATGCATGCATACCGTTTTTGATTTCGAGAATTTGAAACCGTTTGCATTGGCCCAATTTTGAATTTTGTTTATATTTTCTGCAGTTGTCTTTCAATTGTATGCATGTGCTTTGACCGATAACATATTAGAAAATCATCAACGTATAACGAACAATCCACACCAGGAGTCAAACACTTGGTGATGCTATTAATTTTGATGTTAAAGAGCGTCACAGATAAAATACTGCCCTGGGGCACACCCATCTCTTGCTCGTGCAGATCTGAGAGGTTAGAGCCCACTCGTACTTTGAATTCTCTGTCGGAGAGAAAGTTGGATATGAAAGAGGGCAGACGGCCTTTTAGACCTAGATCGTGCAGGTCATTTAGTATCCCGTACTTCCATGTCGTGTCATAGGCCTTTTCTAAATCAAAGAAAACCGCTACTAAGTGTTCTTTCTTGATAAATGCATCTCGAATAAATGTTTCTAGTCTAACCAGATGATCGTTGGTGCTCCGGCCATATCGAAAGCCACTTTGGAAAGGAGATATTAAATTATTAGTTTCCAAGTACCAGACAAGCCGAGAATTGATCATTCGTTCCATTGTTTTGCACACACAGCTTGTGAGTGCAATTGGTCGATAGCTGTTAGGATCTGCGCTATCTTTACCGGGTTTGGGAACTGAAATTACTGTTGCCTCTTTCCAGATTTTAGGTACATTACCAGTAATCCATAAATTGTTGAAAATTTCTAGAAGGGCTGTTAATGAAGGTTCTGGGAGGTGTTTCAAAAACTGGTAATGTATTTCGTCAGGCCCAGTGGATGTATCGTGGGCCTTATTCAGAGATTCCTTCAGCTCATACATTGTAAACGGTTGATTATAACTTTCTGAGTTATTCGATGTGAATTTCAACCGTGTCTTTTCTTTGTGAGTTTTTAATCTTCTGAATGCTTCTGAGTAATTAGAGGATGAGGAATTTTTTGAGAAGCTATCAGCAAGTATGTTAACAATGTCATGTTTGGAATTGATATTCTTGTTGTTTACTTTGAGATGTCGAAAGGAATTGTATTTCCTATTTCCATTGATTTTGCGGATCGTGTCCCAAACTTTCTTTATAGAGGAACGCGAGTTTAGAGTTGAAACATATTTTTTCCATGATGTTCTTTTACTTTGTTTAATCGTGCGGCGAGCATTGGCCCGAACAATACGGTACTTAGTTAAATTTTCGGGTGTTGGACGATTATTAAAATTTTTCAGTGCTTCTCGGCGTTGTCTAATGGCCTCTTTACATTCTTTTGTGAACCATGGTTTTGAGAGTTTTCTACCGTTTGGTGAGGACTTGGGAATGGATTCTTCTGCATTGTCGATTAAAACAGAAGTAAAATATTGAAAAGGGTTATTGTCGTTTAAGACAGTATCCCTATTAAGTCTAGTTGTACAAAGTGTTTCAAATTTGGCCCAGTCAGTCTTCTTTAAATTCTAATGTGGAACTGCTTCGTCAATTGTAACGTTGGTATTGTTAAGAGAGATTGGAAAGTGATCACTGCTGTGAAGGTCATCAGCGACCTTCCATTCATAGTCCAAAAGCAGCGATGGGGTACAAATTGTCAAATCAATACACGTGTATGTACCAGTTCCTGGGTGTAAATATGTCGGTGATTTGGTATTATATAGACACAAATCGTGTCTGGAAATGAAGTCTTCTATTTTGTGACCTCTGTCACTTATGTGATTTGAACCCCATAAAATGTTATGGGCATTAAAATCACCGAGTAGAATAAAGGGTGCGGGGAGTTGTTGAACAAGGTCGTCTAATTCATTTGTTACTAAATTGGTGTTTGGTGGTATGTAGATAGAACAAAAGGTAATCACCCGATGCAGAGTGACGCTCACAGCAGTGGCTTGTAAATTTGTGTTTAGAGGGATGACGCTATGAGGGGCTCTGTTGTTCACAATAACAGAGACTCCTCCTGAGGCTCTGTCAACATTATGAGAGTAGTTGTTAAACAGGGAGTAGTTTTTAAGTGTGATGTTATCTATATCTTTCAAAAATGTTTCCTGAAGACATAGTACTGCAGGATCACGTTCGTTTAAGAGCAAAAGAATATCATTGTAGTTGGCTTTAAGTCCTCTACAGTTCCATTGTATGATGGTGTTCTTCATTACAAGTTTATATTGAAGATTCTGGAGCTAGGTTAGACCTTTCGCGGAGGCAATGTCTTTGGTTATTTATCTGGAGGAAGTACGGGGGTGAATTTTTTGTTGTTAGGTCTGGAGCCACCTTGAGGACATGGAGCAGATTCTTCTGCATCCATATCCTCAAAGTCTCCAAACCTATTGTGCAGTTTTATTGGGTCATCAGACCCTTTTTGCTGCCTATTTCCTGTCGACTTTTTCTTACTGTTTGGTGATTTTGATGGTGGAGGATTGTTGAACGTTGTTTGCGTCGATGTTGAGCTTTTTGGGGGTTTGTAATGCGATATGTTCGAGACTGAAGGGGATTCATGTGGGTATGTTTGGGTTTGGGCGTCTTTCGTTGCTTTTTGATTGCTCTTTACTATGGTTGAGAAGGATGGGCCGGGGAGTGATGTTCTATTTTGTACAAGCTTCCTGGCCTCTGGATACGGGATGTTGGATGTGTATTTGATCCTTTGGATTTCCTTCTCCTGTTTCCATATATCGCAATCTTTTGAATTTGCATGGTGTTCCTTGCCGCAGTTGACGCAATGCGGAGTGGTTTTGCACTCCGATTCCCGATGAGAAGGGTCTCCACATCGTCCACATACTTGGTTTCTGGAACAGCGGTCTTCATGATGACCGTATTTTTGACATTTGTAGCATCGGAGGGGATTTGGTATGTATACCTCAACCCTAACTTGTAAGAACCCAACTTTGACAACTTTAGGTACCGTTGGTCTGTACGATGTCTTTGTCGCTGACTCCAGCCAAAACGTTGTCAACGTGTGCAAAGGATAAATTGTATGTATCAGATGGCACATGAAGAAATTGCGTGGCAAATGTTCGAATTATTACAACCGTGAAACTCGAAGTGGGGGGTGAAGTGTTTATACTTCTCCCTTCTAATATATATATATATATATATCGAACATTTGCCACGCAATTTCTTCATGTGCCATCTGATACATACAATTTATCCTTTGCACACGTTGACAACGTTTTGGCTGGAGTCAGCGACAAAGACATCGTAGAGGGGATGAAAAGTGAAGGTGTCACTGCAGTTCGTAGGATTCGTATCAAACGAAACAGCGATCTGCAAGACACCAACACCATTATACTCACCTTCAACAGACCAACGGTACCTAAAGTTGTCAAAGTTGGGTTCTTACAAGTTAGGGTTGAGGTATACATACCAAATCCCCTCCGATGCTACAAATAAGTTGGTCTTGGTAGATGACACCGAACACTGACAAAAGTGAAACAATCATACTGGCTTCTGGACCAGAAACCAAGAAAGAAGTTCAATTGATCCTTTCGTTAATAACATTTGACAGGAAATGTCTATTAAAACACTCCATTAAAGCTAATCCGCTGACTGACTTCACTAGTAAAGGACACGCCAATAACGTGTGTACGGCTTTGTGCCCGAAATAAGATTTAACTCTCTTGTGTTAAAGTTTATAAGTCAAGCAACCATAATTTATCAGAGCTAAATAAACCATTATTTTTAAATATGGACGCTGCATGAGGGTTGGTTTTGCTATTTGACGAAAAATGGGGACATTAACCGTCACTGATGTAAGTATTAAATTGCTCTCTCTGGAACAAAACTAATTCCTGATTGAAAATAATCAGCAGTTTGGTGAGTAGGAAAAAATACCGAATGCTTTTTCGGAAAGGAATTTGTTCATGAAGTGTGTCATAATCCTTTCCTGTTTGTAATAAATCGACATTCGCCAACGCAAGATTAAAAGATGGGGCACTGACATTACATATGCATCCCTCACAGATCGTGAAAACTAATATAGTATGTAGTTGCGATAAATCATCCGCATTAGGATCCAGGTGAAATCAGGATAATAAATACAATTTCTGTTTTCATCAGCGGAGAACATTGTGACCGGTACCTTTCTAAAGATTTTATAGTTGTGATGAGGATCAATTTACAAGGAATTTACCACTTTGGATGGTATTAGTCTCTTCCATCTTCTTCTCCCCCGGTAATTTAGGTTAAATGGACATAGTGTGGCACATGAAGGTTGTGTGTTAGGTAAATTATGCATGAAAAAACAACCAATAGTGTTAGAAAGAGGTGCTACAGGAACGTTTTGGATTTTCACTTTCAGATTTGGAATACGGTATTTTAGTTTTTGTTCTAGGATAATTCTGCACAAGGAAATGTCACTGATCAGAAAGCAAAAACGTCCTGCCAAAACGTTGTCAACGTGTGCAAAGGATAAATTGTATGTATCAGATGGCACATGAAGAAATTGCGTGGCAAATGTTCGAATTATTACAACCGTGAAACTCGAAGTGGGGGGTGAAGTGTTTATACTTCTCCCTTCTAATATATATATATATATATATATATATATATATATATATATATATATATATATATATATATATATATATATATATATATATATATATATATATATCTATCTATATATATATATATATATATATATATATATATATATATATATTAGTTAATACCAGCAGGTGATTATGTAGATTATCGTTAACAAGTAAGGGAGATTTCAAATAGATTTGCTAATGTGTTTACTGACAGGATAACACGCATGAAATAGACTCAAGTTTCTCAGAATTAGTCAAAAGTAAAGGACATACAATACCTACAATGAACGGAAGACAATCGACTTGGAAGTAGAAAAAGTGCAAGACCTTGAGGTAATTCAACCCTCTAACTACACATTTCCGTCCCGTATGGTCCTGGTCAGAAATAAAGATGGCAACAATTGTTTTTAAACTGACTTTCGCAAAAGCTGTCGTGGTTGACGCAGAGCCAGTGCCAAATATCGAGGTTTGTTTTCAAACTTGATAGGAAACCAACATTACGAAATTGGGTCTCATTACCATAGTATAATACATATGTTCAAAGCGGATTATACAACACGTTAAAGGCAGTAAAAAAAGAAAAAAATATTTATATAAGTTGAAGTTCGTGTCTTTCGAACTGACACCTCAGTTGCATCATAATTCGTCTTATGCGCGAATTGTTAGAAGGAATGGAAATGCAATAATAATGAAGATATTCTTCTACAGTTTTAATCATCTTGTTCGATAAACCCTGTACTGCCAATTCTCACAGAGAGGACCACCGGGTGTAAGACGGTATGGAATGCTTTTACCATCTAATAAGTTGGTCTTGGTAGATGACACCGAACACTGACAAAAGTGAAACAATCATACTGGCTTCTGGACCAGAAACCAAGAAAGAAGTTCAATTGATCCTTTCGTTAATAACATTTGACAGGAAATGTCTATTAAAACACTCCATTAAAGCTAATCCGCTGACTGACTTCACTAGTAAAGGACACGCCAATAACGTGTGTACGGCTTTGTGCCGGAAATAAGATTTAACTCTCTTGTGTTAAAGTTCATAAGTCCAGCAACCATAATTTATCAGAGCTAAATAAACCATTATTTTTAAATATGGACGCTGCATGAGGGTTGGTTTTGCTATTTGACGAAAAATGGGGACATTAACCGTCACTGATGTAAGTATTAAATTGCTCTCTCTGGAACAATACTAATTCCTGATTGAAAATAATCAGCAGTTTGGTGAGTAGGAAAAAATACCGAATGCTTTTTCGGAAAGGAATTTGTTCATGAAGTGTGTGATAATCCTCTCCTGTTTGTAATAAATCGACATTCGCCAACGCAAGATTAAAAGATGGGGCACTGACATTACATATGCATCGCTTACAGATCGTGAAAACTAATATAGTATGTAGTAGCGATAAATCATCCGCATTAGGATCCAGGTGAAATCAGGATAATAAATACAATTTCTGTGCAGATACCTTACCATTTATTACGTTTCCTCAATTATTCTTTTGAATTTGACAGCAATCACGTGTTGACATTATAGAATATTTACTTCGTTTAAGTATTGTTCTGTACATTTGATGGAAATGAAAGGGATATGGGTCATCAACATAGATTGTCGATGTTTGGATAAATTGACATGGATAAATATTATTCTCGATTATTTCGTGGTTTGTTATCATTAGGTTTGTTATAATATACATTATTTGCATTAGCGTCGATATTGATCTTGAATCTCATTTTCCCCGAGTTGATTTATCATTATAATTTGTCTGACATCAGTTTCACCCTACTGCGAGACAATACATGCTGATAAATATAAACCATAAGGACACATATGAGCTAGATAACGTTTTTAATTTCCATTTTAAAATAAATATTTTTGTAGTCATATTCTATAATTTGTCTTATTGGTATCTCTTCTTTGAATTCAAAATTTCGAATGGAAATAAGAGAGTCTTTCACTATCTTGTCAAAGTAAATTTCAGTATATAGTCATTATATGTTTCTAAACAAGCCAATTTATATTTTCTCTGTATCGTGATATTTATCATTCTCACTTATGTAGTATTTACTTTTTAATTGTCTTAATAAACCCGACATAAGCCACTTCTATTTTTATATTATATATATTGTATTATTTATTTAATAAATTTGCATAATAACAATTTATTTATTGTTTTGTTTTGTAAAGAGGTAGTTCTGGCTCATTAATTATCTTTGGAATGTTTCCTAATTATAAAAACAACAAGCATTCTGTAGATTCGATTCAGCGATATACAACTCCCGTACACTGTGGCATAATCACTAAGACTAACACATTATTAAACTATCCCTGTCTCTCCGTCTTTCTCTATCTTTCTTACAGTTATGTTTGAAGCTTTATTGTTTTAATCTCCGCAAGCTTTTTTCCCTTTTTCAACTGCATAATCGCTATGATTACATGTTTCATTTATCTGTCTCTACCTCTATCTCATATTTACTGTGAACTTTTTATTGTTGAATTATTTGTATTTATATATACATTGTACGAAATTTAACGTGAATTACTTCATATTTTAAACATAAGCTCTTTAATTTGGTATTTATTTATAAGAATGTGATTGACGCTACGTTAACATGCTATTGGGGCACCTAGTGTCTGAGTGTTCTAAGGGCGTCGCCTTTACGGATCACTGATATCTTATTTCTATCCACGCGGATTTGGGTCTCGTGTTCTGTTAATTTGTTTATATGTCAGAAAGCTCGAAGGTATATTCCAGTCAATCGGATGTTTTTCACTGAATTTTACCTGGTTATCCCACCGCCAAATATACTGTCCGCCATGTATGGCTAACACGTGCTGAAAATGGGTTACAACCACAAGAATCTAGTATTGCTATTGTAATATACTATAATAGGGTATATCTATAAGCATCGGGTTAGACCTACAGTAACTGATGGTTGCATGGAAATGTACTTGTGTTTATGTGTGTGTCTGATTTTGGATTTTTAACGTAGCTTTAACAATTGTTCAGTCATATCGCTACGATTTCTGCAGTGTGACAGTTTATAGTGATGTCTAGCACCGGAACATCATGCCGCATACATGTAGCATGATGTCCCACCCAGTCACATTATCCTGAAACCAGACCGACCAGTCTTAATACTAAGCTCCTAATGCTGCACGCCAAGATAGGTTTATGTTATTATCATTGTTTGGTAAGTCCTTGGTATGACTCAGCCGTGAATCAAACCCATGACCTTCAGCATCCGAAGGGGACGCTCTAACCACTAGGTTGCCGGAGCAGTTTTGCACAGAAAACCAGACCGATATAACTAAGCGTCCATACACTGAGTATAGGAGTCAAATGACAGCATTATTTTAAGGAATATTGTATCATGAATAATACTGATGTTTCTTTGTTTGATGATGATGATAATTGGTCTACGGAATGGCTACTTTCGTCAAGACTGGTTTATCTGAAGAAATATATATATATATATATATATATATATATATATATATATATATATATATATATATATATATATATATATATATATATATATATATATATATAAGGTTGATTAATCTGAAATGTGCCAAGGAAATGCATATGTGGGCTTGGTAAACTGTTTTTAAAAATGTATCATATTTTAATGGAAAAAAATCTTATATCCTCTTTGATCAAGTTTGCATGTGACCGAGCCAAAACGTCTATTAAACGTGCGGACTTGGATGTATGCATACCGCCAGAGTAACCAAAATTATAGGCTATTCCTCTTAGTCAAACTATGTGCTGCTTGGTGTTTCTTTTGGATGTATAAGGCTAGAATGCGACTTTGTATTTCGTGTCTTAGTTTATGACAAATATTATGCTTTCTGGTGCGTACATTGGATTTAATGTGACCTTTTATGCGATACATTTTTTCAACAACTTCTTTAATTTTTAACCTGACACACAATGTCGAATATGGTGCTATAGCCTGTATTTAGAAAGGCAAACTTCATCATGTCAGCACGAATAAGGCTGACGGTTTTGTAAGATGAACAAACAAGACTATCACTATCTCTAGGCAAGACAGAAAGGGATTTCACTTACAAGTGTGCACAATGATGAACCTAAACATTTCATCCAAAAATCATATTGAAACTCCACGTGTTTCTCTTAATATGTTACCCTTAAAACGTACCATTATGCGATATATTCATTTTGAAACTGGTTGGCAATTATAGCTAGAATCATCAAGAGTAATACTTTAAAAATGCAATATTAGGGAATTTGTTTGTTTTGAAACATGTTGGAGAAATTTATAATCTGGATAAAAGTGACAAACATTATTTTCACTCTACGAAATATATGCTCTCCTTAAATAAACAAACAAAATATAGTCTTTGACCTAAATAAAAATTTAATTTAAATCATTTAAACACTTGCAACATCATAATAAATTCTTCTGAATAATCGGTTTTGCCAAAACACAAAAAGCAGGATCATTGTTATACGCAAACCTAACATAACATTGGTTTATATAGTTTGGACTGTTATTCAATATTTATAGATCGGACAGTCCCAAAATGATATCGCATGAAGGTAATACTCAAAATGATGAACCGAAACGTCCTTTAGTATCAGGTAAAATCATATTGATCGTTTTAAATAATTGATATGAATATATTAAAACGTCTGTGTACTTTTAGCAATTTTGTGGAAACTATTTTAAACAAGATAGAAGAATGAATAGCCTTTGCAAACATTACTATGATATAAGAAGGACAATATATAGCCTGCCCCATATTGTAATACTGTCACACTTGTTCGTATAATGAACGACATTTGTACATCATCTCCTTATGAATTTAAGAAGAATGTCAATGACTGATGTTACCCCCAGAATTGACTACCGCTTGTATGATGGACATCAAAATGGAACAAAACGGATTTACCTAAAAACTAAGCTTTGAATAAAGAGAAAAAGGAAGGAATAACCAAACCAGCCAACGAATGCGGTTTGAATTTCTTAAAAGTAGATGTGCTATATTCTAAAACATTTAAATTAATGAAGTAAAAACTCTCATTCTGTAACTTTCGGGAAGCAGGTGACCAAGTAGTCAAAAGCCCTTGCCTTCTCGATCACTGACATTTCACTTCTGCCCTCTTGGGTTCGAGTTTCGGACTAGACCAATATAGATATGTGAGAAAGCTACCAGTAGTTATCGTGTGGGAAGGAGGTTCTTACTGGAGTTTCTACCTCCACTCATATAATGGCTGCCATAAATTGCCTATCTTGCACCGAGAAATGGCCTTAAGCATCAAAACAACAACAACAACAACAACTAATAAGTTTCCATTTATACCACTAGCTCATATCAATAACTAAACGAGCAATGTTATGTGTCAGAATCTGAATAGAGGCACAGGGTGGGTTTAACCTTTTGAAGAACACCTAGTTCAAGTATTTTGACAATGTTTATTATATTCAGATGCAAGCAGGTCATTTGTAACTGAAAGCGACTGTCTATGGTGTGTACATATTTTTGATTTCGCGAGAGAGAGAGAGAGAGAAAGAGAGAGAGTAAAGTCACCTGGCTAATAAACATGGGAATCATCTCCGCAGATGTACTGACTTTGTAAGTAGCTAACTAGTAAATGGCAGTCTTCATATTTAAAGTTGTATAATGTATTACAATTTTATCATGCAAGCTTTCATTATTTTCAATTTACTAGGAAAACTAGATATGCTACCCACAGTATCGATTACAACTTACTGGAAAATATATCTTGTATCATGAATATACCAGCGAGTAATATATTTGTTATCTTAAAGAAGTTATTACACGTTATCATTTTTAATGTTAACTATCACGCACTACAACTCAAAGTGGTATCTCTTTAAAGGTTTCTCTTTAATATAATCGCCACGTCTTGACTCTGTCATGACCCAGTTGAAGTGGAACATATTCCACGCTAAGCTATGCGTATCTGTGTGGTGCTGGTGTATTTGTTAATTTAATCCTTTCTTGATGGAATATACCATAATTGAATTATTTTGGGTTATAGTATGTTTCCCACCCAGAAACAATGTCAAGAATGTGAGGTAAGTACCTTGTTCAAGTCAAATTATATATTTTTAATTCCTTCATCTGTCTGTCTTTTCTGTTCTAACAATAGCATCTTCACTTAACATTACGTGTTATTCTTCTTTTGTTAGAACATCACATTATGCTTGTCTTTATGATTGGTATAATTTGCAATACATTTCATTATACGCAAATAGGATATGTACAAGTTCAAACATTGTATTATTCCTTTTCAAAACATCCATCTCATCTAATTAAAAATAATTTTGGAATAATGTTACTTGATTATAATCTCGACTGTCATTTAGTAACTAGGATTTATCAACATAAATGTACAGCGTACCATATCATATTCACTAATTAGCATGTAGTTGTACGGCTCCATTTATATATCTGTATCTCTCTTTATTTATTATTTGGATAGTTAACAGCTCTATAATGGTTAAAAATGTGAAAAATAAGAGTATTTGTTGTGCTACAAATTTTGCGACAAAGGTATTCAGCTTTAAAAGTCCAATCAAATTTCGATGGCAACAATTAATATCACAATGGTGGTGGTGTTTACTCTACCTTCATATGTTTATGTCATGTAAGCCTCAGTGTGTCCCTCTACGACTTAATCAATCTTAAAATAGTTCATTTTGGAGCAAACATGTTTAAATTTTGGACAATCAGTTACATTTGAATATACATCCATTAAGTTTGAGACAGTACGTATCTCATTTACCAAAACGCAGTAAACTGCAGGCTACAGTTTATAATTTGACAACATAAGCATGCACCTAATCAACAGCTTTGTATATTTACGGAGCATAATTTGGGACTTTACTCATTTTAAATAAGAAGAAAAAGGATTGTCAATCATTTTCGCGTTATAAGATGAACATGTATCAAATGTTCTGTCAAATAACTAACAATACTTTTAACGTAAAACTGCAGAGATAACTCAAGTTCAAACAGAAAGATATAATGTTTCGGGATACATTTGGCTCATAATAGAAAACACACTTTTCAGTTTTAATCCAATGTAAATATAATGCTTTACAAATATGTAGATTTACTTACGTTACGTCATGATGTATGGTTATCGTGAATGTAGGCACTTACCTTTCCCTAAAAGGAAATAAAACATGCAGTTAGTGTTTATTCGTTCATCCAAAATATAATTAGAACACGTTACATTGTAAAGGAAAAAAAAGCTCTTTCATGACAAAGACCAAAATTAAAGTACAAGAAACAAATGTATTTCGATTTTATTAAATAAACTGTACTACAACCAGGCATATATTAACTTCATGTCTAGAAAGTTCCGATTAAAACAAACATTCCGGCTTTCATGGTGATTTCACTTGTGATCTCTTTATCCTTGCTAAGATAAATTCTGTTATCTTAATAATTAGAGAGAATGGGCACATTAATCGCGTCCTTCTTTACTTTGAACTAATAATGCATTTTCAATGGAAACTAGAAGCATTCTCACAGACTAAAGTATATCATCATGAAACCATCGTCAGAACCATTCACTTCACATTGTCAACATATCAGGGCTGATGTGCATCAGTTATACATACTTGTACCTCTATTAATTTTGTTTAATTAAACTAACGATACAGTCATCGATATTCACTCTAGCAGATGAATGTTTTCTGATGCTGCATCGGCACTTAGAGGGAATGTTGTTTGCAAACAAGAGTAAAATCATGAATAACAATAATGCTGAACTAGTTTGCTCCACAGAGTAGTACTTGTTGTCATACCTAAGATATATTCAGGCAGGATAATTTTACGCTCACATGGACAAACCGTTACGGATACATTGATACTTATTTGTACCTATAAAGGAATATGCTTTATAACCCCGTTTTGCATGGACTACTCTTAGTTTATCATGACAGGAAACAATATAAGACATATTTGCAAATGTGTGCGCCTTTCTCTGGACCATCAAGGTGAATTCACCTAACGCACATGCATATGTTCGTTGCACCTTCTCAAAAAATTATATATGGATGAGTTGGAATATATTCACTTAAATTATGTTCACTCCTACTGTATGTTATTGCAAGTTGTCACAATCGGTCTCCAGAGGGTTCATAACTTGTTGCAAAACTGTTCATGCAATTAGTTTTGTTTCTAGGCTGGCTCTTCCTAGATGTTTCATTTGCGATGTTAGTAATGTTTTAATACACATGGTATATGTCCTAAAGCAGTTCTTCGTATCTGATGGACTTGACACTCAATGCAGTATAGCCTTTGGTAATGATAAGGACACAATTATGCCAAACGCTATATATGTTATATAATGTAAATGTTTATCTTGCTTATATTAAAGTTACTGTGAGACTAAGTGGTTACTCAAGACTGCAAGATAAGATGGACCTTAAGGCAAACGTTTTCCTAATTCGTACGTGTTAGTTTGTAGATTTTTTATTGTGCCATCATCGAACGAATATTGGGATATGGGACAAACTTCTTCGGAATTTTGTATGATCACAAATTGTTCATACGTTTCTCAGATCATCAAAATTGTGCTTATAAAATAATACGACCCTGGGGTCATAAACTTAAAAAGATTAAAGGGCGAAAACCAACACGTTTTGTAAAATACTATACATAATATATTTCCCTTACCTATAAAGCGATCAATTAAAAAGAACATTATTGTGTATTAACACAAAACAAGTCCGAACAGCTTATCACAAATACTGAAGTATAGACAATATCAAATCATTACGGGTTGTGATCCGAACGAAGTCAACTTTTGAATGTAATGATGTGCCAGAGCCTCAAATGTGATAATGTGTTAATAGTTTTGATGTTTCACAATGATATAATCCAGAATGCCTTTAATGAACTCGAAGTAATTTCAAAATAATTTGGCCTTAAAATGTATGATTACTTAGTAAATCCAATTAGCAATTGAAATAACTAAATCTTCTCAAATAATAATTCAGCACAACTAGATGTATGACTCCAGTTGGGACGTTTAAGATATAAATAATTGTGTTATTACATCATATAAGTACACAGGGTACAAGTTCAGAAACATTATGACACAGTTTCAGATCCAGGATGCCCATAATACGTTTATTTCATCACGACATAATAAACATTTTCATACATATCAGATTTTGAGTCATTTACCCTTGATATTTTACAATCACCTTAAGGAGAATTGTAATAATACGTATTCCATTCTTTCTTATCACGAGAGTTGTGATTCAAGCTTCTATATGTGTGAATCAATTTTGATTTTCACAAGCTGATTGTGATTAATATATACTAAATCAGGCATTATTTCCAAACGGAAGGAAATATTGGTTTTGCATCAAGATGTTGCCATCTAACAATCACTGGGAGCACTGAGATCGCATCCCTCATCTTATCAGGGACTCAACAACACAGTTAAAATCTTATTAAGCCATGTTGTATCATCTCCTCATAGTGCGGATTTACAAAGAAACAATCTCTAGCATTGTTTTCAGATGTGAATGTCCTTCATTGGCTGACGACAATGTAGTTCGTTTTAAGTTCCTGTAAATATTGTTTTGCAAGTTCTAACAGAATTATACCTGGATGGAGAGGAATATAGTAGCTTAAGATTTCACAATACTATTCATATGGAAAAATGAACATCATTCCAAAACTAACATAAAATGGAACGTTCTTGAATTTTTGTTATTATAATGTTTTCATGGATTTATTTCTGAACCTGAATCAAAACGAAAGTACTTCAATCATCCAGCTTTGTCAGCGTTTACGGTTTTAGAAAACTGATCTCCAGTGGGTTGGAAGCCGCTTTCTAAACATTTAATATATGTAATCGAAATAAAAATTCGAGAGACAGATGATAACGGATTTAAATACAAACAAATAATGCAACGAATAACCAAAATAAAGAAATAATGTAATAACATTCGGCAAAATACACTTTAAACGACAGCAACAAACGAGAAAAGGAGCACATATAACGCAATTTATCTTTGGATGATGCCTTCTTTCATTGATAGTATCAAGTGAACACAACTTTTTCGAGTTGTAAATATTGCGATATCTAATAGTTTATATCCGCTGGTAGAGTTATATTCTGATACAATGACAATGGTATCTCAATTTAAATTTCATTTAATCTCGCCAAATACACCACAAATCTGTATACCAATCGTCATAATTTTTTGTATCTTTGCGTGGATTAGCATACATGTACTATTTCCTACCTGCTATACATAATAATAATTAACTTAGAATAGTTCTTTTTACAAAGCAAAGTTTAGTTTCAGACATTCATTATTATTTGTGTAGTCAACGTTAAAGGTTCAAACAATCATTGCCTTTTTTATAACCAGTACTTAAATTTAGACTACAATTTATGAAATTGGCGATGAATATTAAGATACAGTTTTGCATACCACGGATTGCCATCTAGTGCTTTTCTACTCATTTGAAATAATAGGTTGGAAAGATTGTGATACTAATGTTGTCAGTTATTTTCCCACTACCATTAACAAGTTTCGTACTTTTTGTCTAACTTGTAATGCTATCCACCCCTAGTGCAATAATCTTTCCAGAAAAAAGGCGCCTGACGATCCATAACAAACTTTGTCTTATTGTTTTAATGTAAGTAGTCCCCGTGATATGATCAACTATGTCTACTTATGTAGCATCATGTCATGTTCATCGTTAATGTAAACACTTACCGTAAACTGAAATGAATAATATATACACCGTATCATTGGACGGTTTGTATAATACACAGTAGTACGCATGACTATTACACTGTTTATTGTGTTATTACTCGGGACAATTCATCTTTATACTCTTTAGTGACAGGTCATTTTCTTCGCGCTCGCATCTTCCAAGCGATTATTTTACCACTTTGGTTTCAAATTGTCACAGTTTTAAATACGTTCTATAGTTTTTCGTATGAAGATAGCCCCACCTCGTTAATATACGCATAACAATTATTCCGCTTTATGTTTACCAGTTTTTGTACCACTTTCTCTCCCTAAAGTATTTATCTGATTCTGCTAAATATCTCTTCTAAGAAATTAGAAAGATAACCTTTAGCAATACAAAACGGTTAATTTGGGTAATTTTCAGACCAATTTGCTTTCTGGGAATTATATACGTTTCTCGTGACATGATACCGAGCTAGTCAATTCATACATTTGACACGTCGTTATGCTACTGGTTTCAATTGGTGACAAGCCTTTTAATATGTAATGTGACTTATTTTACTGACTGATATAGTTTTCAAATATGTATACCCATCTTCGGGACATAATTTCAGTCAAATATATGAAGTTGAAAAGGGTCCGACTGAGCTGTCGCATTGGTAAACATGGTTATTGAATGAAGAAGTTATGGTAGTCAACAATAGCGGAGAAGGAGGTTACTAATATAATCATGAATCGTCAACATGAGAAACAATGAAGAAGCAACTGCAGTAACAAAACGCTAACATTTCAACAACATTAGCTCCCACGACAACGAAAGGGATATACGTCATAAATAATAAGTTACCACAACTAACATAAAATAAGGGCTCAGAATTGTTAACAATTCCTATTAATGTCGAGTTATTATCTGATGGATACAAGTAAACGTATCTCGCGTCGAGATGAATAAGCGTATCAAAAAGGATGATGGAATAAAGCAGATTCAGGCGAGACACGCAAACATTTTAAAACATTGTCTAGTATGAGGAGTCATATTTTGAAAAGGTTTCATATAAATGTTATTAGACACCAATTATCTGTGCATGATTATTGTATGATACATATGTCGATGAGGACAATAGCCGGTATTATCGAATTTAGAGAAAAGAACATTATATAACATACGCAGTTTATGGTTCAGCAATAAATGATCTTTGCTGCACTTTATCAAAATTATTTCTTTTGGCAGTCAAATATCTGACCATACGTTCCGGCAAATGACATTGAAGGTAAAAGGAGCAACCTACGATTCACCGTACATTAACTGATTTTTAAACTGAGTAGACATTACAGTAACTCAATGAGTAATATATTAAACCCGAGGAGTTTAATTGCCTGGACAATATACATCCCGTGTTTAATTCCTTTCACATTCGAGTAGTAGGCTAACAGTGAAATTTGAAGAAGACCAAGGGACATGGAGTTATGGGAATGGCAATCTTATAATGAAAGTCCATTTGCGTCATTTTTGTGTCGGTAGCTCGTAAAAATCGAACGTTTGATGTAGTTGTAAAATCTAAATATAAGTGTGCATTAGGAACAATGTTGCCATGACCTACATACTAGTTTAGCAAACAATTTCAAAACAATAAAATAATTGAAACAATAGTTGATACGTTTTGCGACGAAAGCATCCAAATCTCTGACAGACCATATTCCATTGCAAAAATAATTTGGATTTAATGGTTAAGGCCAATAGCTCTATGAGTAGTTGAAATTATCATGTTGTTGCCAATTGAGCAAATCACGAAAAGGAATGGAGCATATAACAAAATATGTAAAATGGAAGAGAAACTCGACAAGACAGATGAGTATGTAAAAAGAAACCAAAAGGCTCCAAAAATTATAAAGTTACTGCATATGGTCGAACGAGCGAGGAATGTCGTTATTGGAGTTGTTTTTGATAGCATGGTAAACAGACTGTACGACGAGGTATCTACGTTTATGTCCATAACATGGGTTTGTGCGTATGGTAATCTGTTTTCAGAACAACTAACCGTACAAGATGTATTCATGAGGAAACGCGGTAGATACGTAGAGAATGGAACTTATCTGGCGGTCCCAAGGCTGGGAATATATGTCACTCATAAAGTATAAGAAAGTTAAACAATTTTTGCAGATGAAGTAGTAAAATTAAAAAAATAATATACGACATAGTACAGTTTAGTAAGCTTGAGAAAATTGCACAGTTTGATAGTTATAAATTCAGTGAGATTGTTTTCATGGAAGGAAATATTTAAACAGGATTGCATTTCTGAAACTTTAGCAAACGGAATACTAGTTCTACGCGACTTCAACGATGTGTACGTTACATGTCTTGTTAATTGTACCACATGCGATGCAGTTGGCACTGTTATTTAATGCACAAGTTGTTTAGACTTGGAATACGATTAATAAAATTTCTCTTCGTCAATGACTTGTTCGAGAGTGCGACATTTATAGAAAACAGTGTGATCATATTAAACATATCGTACCACACTTTATGTGATCTTGATCGCAATAACATATTATGTGATCACTTAATTGAACCATTCCTTGTGTGGTCTAGAACATTGCTGGTCTCCACTTGGATTGCTTCTTTTACATGACGAAATCATTATAATGGTTTCATCGCATCATTCGATAAACAGTTGATTGGGAAAAGGTCTAAATACACATAAAGGTGGAGACATATGTAACGAAGCAAAGACCCTGCTTTGTATTAACTAACAAAAGAATGTATACTTTCTTCCGGTTTTTTTTGTTTGACTAATCTCAAAATCATCCATTTAAAATTAAGAAGTATCCTGGCGTACCTCTAACACGCAACATAGAACCATATGACGCTGGTGAAGGAGCACGTGACGAGAGCAAACAACTGTTAAAGTAATTTGTATTGTATCTATATCACAAACGGCGAAATGAATCCAATAACAAGTCCTACAATCTGGAAAAATAAGTATTGTACCATCCATTATATTCAAATGTGTAACATGGCATCACACATCCTATGACCGAAAAACCCGTGTTATATATGAGATATGCAGGCAAACATATCCATATAAGGCGAAGGTATCCCCTTTCAACAGAATGTGAACGGGTAAGAAGTGACATATATCTGGAAAATGATGCTTGCTACGACTTCCTGTTTATGTCAATATTTAAAACAATCTTTAAATTAGAGAGGTTAGAATAAGTCATTTACACAATTACTAAGAATTACGGCATGGAAAATCTCATTTTAGACTATGTAGAAAGAGTATTAAAAAATCGTTTGGAATCGACACATTAGTTATGCTATTCATTAGTTATGCTGTTCAAAGTCAAAGATGAACAATCTGGAGAGAAAATATTGAATTAACGGATGACGGAACTCATTCAGAAATATTCATTCGGATTTAACGCTATGTAACATGTGGTTTTCTTTGAACTATTGTCACTGAGTGAATGGCCTCTGTCTGAAATAGTGAAACTATTTGTGCTGCGCATATCTGATTATATATTGTGTTTAATATATGGAAAAGAGGGTGACAACAGAGTGAACCATCTTGTTTTAGGCTACGACAAGCTGCTTGCAGAAGGCAAAAGCAATGATTTCTTTGAGAGACTGATTGACACGTTAAATGTGTGAGATGCGATTGATTTTTTTAATCAAGAATGTGATAGAAATACTTCCTATAAGCAGGTCTGACTGTTTCTTGTATATTAATCACGACGTATGTAATAGATTTAATGTTGGTGAAGATAGGTGAAATAGCTTCCTTATGCAATAAAACGCATCCCCTAATTAGGTCTAAGATCTCGTACCATAGCAATGACATAATCAAAATATTATCGTTTTATGAAACCAAATCTGCAAAGACCAATTGCAAAGCTTGGCTAATGTTTTTCAATAACACCCTATTGATACGTAATGCCTTTGTCTCATATAAAGTAATTACCTGCCACATACAAACACTTTTTTATTTACCCGGTGCTTGATCCTGGTTACACTTCCTTTAGTTACAATTGTGTGGCTTTAGTAATTTTGTCACTGTTCCATTTCTCTATCGTCCCTTTAATAGTACAGGTTTATTTGTCCCAAGATCAATCCGCTTGTTGCAAAGTATATATTATTTAAGAACAGTGATCATATCAGAAACTAAATCTCTAGATAGCCACATTTATCTCTAAACAAGAATGACACATACTGTTACATCCCGTACACATTTAGTCATGAAGCAAGAAATACACAAACTGCTACCATCATTATACATTTTCCTTTTTGTTTATCCTAAATATGCTTAAAAGTATTAAGTGTAAGGAAGATTAATACTTTCAAACATATTCCAAGTTAACAAAGTACATATGCCTCGCTTATCACCAGGTGTTACATGTACACATAGTATGTATGGTACAAGTGCTAACTCTATGTAAATGTCTATATAATTCTCTGAGAAGCTAAATGTAAACAGTGCCTATATATCTACATTCACAGTTGTTATGGTCATACATAAGTATTATTCCAATTTATTAAAAAATTAACACCATATTTCCGTCTCTACAACATAAACATCATGTAAACATAATCAAATATAGGTAGTCAATATACCCTTAAGGAAGATGAAATCAATGTAAAACAATGATCGCTTTACCAGTCAAATGTATGGGGAATGCATCATTATGCAATAATTAGTTTACAATTGCTTAGCAATAATGACGAACGTCTGGTCGTTACCTTGCTAATGAGCATACGTTCGTTATAATCTTCACTGTCCACTATGTATTCTTATTTGTTATAATATTGTACGCCTTTATTACACTACAGAAGATTTATACCCGTATTATGACACGCATCCTGTGATATTGACTCCTGTAAAATAAAACTTCGATAGACGCTGTAGAAAAACCTTTAGTAGACTCTAATGTAACCTAAAATATTGTTATGAACATCTGATAATCAAAATGATTGTTAAATTACATGATAAATGAATTGATGGCTTTGCTATCAGTGGTCAAATAACATTTAAATTCGAGTAATATGTAGCATGTAATGCGTGTTCGTACACATTTTAGTACTTACCCAATGCGACGAACGCTAAAAAAAACAATAAACCTGATGTTAGAAACTGTGAAATATACTTTCGGTGGTGTAGCATTTACAAAACTCTAAATAAAGGACACGCGTTCAATTGGGTTGTTCATATTTGTATTAGGCAATTACGTTTCCCTTTCTCGGTAGAAAAAAAAAAAAACCTGTATTACGAATGTCTTAATGTACAATATGAGTCAAACAGAGGATAATCTCATTGTGCGGGAATCTAAAGCATTTATATAACCTCGTGTGATCTGATATAATGTTATCGAAATTTCATCCAAAACAAGAAAAAGTTGCATGATACTAAAACGGTATCTTTATACCTTATAGTAAAGTATAACTTAAACTTTGACGAATACCTATTTTTAATGCATGTACGTGTCTTGCGAACCATATAAAATACATAACTTGTTCATTTTGGACTGAGGGGAGCTACATTTGTTATACTTACAAATGCTTGTATCTGCGTTTCTTCCTGAAATAATATAACAAAGGTGATATTAGAAACAAACGTTGCTATTTTGTCTCTAAAATGGGAAGCAAACGCATGTACAAGTACAATTGCAGCGTTTGTCGCTACTTTAACCGAGTATTCCACAACAGTTGCCGTTGAACGGATTCTATTAGACAGGTTGTATCATGTGTAAATATCCGTATTTGAACGTTTTTCTTTGTTTCTATTCTGAAAAGTTGAAAAAGGGTCCGTAAATTATTTGCGCTACATAAAATACGCATAACTTTATAGGTACAACCGACGTACTTAATCATACAGATACCAACAAACAAACATGTATTGATATGTTCTCAATTTTCTATTGGAAAATGTAACTTCCTAATGTGTCTGATATACTGGCGCATGGTTAAGTCACCTTAGCACAATTAAACCTTCTATCAAACACACAGAGACGTCAATCAGATGGTTATTTGTTTGCAGTTTGTTTTCGCATCGACAGGTGTTATCAATACAGGAAAAATAATGACGAAAATTGCTTGGGGTTATCAATCAAGTAGAAGGCGAACGTACTGTTATCTGAGTCTACGTGAGATAAAAATGTATACCTCAGAAAAATGTATTTCCATGTCGACGGATGTTGTTTGACTTCATTTATTTTAACATTGAAAACTCCTTAATCCCAATCAACATTACCCTCGGCACAGCGATAGACGTTGCTTATTAAAGAAAATCAGCTTCTCGATGTCAATTTATATTGATTGGAATTCAACATTTCCTATAAATATAGAACACTTTGGCCCCTTAGACGTCACTTTACCCAGCCATCAAGGAAGAAGATGACACCAACATATAAAAAGACACAACAACATGTTTTCAATATCAACTGGCGCAGATTTGTGTAATGTTATATTAAGCATGTGGAAATATTCATTATCATAAGCAATATCGACTAGGTACGTGATTAGTCGCCTTGTCGCACCCATGCTGATGTTAGTCATAAGTTTACAGTGCCGACTGAGCAAAAGTCCTATTAAAATTTTTCTCAATCAACAGTAACATACCCGATTTTACATAAGGCTTGACGACTTGATCAAGTCTAAGTTATTTAATATTAACGAGGTTTATATGGTAATGCTCGCGCGTGATCCCCAGTTTGATAGCATCATGTATTTTGCGTTTATTGTATACACCAGGATTTGGGCATTATGACAGTGGAATGGTGTGATTCTTGCGTGAGGGCTGAGATTTGCCTTTGATTAAAACTCTCGCATACTCTTGTTCTCAAATTGTGTCAAAATAGCATCGTATATTGATTTGTCGCTGCTGAGTTGTTGAAACAAATTTCTGGAAGCAACTAATATCGTTGCAATATTGATTTAACGCATACTATGTTAGCAGCTTTGGTTTAAACTGGATGGAGTAATTTTCGTTTCATGATGTGTATTACTTCGCTTAACATATTTCGTCTTCGGATACGCTCCCCGATCACATTCACGTTAGGGCAATAGCCCCCATCTCCTCCAGAATTCACGAGTCCCAACAACAGAGAACTCGTCCCTTCTGTTTGTATTAAACAGGTAAAGGTACATAACTCGTGTAAATTAATCTCTTTGGCGACTCCAGGCGGCGTCAGCTTAAACCTTTCTGTAGTGAACTGATAAGATTGTTTACTTCGAGTCCCGAAATATACTGGAAATGTAATCTACTTATCGTTTCATCTATTCAGTATTTTGTTAATTTTGGATGAATTCAGGACTATATTGCACATGGCAGAAATTATTATTTGAATTTTGATCATAATTATTCGCCGTTTTACCTTTGAGGACTAGTGTTCTGACCGCACATCCATACACGGCTGTATTGTAAAAGAACGTGTTGAAGTTCGTGCTCGCGCATACTATTTCTATGTTACCCTTGGTATAGCGGGTGTCTTTGGCGTTCCTATTGCAGTTAACATTCTTTTCTTTCATCTTCCTACTGTTTCGTTCCTAAATGAACTATCTCAACGATGATGTAATTCAACGATAAATCTCGTGCCTCGTGTATCTTATATACAAAGGATACATCGTCAGCTACGTGAAACATGTGCGCAAGTTATTTGGATAATGCACGTTAAACAGCTCTAAGAAAAACTGTTAAAAACATGAAATGAAGTGGGATACCAAAGGACCGAGAGCACTGATGCGTTTTGAATTATTGTACAGCAGTATGTATTGTTGTGCTTTTGAATTATACGCGCATACAAGCGCGGCGCCTACGACGGCAGGAAAATTTAGCGTGTATACGCTCTAATGCCATTGTCCGATTAAAATATAAATGATCGATGCTGTGTTATATTTAATGACGCCAACATTGATATGCGATTCACCTATCGCGATAAACATCCGCGAAATCTAAGTGGTGCTATGTTTGCCTATTGTAATTTCCGTGTGTGTCACATCTAAGTCGGCACGAGAACGCCACGTACTTTTCCAAACATGGTGTATTAATCCCGAAGCATATCAAATTAAGCTCGCTTTCAAAACTATTACTGTATACAGTATATAATTCTCCAGCGCTGGCTTTGATATTAACGGGGTGATTCTGTTTTTAATGCATCGATTTCGAAGTGGAAAGTTATAATTGAATTAATGATCAATTGAGTTGTGAGTCACTCAGAACATCATGAACTTAATTCAATGAAATATAATTGTTTAGATCACCTACATATCATTAATAGTTTATCTAGTAGTTGCCACGGGGCATCCGTCGTGTTGGAATCGCTGAATGGAAGCTGATATCAATAGGTAATTCAAATGTACCCACATCTAATTACTGTATCCGGATTAAATTCTGTAACGATCGAAGTAATTCGAACATCGAGATCAGCCTATTACTATTATTTTTGTTTCAAGATCTACCGCATTCCATCTGGATGGTGGTAGCGTCAGCATCTAAGTCAGTACTAATCCGCTCGATGTTTTACGTGATAGCTTCAGCGCTACGGTCTTAAAAACCTGGTTGTTGATTGCAGTGATTTTATTGTACTTATTTTTGAAATCTTTTCCATCCCACTGTAGCACGAGTCAAATACATAGCAGTGTTAATTTATTTTTGATTGCATTTGATTTTATTTGTACCGTTTAATCTTGTCAAGGATGATACGAAGTCTTCTACACTATGAACATTCGTGGAAACATCTCCGTATCTATCACGGGGGTTGTCAAATAATAATGTTTATATATTGCTTCAGTGGCATTTCTTGATATTACATCCATATCATCTGTTGCAGCAGGAACATTTCGGATGGCATTAATCGACCACATTATAGTTCTGTCGGCCAGTGACAACACATGTAGCGTGGATGTTATAAATGACTTTCAGCGGAGAAACGTCAACGCACGCACATCTGGAAACTACCTAAATTGGTCTAAACTGCCGGGAAAAACAGCCGTGCGGATTTATACTGATCCTTGTATACTTTGTTTATCAAGCTGGTTTTCGAAACGGAAATCATAGTCTTTGTGATTATGTTCTTGTGTTCATCAATCGGTCAATCTATAGTTCCCCCGTCAGGTCTTAGTATCCGAATAGTTACGCATTTAACTTAAAGGTAACTTTCCGAAACTTCAACATTTTTTATGGCATCCTCACGAAATTGTATCGCCAGTTCGATAATAAAACCCGATTTGAGATCAAACGAAGATTAATAACGTTGTAATCCCGTTCCTCAAATAACTGCTCTACAATTAAATACAATTTGCAAGCTCGTAATGGGACTCCGATTACGACTGTTGGTAGATATTTCGTTGATTCACATGGACGGATATTCGATCATAATTTTATAAATCCAAGAAGTAAATGAAGTCTACATCAGCCCGTATAATTTCCCCAGATATTCCGACACGATAATCATTCCTCAGGGACAGTCAGGGACGGTATCACTTCTTGGGCGTTATAAACTACGTTGAAATTTAACTCGTGTTCGTTAATTAAAGCGGAGAGTGCAACTACGTTGCATCAACCGGGGAAAATAGTCAGCAGAATAATAGGATCAAAGCAGGATTTACACTCAAATATGGTCGCATGGAGAATATTAAATCAAGTGATGACAAACGCGAATTCCCTCAACGCAATTTCCTCAAACGTATCGATTGGTATTTATAATTCCAGATGATCCCTCAAAGTAACTTCAGTCAGTGTCAAGTTAATCATGTTATCATGCCACAATAAGACTTAACGTGATACTCGAGGAAGACAATGCAGCCAGTGGGTAGCTAGACAGATGTGATCAACGTTGAGAGGCACAAGTGATATTCTCCCAGCGAAAGCCCTTTCTGATCTTGATGCCGCTGTAAATAAACTTCTGAAACGCATCGATACGTCGTAGCGTGATCTTGACTAATTCGATTATGTTTTGACAATCTAATAGTGAGCAATGCCGTGCTGAGAATCACTGGACAATAAACAAGTTTGTCAGTCATTATCGACCACGTAGACTATGCACAAACGGACATCTCCACGCGAAATTATAAAATGGTTCCTAGGGTCCTTGTTGTCGAGGAATATCCGAAGAGTCATCAAGCTGGATAAATCGTAAGACCCCTACAAACATTTACCAATATGAAGATGTTTCATCTCCAATGAAATTACTCCAACCGAGCTTTAGAAGTACACTAACCAAATTCTATTTTTACAGAATCATGAGAGACCGCTTCAGTGGCCTAGTGGTTAGAGCGTCTGACTCGAATGTGGAAGGTCATGGGTTCGATTCCCGGCCGATTCATACCAAAGACGTACAAAACTGATACTATCAGTCCACTCGCTTGGCGTTCAGCATTAAAAGGTTAGTGTTAGGACTGGCGGGCCTTGTGTCAGGATAATGTGACTTTGTGTGACCTCATGTTACATGTCTGCGGCATGATGCCCCAGTGTTAGACATCACTATACACTGCCACATTGCAGACATCTTAGCGCGATGACTGAAAAATTGTTGAAGCTACGTTACAAATCCAAATCACACACACACTCCAGCCCCTCAATCGGAAAATACATTTGGATGGACCATTTCTCGTTGGAAGGCGAAAGCAACTATAAACCATTAAATACTATGAGCAGACTGACTTCCGTCAATCGCACCTCAGAAGCCTGGTTATATTCTAAGTCGTTGTCAACGCGTATGTTCTTTCAGCAGTGTCAAATTAAGTTTGCTTTGTGAGTGCCAAGTTTGGCAGACGCATCTGGCTTCAACATGGTTCCGGAAGGTAACGTCAGTGCTAACAAATATGTTCATTACTCTTCAACGGCCATTCTCAACGAATCTAATTTTAGTCACTTTTCAAAAGTTGTAATAACAATTGAATTTGTGCCCCTTAAATCGCCACCGGAATCTAATCTACTTCTAAGGTCAACGAAACAGGTGCCTCCAAGGTGTTATCCGCTAATACCACCGCCACCGCCGTTGTTGCGGATTAGTGATCATGCAGATGTTGCTATTTTGTTATATAGTAACATCATCATCGGTTATATAGCTGCGTTTGTAACTGTGCTTCGTTAATGACCTCATTGCATCATTGTAATGCAGTACATCCAACTGCTATATCGATGATTAACTCGCGATTAGATTACCAGCGTCTATTCCGACATTAAGCATTGTCATCTTTGAAAATTATGAACGAATATATCCCTCAGCAGTGATATCAATGTATGACAACTAATCTGTGAGCACTGTACTAGCATTTATAGTCACTATCAAAATATGTCCCAGATGGTTCATGTACAGCTGATGGCGGAGCAGGTGCATGTGCTACCCATGCATTTGTTGGAGATTTGTGGTGATAGGTAATGGGGCAGGTGCCGGTGGTGACGTCGCGGATGGTGTTGGTGTTGATGATCTCTTTAATGAGGCTAGACTTTATATTACCCTCGCCAGATTAATACAATTGACGGCATATATTGCTCATGAGTTAACGTTGGCAATGGAATGAAATACAATCGCAATACCGCTCCGCAACGGGTTTCATCTGTGATATAACTTTGTGTTGATTTATTATGATGTGGACTTATACATGTTCGAAATGTGTCTTCGTTATACTGACTTTCTTCTCTACGGACATTTCAATAATCTCTATTGACTTGTATTTCTTGGAGACCGATGAGACCTTAATTATGGTCGGTTATTTTCTTAGAACGCGACGGTAATATCGGCATCTAACCTAGCATTCAACATTGCACTGTAACCGATGAAGAATATGTTAACTGCAAGTTCCGTACTGTAGATGACTGTAGTATATAAAATATCTGTATTGTCGATGGAAAAAATTTAGGATGAGCAGTGATATTGTCGCCAACAATCCGTGACCATGTTCCGGGACCAATACGTGTTTCCACAATAGGGGCATTGCTGCCATGAATGTGTTTTCTAGCGTTACCTTCCCGCGATATTCCCAGAAGAAATAACTTCGAACGAGTTTTACAACAGACGGATCTTTCCGTGTCGTTTTATTCAACATGAACCGTGGTTCCTTGCCTTGAAATACAGTTCTCTGCAACGCATTATCGATTTCAGGATAAAATAAAATTTCCCTTTTGGTATCTTCACCAAATTTTACTTTAACATTTTTTGAGCCTTGATCAAGTTTGTTTGTTTTAATTAACCTCCTCTTATTTGCATAAAAGGCTTTACTTGTATATCGAATGACTCTTTCCATTCCTCATCGCGTTGTCTGGCATGGATCTTATTGCATTTATTCGAAGCATTATATATCATCGGTGTCGGGGTCGGGGTTTCAGTGATTATATCCAGCCCTGACGCCCGTTCGGAGCATCAGCTCTTACGTCTTCTTCAACGACATCTTCCTGGTGACGAAACCGACTCATTTTGATGTTTGCTAAATGATTAGATGGTGGTTATCTCCACCATGTTAGAGCTTATTAAAATCTTTCTCCCTCAGGTGAAAATGCCATGCAATAATAATCTCACAACTCGGAGCATAACTTGATCCATGTAGAATACCCAGCCGTCCACATCTATTGAAAGAAAATACAACACACGCGTTATAATTTCTAATAATCCTAGCACGATTGATCAAATTTTACTAGTCCGGTAACATTTCCTAACCTGGGTGCATACGACACTATTGTCCTGGGATCGACACTCTTATCATCCAAATATTTCATTATGGCGACATCAGTCTGGGTCGCGAGGGCAAAGATGATCGATAACGACAGACTTTTCGTAGATAACAGTTGGTAGGCTATCCCCCAATCCTTTTTACTAAATACATTCCACTGAGGTTATGTACATTTAGTGCGTACGATAATGCATATTTTTGGGGGGTTGCACTTTGTCCATAATTGAGGGTGCGAATTGGGGCCTGCCTGGCTAATGCCTATTGTTAGGTAAACAAGATATTGCATAACTATTGTGCTATGTTTTTTTAGTTATATTTTAGGATAATTATTAAATGCAGGTAAACATATTTATAAGGATTTGAGTTCAGGACATGGATATTTCATAGAAAGATGCTGTCAATCTGATTTTTGCAGGTATGGTGCTAAATTGGAACTTAGAAAAATAACCTTGTTTACAGCTTAGAATGTTTTTGAAATTACTTTTGATCTTCATCGAGGCGGAATAGTGTTCATGGCAAAAGCTTTGCCGAATTTAGCGCAGAGCAAACACAAACGAATTATAAGACATAATATGAGTTAGTTTATTGGAAACAATATGCTGGTACTACTAGCCATTCTGGATAAACAGAGACACTTATATGTTCATGATGTCCACTGTGATGACCATATTGCAAATAAGAGTGACATAATTTTCATTTATGGTCAACAAGACACCGAAAGACGTTTTATATTGAAAACCACGTGTCTTTATAACTTTTTCTTCACTAGTATCCATACTAAGATTTTAAATATCGAGGTTATAATGGCCATAATATGGACATCATATTGACACGACTTTCATTTAGAATCTGACAGAGATAATGAAAGGTCTCCTTTTGTAACAACCATTTCAATATGACTTTTTGTTGAGCTGTAGAGAGATTTTCAAGATATACCCTGTATCGGCGATAATGGACATCAGATTTTCACCAATTTTTATTTTCGATCATTTACTCGAAAATAGCGTCCGTCTTAACGTAGTTGTTCAGTGAAGCATTGTCCTTTAGCAACTATGTACAACTGTATTTCTTTACTAACAAACACAATAATTGTACTATATACAGAAGCAGGTGAAATGCACAATGAAAAATGTTTGTTTTGTAAGCGGTATGACTATATGCATAATGACAAGACAGGATACGTTTCAGCGTGTTTTAGATCTTTCCAGATCATAAAGAGTATAATTAACATTAGCAATGTTCGAATAAGTATGAGGTAAATTCGAAAAATAGTTTATTTTTGTTTTAATAAATTCACTACTCTTAGAAATTAAATAACAGTCTTATGCATTGCGCTATTTCATCATATTGTATGAAAGCAGATATCTCAATACTTACTCTTTCTTTTTTCCCTCTTTCTGCCTAAAATAATATAATAATTTTATATTAAAATGAAAATGAAATGCGAGTCTTTACTTCAAAAGATTATTCCACACTAGCAGTCATTTGAATAAAATTACTATGGGGACTGTCACGTATTTAAAGCTACGAATTTTAAATTTCCGTCTAGTCCATTTTGATGAGACAAGCAATTTTCGAACCATAAAATACATACCCTACTTCCAAATGTTTAACTAAACGTGCAAAGCTTGATACTTAGACACATAATAACAGAAATAGTGATTTGTCAGTGACGAGTATCATCTCCATAATTGGCACAATGCGCTGCTTCTTAATTCAACAAATGCAGTGGCATCCAAATCTGCACGTTCTACTGTTTGCGTTTTCCTTCCTGATTTTTTTTTTTGTGTTCTTTTTCACTCACTGAGCCCTCGAACGGCGTATATAATATTATATTTGCACTACGCTGAATTTAAATCTGAACACATTAAAGAAAATCGTACCGAGGAGGCCGTAAAATGTGCTCTGAAAAATGTCAGAGAGAACGAAGTGTTCAGAATAGAATAAACCTTTTAACGAATGTTCATCTTATTTCTGCAAAAACTTTATATGTCATTAGTTTCTGCTTTCCAGTTTTTGTAAATTCATGATAATTTTTTACTTGTTCAATAATCATTTCATAAACACCAACACGTGTTAATAGCATAGTGAACCTTATTTTTGAATGAAATACGTTGATGCCATTTTGAAGCATAAACGCCATAAGACCTATTAATCAAGCACCTGGTCATTTGACTATTTCAATACAAGAACGAAAATGGACACTCTATCTTGTATTCTTGCACTAAGAAAAGATCCAACGTTGTTTTTTATGTGCATGTGTGGACATTTTTGAAAGACAAACTAGCAGAATCAGATTCGAAATATTTGACATCTTGATTTCATTCACTTTTCCATGAGATTGAATATTGGAGTGGACAATTATAGTACATATTAACATTTAAATAACCGATGGCAAACTAGGAGAATTAAAGTCAAATTCAAGAAAGTACATTAGAGCAGTCAACATCCGTTACGTAAACATCATGAAGTTAACTGTTTTGGAGGTTGAGATTTATAACAGTTATAAATATTTCAAGGTCTGTTTATGCAATACCTTTTGCTATAATAAACATATATAATACATGAACGTCGATATCCCGTTTATATGTTCCACTGGACAGTCAAATAAAGAGCTTTGTCTTCTTACCCAGTATCTCTGTGCGTGTCGGACATCATAATGGTAACAAATGTGTTCTGTTCTTCTTGCCAAGTTCTAATATGTTATACGTTTATCACGCAAAGACGCCCAATAAAGGATTGAGAATGTGTTTTGTTGTTTTGGGTTTAACGCAATTTCCTGGCACAAGATAGGCAATACATTGCACCTACTATCATTGTTGTGGAACGAATCCGGAAAAAAACAGACGAGGACCACCGACCAACGATAACCTACTGGCAGCTGTCTGATATAACCACATCGGCCAAGGCCGAGACTCGAATATGTCGGACAGAGGTGAGATAGTAGCGATCGGTAAAAACAATCGCGTTAGACCACTCGGTAAATCGGGATCCCTGCATGAGAATAAGTAAGATAATAAATCATGCAATATCATGCAATCAATATATTTGTAGGCTCTCAATTTCCATTGAGACTGGCTGTCATTGTATCCGCGTGATATCTCATCTCGATAATTATCTGACATGAGAGATTCAAAAAGAAAAATAAGTGATGCGTGGTAGAAGGAGATCATAATGAACAGACAACAATGTAAAAAATGGGCGAGAAATGTAAATTATATGACCACTGTGGGCTGCCAACCCACTTCCTCCGCTAGTTTCACTAGGGATCCCATTGCAATTTGTTTCTACATCCAAATTTGAACAGTGTTATAAAGAGGAACTCCTATTAGAATCAAATGAAAATATAAAGCAAACCAGAACCTTTCACTACCAATTCAACCAGAATAATAAAAAAACAAGTGTGCACCCTTCCATATAGCTTATTACACATGTTTGATTTTACCACTATTATGACGAAATGCAATTTTAGTCCGATGTAGAAACGTGTGAAATATGACAACATGAATAACAAAATACAAAACATGGACCAAAAGTTCAGTACTCATTTTAAATTATGCTTAGTATTTATTTTATTATGACAATTGATATTAAAACAAAGTTTATTTTGTTAACCGTTTTTTGTGTTGCTTTATATATGTTATCATGCCCATAACAGCAGGGTAATTGCCATTTGAAAATTTTATCAGACGTATGAAGAAACGGTCTCATTATTTTTGATCGAGACAACACAGGCATCAGCATTTGTCCTGAACGTTTAGACACTAAACGAAGGAAAACAACTTCATTGTATGAATGTGTTTCTTACGTTTACTGTTTTAATAAAATCACAAACACGTATGTACCTGAACGTATCTTAATGAATATCGAGTACAGTCCATCTATATAATATACAATCTATATATAAACATAAATTAACCAAACACGAATGTATACATATATGCATAGTGATGTCGCAATATTGGACGCTCTGTATATCCACATATATAAGTGCCTCTCTCTCTCTCTCTCCCTCTCTCTCTCTCTCTCTCTCTCTCTCTCTCTATCTATCTATCTATCTATCTATCTCCCGCTCTATATCTCTCGTTGCATGCGTAGGCTAATGCATTAGTATGGGAAAATATGAACGTGTTTGTTGGGATGGAAATACTTCATTACCTTGGTGGTGCAGTATATCCATCCGACAACACGAGTTTATATTTTCCCATAAAAATGCCGTAACCTATTTAGTATATACTTATTTGTTTATTCTTCATAAGGCTTGATTATGTGAACAAAACTACGCTACCCGAAACAAAATAAATAAATGTATGCTGTATTCCAAACTAAATACACAAGGGCAGATTCATCATTACACAACAACATTATTATTAATGCGTACTTATCTCAACCGAGATAAATTTGAACTTAATCGCGCTCTGGACATAACTTTGAAAGAAAATGGCGTTTTGGCCTACTTAAAATTGAAATTTTGGAATCATATTGTGAATGAATGTGGATTGCAACAACGTTTCCATTTGATCTGGAATAAATATATTTTTTTCATATTTGTCACTTCTACGAAATTTCGTGATTATGGACTGGATTTATGTGCCATTTATACATGAAGTACATTAGATTCCAGCGGCGACGGAGCAGCGTGTTGTCATCTGCAAATGTGTTCTATTCTGCCATTGAATGTTTGAATTCATAATGTGGAGAAAATATGAAATCATTCAATCTCAATGATCAAAAAGACGCTATGGAATATAATGTTTATTTCATTTTGAGTGCAGTAAGGAGCATGTAATTGTACTTGGAATATAGTCGAAATAACAGTACCATTTCGAAATGCGTAATCAAGCTTGGGAACCCATGGCATGGCTCATGTAATTCGGATTTGCAGAACTAAGAAAGTATATTTTGAGGAAATTAAGGATGTACAACTGTAAAACTCTATTGTTTTTGCCATTCTTATTAACAGCTAAAGGAGACATATTATGCCTTGTAATCTGCGTGTTATTTAAAGGTAACCAACAATTTATGAAATCTGGCGTCTGCCACTAAAATCCAAAACACTGTATGAAAAAGTTAACGTGGAATGTATCAAAGTAGCTGGTAAGTGGCCATCCACGAAACATCAGATTTATTTCATTCAGAAACAAATTTAATCAACCAAAACGTAAAGCGTCTGCTACACGAGTGTACATTATTTGTTTACAAAGTAGTTCCTAATACACTATTGGGCACACGTGTCCTGCACGTGAGTGCAATATGAAGGTGTGCAATATCGTAAAATACTGAACGATTCTGACGATGTAAATTTACGAAGTCAAAAATGAACATATAATGAATATGTGTATACCTTCCATATCACGCAGATTGTTGACGTCGCACTATATAGAACTGAAATTATGTTTGAAAAATCTTACAGGAGGACATTATATAATTTGAAACTTATTTAGATGTATTTATGAGAAGAATTAGTTTGAATGTGTCATAATATCAAGGACAACATGTATGTTTAGGGATATATGAAACAGCGAATGTTGCATTGCGTAGTAGTAATGAAGGTGAGTAGTGAATTGGAAAACACATAACATTGTTTGACCATGTTAGAAAACTCAATCAGGAATTCAATTAACAAGTTATATGCAAGCAACAGACTGCTACGTTAGTAGAATTCTAAAGCAGAATAAAGTAGCACTCTGCACTCGGAGTAAGAACACTTTCGCTAGATGATTTCTCAGCTAAAGAATAGGTACTTGATTGCAAACGATCAGAACATCGTATGCGTCCCTTAATATTTTAATAGGGATACGCTTGGCAAAATCAGCAATAAATGATATAGAAGTTATCGAAATGAATGGTCTCTACTTCTCCAAAATAAAATCAGATACAGGTTTGGTGACCCAACCAGTGTTTTACTATCAGTGAGAAACAGTGACCATGATGTCTTTGAAATAAAATCATTTGGAACAGCTACTGACTTTATTATATTGTTTGTTTTCAAACATACAGCAGTCCTAAATGATGTGCTATTTCTTTAAACCTAAGTGCATTTATGGAATGATAAGGATTTCTGATCAGTCTTATAAGAAGTTTATTAACAAAAAGCAACAAATTATGAAAAGTTAAAAAAAACACTTTATAACATATAGTGAACATTTAAGAAATATTTACATTAGTATGAATTAAATCCCACATAATACTGAATACTCTATCACAAATATAATATACAGAATGTTCGGTAATCAATTTTAATAGTCATGAAGGTCATGATACTCCGAGAGTCTTGAAATTCCTAACGTACCAAAAGTATTGAATGTCCTGATGAACCACAATATTACAATCCAATCTATATTTGAATTATTTATCAGCAGTCCCTAGCTATATTTTAGTCCAAACTTCAATGTGTACCTTGTATTTACACTGAATAATTTAAATAAATATTTAGTTTAGAATTGTATATGAACACAGTAGTACATTCTGATTCACAAACATTGATATGAATAGGTATTTAACATTGCTTTAACTTAACCTCCATTTATATATTTATACCGATGCTTTGCAGCAATAGATTGTTCTGGATAACAACACTTCTGATAGAAAATTCCACTAAGTCTTGAACTCAAATTGGAATAAGCTTCTTTTTTACTAGTCATAATCATGGCAAACCTTAATAACAATCGGGGCGAAAATCAGGAACGCTATATAAATTAAATATACATAAGAGTATAATAAGAAAAATCCTCAATTGTATATGACCATATGTTCAACATAGTTTACCGCTGCATCGGCCATGTTGAATGTCCAAGCGGCACCATGATCATCAGGGGTCAATTAGCTCATAAGATAAATGTGTTTGCAAACTTTCGTCTAAGTACTTTAGGAAAGGTATCCATGAAAATCTTGAGATATGGGATAGACCACAAGAGGTAATGAATACATTTTTAATCCCTAGGATAGGTTTTCTTCGCTATATCTGAAATTGACCATGCAAACTAAAAATAAGGGAAGACATTGTATTTTGTTATTAGCATGGACCTAGAGACATTACTACAGTGTACACGACACATCATTTATTATTTACGATGTACAGTTGAGTTGAAGTTTTACCAAGAATTTATCGTACGTTTAAAGGCAGATAGCCCAGTTTGACATGATACAATGTCATTATATGTTGGGTCTAAAGCGCGAAAAAGTGTAAAAATTTGTACGTATTGGATTAAACCACGGATTTTAATACTCACTCGTCCTTGTTTCCCTTTTTCTTCCTGAAAGTATAAAATAAATCTGATATTAGACATGATGAGGGTACATGCATTTGCAAATACATTACCTGAATAAACAAGTAAGCAAAAAAAAAGAAACACAGTCCTGATTTTCTCGTATTTTAGTCTCTGAATTTTAACTTTTCTTTCTTTATTGTATCATGCTGAGATAAAAAGAACAACACGCTGCAAAGGTTTCCGCCTTGCATTGCATCTAGTTGTTTAGGTAAATTGTGCGTATTTAAAATATAACCACAACATTATAATACCATGAAAGTCTCGCTAAGAGCGTGTGGTACAGTCTTTAAAACATAGATTGTATAATAGATTGCATAGTGTTACAGTATTTGTACATGGATAAACCAACACATATGGCTACAAGTTAGATATGCCACTTAAATTTCTTTCATGTATAACAGACAGAACATAATACCATAAACTTCCGAGTTTAATTTGAGACACGTATCCACAAAATCGTTTTGTCATAAATTTAAACTTTTCCGTCTTTCCTTTAGCAGAAAGGGATACGGGGTAATGAGCTACAAGGTAAATAGGTAATTTCGAATTCCGTTGGCACAATGTGAATAAGTATACGTCCAAATACAACACAAACAAGCAAACATTTTCTATAATTATCATCATCTCAAGACACTTACTGGTTACTACGGGAAATACAATGGCGAATCTTCAAATATGCAATTTCTTGTACGACAGAAGAAACGAATAATCTTAATAGTCCCAAGGTAGTGTTTTAGTCCAAAATGTCAGTGGGTATCTCGTATTTCCATTTAATAATTTAAATAAATAATAGTTTTAGAAATGTATCTTAACAAAGTAGTACACTCTGATACCCAAAGACTGATATGAATCAATATTTGAAATCGTTTTTGCTTTAACCTCCATTTAAAATGTGTGTAACGATACTATGTACCAACATATTGCTCTCGATAACCAAACTGACTGACATAAAATTCCACTAACTATTGAACTCAAATTGGAATAAACATCTTGTTTATTCGTTGTAATCGTGACAAAAAGACATTCACAATTTGTAATCAGCATCAAGACAAAGGTCATGTACGCAATATAAATAAAATATACTCAACAACATGGAAAAAAACATATCCAAGTTCAGCTGGAGTAGCGATCACAAGATTTTGCCATGGTAACGGCAATGTTGGATGTCTGAGAGGTACCATGTTCATCAAGGATCAATTATATCAAATGACAAGTGAGCTTGCCACATTTCGTGACAATCACGTTGGTAATTTTTGAAATGTATCGATGAAAAACTTTGAGCTAACGGATATATCAGCTAATATATTTAATACATTTTAAGAAGCTCGAACATATTTTCTTCAATGTGTTAATAATCACATTTTCAGATATGACATGTTTTGCCATAAAAATGGGAGAAGGGTAGAGTATGAATACTGGACGATGCCGGGCGGAGTGCACTACATAAATTGTAGCATATCTGCTGTCAAATATATACATTTTGAACAGTTTACATTTATATATAGGTCAATTGTGACCATATTAGTTTTGCTTGACGTGTTTTGAAGCCGTATGCTTCAGATCTGAACATGAATGTATATACGACCATGCTTATTGTTGAGGACGTCTCATGATTTTGAATTCCATCATAATCAGTAAATGTTTTTGAACTTTGGGCTTCACATTTCAATTGGCTGAGGATTGCTTTCCTGGATGTGTTCTGGAGAAATATGAAGAAATTATTTATCAATAATTTCTCTTTCTATTTTCTCCCTATTTTTCCTGAAAGAATATAATGAATGTAGCATTAGCAACCGTACTATAAACTTCACTTATTTCCTCCCAAAATAATGAACAGACATGCGTGCACATATTTGTAAATGTAAATAAATATAATGCAAGTCATTGCTTGAACAGAGGAGTTGTGTCTCGTATTTAAATATCCAAATTCCAACTTTCTGTCATTTCTTTATTTTGAAGAAATAAAAATGAACCAAACACACAGTCTTCAGCCATAAAATACTTTTACATATTAGCTAAGGGTGCATATGTTGCAACTTAGATCTAACTATACACAAATATATTTTAGGTGACTAGCATCATCTGATATACTTGATACAGTGCGTTGTTGATTACATGGTCACAAGAAAGGAAAACAAGCCCGACATCAACTACTAGAGTTTGTGTTTTGTTTTTCTTTTTCTCCTACCGCCTGCAAACGGTGCATACAATATAATAAAGACACGTGATAATAAATAATAACACAGGTGCACTGCAGGATACATATTCTCATAACGGATGTGGGGTACCGTGGGTTTGATCCCCGGTCGAGTCATATCAAAGACTTACAAAATGGTACTAACAGCTGCCTCGTTTGGCGCGCTGCATTAAGACGTTATTGTTAAGACTGGTTGGTCTGGTGTGAGGATAATGTGACTGGCATGATGCCCCAGTACTGAACATCAAAATAGACTGCCACGTTGCAGACAAAGAATCCAATGTCTGACATGGTAACCACTGCATCCCATTGATTGGAAGTCAGATATGCTAACCACTGCAATCCACTCATTGTAAATCGTATATGTTATCCACTGCAATGCACTGATTGTAAGTCAGACATGCTAACCACTGGAACCTACTGATTGTTAAGTCAGACATATTAACCAATCCACTGATTGTATGTTAGACATATTAACAATTGCAACATACTGATTCTAATTATTCCCACAGCCCATGATTGTAAGCAAGATATGCTAACCCGTGCTTATAAGTAGGGCAAGCTAACCACTGATTTTAATATGTTCAGACATCATAACCAATGCTGGTCAGACATGCTAACGAGTGTTTCTAAGTAAGACATGCTAACCAGTGTGTGTAACTAATTCATGCTATTCAGTGTTTGTTAAAGTAAACTAATACAATCAGTGCTTGTAAGTAAAACATGATAACCAAAGTTTGCACGTAAGACATGCTAACTAGTGTTTGTAAGCAAAACATGCTAACCAGTGTTTGTAAGACATGCTAACCAATGTTTCTTAAAGTAAGACATGCTAATCAGTGCTTGTAAGTAAGACATGATAACCAAAGTATGTAAGTAAAACATGCTAACTAGTGTCTGTAAGTAAAACATGCTAACCAGTGTTTGTAAGACATGCTAACTAGTGTTTGTTAAAGTAAGCTATGCTAATCAGTGCTTGTAACTAAGACATGCTAACCAGTGTTTGTAAGTAAGACATGCTAACCAGCTTTTATATGTCAGGCATATTAACCAGTGCTTGCAAGTAAGACATGCTATCAAATCTTGTAAGTAAAACCTCTTAACCAGGGTTTGCTATATTAAGACTGTCTAACCGGTGCTTTTAAGTACAGCATGAATTCCATTGACTTTAGGTATGGTAAGACTTCCTAACCAGGGCTGGTAAGGCATCCTTATTAGTGTTTTAAGTAAGACATGCTAACCAGTGTTTGTTAAAGTAAGACATTCTAACTAGTGTTTGCTTAATAACCTGTGATTGTAAGCAAGACATTCTAGTCAGTGCTTGTAAGACATGTTAACCAGTGTTTGTAAGTAAGACATGTTAACCAGTGCTTGCAAGGGCAACATGATGATCAGTGTTTTTAAGTAAATACATGCTAATCAGTGCTTGTAAATAAATATATGTTAACCAGTGTATGTAACTAAGACATGCTAATCAGTGTTTGTTAAATTAAGACATCCTAATCAGTGTTTGTAAGTAATAACATCCTAATCAGTGATTGTAAGTAAGACATACTGACCAGTGTTTGTAAGTAAGACATGCTAATCAATGCTTGTAAATACGATATTATAATATGTGCTTGTAAGTAGATACCTACTAATCAGTGTTTCTAAGTGAGACATGTTAACCAGTGATTGTAAGACATGATAACCAGTGTTTGTTAAAGTTAGACATGCTAATCAGTGCTTTTATTTATGACATGTTAATCCATGCTTGTACGTCAGATACAGATATATGCAACCAGCTGAATACAAATCTGAATATGTTCAGGTGGTCATGGTAACCAGCTGAATTACTCTGAATAGGTTGGAGCAGTTATGGCAGCCAGCAGAATAAATATGTGAATATGTTAGATTGGTCAAGACAGCCAGATGAATAACTTTCTGCATATGATGGCATTATCAAGGCAGCCAACTGAATAAACTCTGATTAAGGTAGGGCGGTCAAGGCCACAGCTGAATAAATGTGAATGTGTTGATGTAGTCAAAGCAACCATTGGAATAACTCTGAATAGTTTGTGGTTGTTAAAGCAGCCAGCTGAATAACTATATGAATGTGGTATTGTGGTCAAAGCAACCAGCCGAATAACTCTAAATAGGTTGTAGTGGGTAAGACAGCCAGCTGAAAATGGCTGAAAAGGTCGGGGTGGAATTGTTTTTAAAAACAATATCTTCAGTAATTATCTGTCAGGTTGATTTGTTTAAAAGAAAGATTGGGAATATATTATTAATCTTCGCTTGTCATCAAATAAATACTGTAATGCAGTCATCTTACTTTATCTGACATCGTATCTTACTCTTGTATCAATCCCATGAAATACTATATTGATCCCATAATATGTTTACGCTTAATGACAAAACAATCCATGCTTATTCAAACTGTATCTAACTTTTAGTTATTAGAAACCTCTGCTGATAACTTTTACCTGGTTATATTGAATTCAACTAAATTTTATGAGCAGTGGTATAATGACAAGGTATTAAATAAATACATACTACAACATTATTTGATTGAGCTATGACCCATGATTGTTGATCCTAATTGACGTTTGCTCTCACGGTTCACAAAAACTACTTGTCCTCTTCTTCTCATGAGATACACATTGTGCCAAGTAACAATATTACTTGTCCTAGTGCTCAAGTAATGACGATTCACACCCTGAGAATAATTTTGTATATAATTCCTGCATGAACAATTACCAAAGTTCAGCATTGCTTAATATCAAGGATTGTCATTTATTATATATTTTTGCATAGTTTATTATATGCACCTGTTAGTCACTAATATGTTGCATAAGTGGCTGATGTTTGTCTTTGCACAGGTACTTGACACAAATTTGATACAAAAATGGGTCATGAAAATACTGTTTAGAGAGAAGACAAGATTTAAAATGTTTCTTAAGCACAATATCTTTATATAATATATAATATGAGACAAGGTTTGCAAACTAATTTTAGAATTTTGTGTTTCACACCAATTCTTAAATTTGTGAGGTATATTCTTATTTACATTGTCACTTTACACTAATGTAAGCATAACTCTATTATTAAATAAATTTTATGTTGAATGTAAAGAAGCCATTCAATACTATTTTTCTGTATCTCGACAAAAAAAATATAACCAAAAGCATCCTATTGACAAAGATTTCTTAGTTAACTACTTTCATTGGCTAATATGCATATGTCAGCCACGTGAGCAATCAGTCCCACTTGAATCTCTCGTTTGTTTCTTTTTCGCCATGTGTGTTTAATGTCCAAATATGTCAGCCTATTTTAAGATATCCTTTAGCTATAGTTCCTTATCAGGGTATGTAAATAATGACATTCCAAGGGAAAATTTAAGTATGAGGATCCAAATAAGGTGAATAAGTGCTATTTAAAGATATGCAAGATAAAACAGTTATGATACACGTTACTAAAAGAATCAATGTTGGATGCATGCGTGACCAGTTATAATGTTTACTTTAACTATATATAGGTTATTGAACATAAGACATAATCAGACACATTCCTGTATAAACCCTGGCAAGGATACCTGACCCTGACCCTGAATACTGCTGTGAATCAATTCCTAGGATATATAATACAAAAAAATAATATCATACAGGTTAGATAATGTTTAATTCCTACTCTACGCAGATTTGAATCGAGGTCCGCAAGCATGGGCTCGAATCTCTATAGAGTACAAATTAAAAATTATCAGGATACCATATGAAGAAAGAAGATACAATTTATGAAAGTTTTCTAACTAAAAGCCATGAACATGCTAATTTTATTTTATAAACGTATGCGTGTTTAAGAGACCCTGAGTGACTACCATCATTACACTGACGTACAACAGGTAGTGTATTTTTGAATATCCCATATTAGCCATACACCTCAATCATAAAATGTTGGGTCAACTCATTGGCATTTCTAACAAAACAAAGTAAGGTATAATCTATTCATATTTGCTCCACCTTAGTTAACCTCCAACACTTTGCCTTATATCTTTAATGTCCTTGCAATTTTATTCACCTACACGTACACTTTCATTTTTCAGCATCATGTCGAAAACTAAGTGAACACTTTATTCAGCTCGTTAGAGCTAAAAGTGATGAATGTTCGATATTGATATTATCTTGCATATCCATAAGATAACAATTGAGAAAGGGTTGTTTGGGTGCATTGTATATAAACATAATTAGCTATCAAATATGAAGCGCAGAGTCCCAAAGGAATTTAAATACTTTGAGCAGTCCTTTACTATGTCGGATAACGAAGCATCATTCAGAGCTGTAATATATCATATGAAGTAAATCTAATTTGATTCTGAGGTGCTCCAGTTTTCCAGGAGAAAATTAAGCCTTCAAGGATTTCAAAGTGCATGGTTCTAAATATATTCACTTCAAAGATTCAACAATAATTGCCTTTTTGAAGATATGTATATACAGCTGAAGTAATTTATGAAAAATATAATCACCCTAATATATCTGAATATATATATATATATATATATATATATATATATATATATATATAGCATATTATCTTCACATGCAATCTCAATATATTTTCTTTTTGTAATGGCCGAGCTAGGTCCTGATAATATTACATTATAGTGTGTTACCAGCTGACTAAGGAGGGGAGAAGGAAGTTAACCTGAATACTTGATTTCATTTCAACCGTAACACAAAGGATTCATTGATAAAGAAACATTGGTTAAACATGCAGGTCCTAACCATGACAGTCTTGTTTTGTATGTACAATGCCTGATTAATATCATTGTCTTGTGGTACAGTTTGGTATATGACAAAATCACACAAGATCAGGGTATGTATTAGTACTATTATATTAATTCATTATACCACTACCTCTTTTGATGAATGGACATTGTATAAGGATTATTACATTTGTATTAACTTGCAATACATTTGCTACAGAAAAGAAAACATAACTTGAGTGTAAAATGTGAATTATAAAATCTGGGACGAAAACGATTTATTTATTTACATTTCAACTATAGCATAATACGTACTTGAATTGAATTGATATATAATAAAAATAAATTGGCGGTCAGGTCGGTGAGGACAACACTAACAATGACTTAGACAGCTAGTAAATTATACAATAAACATCATATAAATTATGATTTACAGATTGCTAGATTAATCAGGTATTGTCTAATTGAATTTGAATGTCTAGTCAGTGAGGATAAAACTCTCAATGATTTATTTTACCGAAGGACTCTTTGAACATTTTATGTTTGATATTTATTGCGTATAATGTGTTGGAGAGTGTCTCGTGTTCATTTGTAACTTTGGCTGGAATTACTGTTTATTCTCGAGCCGTTTGTCGTCCAAGCGTGGAATCAACAACAGTTATGTGGTTCGTTCTTGTGCGTCCGTGTTCGCATTATGTCATTTGCATTTTTCCATCAGTCGTATTTAAAAGCAACTGGATTTGTAATGAAAACCAATAATTAGCCTTATGTTCGAGTCATATGTGGTTGATTATTTTTTAACATTTTTTTTCCCCGTGGAAAATGTAAATACGTTCAACCACGCGACATTGTTTAAAAAAACAGCTTATACATTGCATCAGTGACATTTCTTAATATCACATTGGTGACATGTGTTTTCTAAAATATTTGGGACGGTATTTAGATTCATTTCGATGCCACATGTCGTGCTCCAATTTAGCAATGGCCACGACAATTGATGTGTACAATGCATATTAATATATAGCTGGCGTACAATGTAGTAATGGGAATTCGTATATTCATTGTCCCTGCGTCACCAAGTGCGACTGGATCTGATAAATTTGTTTATAAATGTATTAACGGCATTATGCGCCACCATAAGATATCCTTCGACGTGTGGCAACACATTCGGTGAGAAACAGTATATGCACTCCTGAGGAGCAATGACGATACAATCAAGTTACGATCTGGCATTAAGACGCAAGTGTTTGGGAACGGCGTCGAATATGTGCAAATTGCCGAGACTAATGTACACGTGTAGAGATCTGTTTATGATTTACTTACTAGGCTTGTTTCTAAATGGAGTATTGGTATATATGTTAATGTGTTGTTGTTCATGTCAAATTACTCACCCATAGTGCCAACTTAAAGACTTATAATCGACATAATGATGCATTTATCACAATGGTAAATTGTGATGATATCTTTAAGAACAAAATTCAACGTAATTTCCGTTTTCGGCAATAAATCCTATCGTGAGTTCGATAATATAAACCGATCTTAGCCTACACGGAAAGCAGTAGTAAACCCGCGGGTCATGTTCGCATTATATTCTTTTTAAATCGCTTTGAACTGTATAATATATGGTTATATCTACGCGGGGCAGTCACAGTCATATTATAATAACTGTTATTAGTAACCACTTTGAAATGTAACACGCGTAGTTTGTACCTGCCATTTATGTGTATCAATGTTCAAACAACCCGCGGATATAGTTACACCAACGATCGGAGCTGTGCCCGTTTGATACCTCAAAGTGACCCAGGGGTTTATTTTTTAAAAAAAATGACTATATAAGCGAATCCCTCAAAGAGATTTTTAAAGTGGCCAACACAATTTTAATTGTTAAATATAATTCACCTGGATCCCCCAAGGTAACACCGTTCAGGCCCAAGGTAAACACGTTATCATTCTAGTAAATAGACATATGATGACAGTGGACCGGGACACATGCCACGATACACGATGCGGCCAATGCATAACAGGAGAAAAATGTGCCAACGCTGGCAGACAATGGGAAATAACCAATGCAATGCACTTACAATGCACTTACTTCAGGAACGTGTCTATATAATGTTGCCTAAACCGAATATTACTCGACATCTAACTGGTTAAGCTACAGATGCGATGACAATCGTTACCGCTAGTTTGGAATATGCATTCAGCACATGAATGTATCAAATGACCCCGGGATAAATCTCTTCGTACTTTCTTAATATTGATTCTGAATCGTTATCGCGCTTGATAATGTATTACGCCACTAAAATCATTTAACTCTAGGATGCTGTTCAATTTTCAGACACATAGTGAGAACATATCAGTCGAAAAGTACAGGTCGATAGACTAACTCTCGTTGATCAGACAATATATACAAAAAATAGTATAGACCAGCACGATGGTGATTGCGGGCAATGGCATCGACGAAACTGGGTATTATCCTAATTTGTTTTCGAGGGTTATGTCCTTTGGTCCTTTTTCCATTTTATTTAATGTGGTGTTTTGGTGCACGCCTATATGGCGTGAAATTTAACAGGCGCATTCAACATCAATTTGATCTCAGATGGTAGGATCAATATTACTTTATTTTTATATACGCTTATGAGAATTTCCGACGCATGAAAGTAAATTGTCAGATACCTGAACGGGATCACACAGAAGTGAATTTATCAATAATATACAAATCATCTGCGTATCAAAATCATGTAATAGATATAGAGTTAAACCATAGACAGACAGGAAAATGCAACGCGGACGCAAGAGTGGACACAATTATGAAAATTGTGTACAGTTACTTATGGATGTTAATGAATACATCACCGTAGATCTTATGATTTCGTCAGGAATATTAATCTCATTATCGAGATTACATTTTGATAATCCAGCGGTAAACATCCATACCAAGAACCCATTTGCAGCGTTCCTTGAAATATGACAGCAAAAATTCAAATGCATTGTGTAACAGCTACAAACGAAGCTAGATTTGTACCTATGATTTCCACGTTGTGATATTTAATATACCCATATGCCTTTGTGATGAATTAATCTTCGTCCGCTAAACTGCAACCGGAAACGAATCCGCATCAAGCACTGTCGGCACCGGTCGCGCTACGAAGACAGTCGTGGTCACCAGTGTGACAGCGCTGCCGAAAAGGCTGTCACGGTTCATTTATGATACAGATATTGCCGCGTTAAAATATATTACAATAGTCATTGGTCCAGCAACCGCATCTGTAATTTTGCCGATCTAAGTTCGTCATTGTGGTTTATATCGGTATAATTTCCACGCAGTTTCTCCTGCCTGGGTCGCTATGATTAACGCCACGACTACATTACCGGCGACTATTCAGAAAACCGCACCGGGCATTGTAAAACATTTGAACCCATAGCTTCCATTATACCTGGACGACCTCTCTTGACAAAGCCAATAAGACTTTGTTTACTATGACTGAACGTTTTCCCACGCGGATAGTTACCGTGCAGTTCCTGATGATGCAGGTGCAGGTGATACAGGTGCCTGGGATGAAATCGTTGGTGCCGAGGCAGAGGCAGGTTCTTCTGGTGACGGTTTGGTTCTTTTTGTGGCTGGTTCAATTTTAGCCTATATTTTCACGGGTAGAATTTCTATTACCGTCGAGATGAAACTGACTACCGCTATTCCCTCTGAGACATATGGTCTCGCGAACGATATATACTCGAGATATGGTCCGGCAAAGTCTCCTAATCCATGGCATATCTCTCTGCTACTGTATCGTAAAGTGGAATTATACCTGCTCGAAAGGTGCCATTGATGTCTGTAACTTCTTCTTTGTGGGTAATTATTCAATCTCGTTCCACTTGTATTTCCTCCTGACTCGATCCACGGTTTTCAAGATCTGATATGTTATATGTGGTACTATCTGCACCGATCCTTGCGAATTGACATCGCAGGATTTCACTTTGCAGTTCGCCAATAAAAAAATATATTACTTGCAGTTCTGTTAACATAATCATATTCGCGATAGCTCTAACAGATAAACAGTCCAACTCAATGAAAGAAAAACGTCATAATATGTAATGTTGTCGCCGTCAAAACCAGGTATGTTCATGGAACCGGCTGTCATTACATTAGATTGATGATGTGAATGCGTGTTTGTGCGTCGTGTCATATTGCTTATTAAATAAGTTATAAAACTCTTCTATGACGGCCTGATTTGACTTTCAGTTTTTTTTCCCGATAGCAACTGTGGTTTTCTGCTTTCCAACACTGTTATCTACATCTGTTCACCGATCTGAGTATAAAATATAACTTTCCGCTGGTATATGTACCGAATTTACAGTTTGTGGTTCAGTGTCGCGTTTAAATTATTAGTATGCCATTAATTGATTTTACTTTGTATAAAAGCCTTTATGTTTTATAACCATGCAATAGTTGTAATACGTATATTATAAGCACGGGGATACATATGAAAGTAAACAATTAACCTGAAATGTACTTAGCAAATTTTGTTTCCGTTCCTTCTCTTGAAACCATAATACGAATCTTGCTGGATCGAATAGACGCTGTATATCCGAATCAGTGTCCATAGCAATTTCCACTTCGGAGTATACCTGGAATATTATCACTTATGGCATGGGGTCTTCTAACACACGTTGTGGTGATGATATTTCTGTCATGTGTGCGCTTATCACAAAACTTTCACTTAAACTTATACCAGATGTCAAAAATGTCACAATGCGTTTTAATCCATGTAGAATATCCAGACGTTATGATCATTAATCTACTAGCAGAGACCTGGCATCATGTGCATACGGGTTCCCACCTGCACTGATTAATCGCATTATAAATAAATAAAGGTAAAACAAGACCAATACAGAATGTTCAGTCGTTACAACAACTTGCTCCATGACGATTGGTTGGAGACGTTCCGTGAAAGTGAATTTGTGCGTAATATTATCCAGGACGATTATATATATATATATATATATATATATATATATATATATATATATATATATATATATATATATATATATATATAAGTATATTGTGCACGACTGTTAATATAATTCGCTAAAGACACGCTAGAAATTCTAGCATGTGATATATATATATATATATATATATATATATATATATATATATATATATATATATATATATATACCAATCAATGATATTTTGCCACTGTTATAACAAAGTTTAAGGTTGGCTAATGTGGATCCCACATTAATACGTATACTCAAAATATTACTAAGATTCGTCTCAATTGTAACAATGTCTCACTGACGACATTTACGTCAAGACATTCAAAACTCATTGTGTGGATAATTACACAAAAGACAACTCGGTGTCCAAATATTTTGGAGAACAAACTTCATTCGTGGTTATGTTTAAATGTTAAGATTAAAATTCCTTTGATAATGAAATACGTGAAAATCATGTGGTTTATTTGTAATAAAGTAATATGACCCCTGTCTAGTAATCTCGTTTATATAGTTGGTCCCATATTGGTTCCGCTTTGTACTAGATTACTTACTGGCAACATGTTAAATCATATGATGCTAATAAATGGAAAAGATTCCGCGAGAAACACCAGTGATATCGCTAACGTAAACCACCGACGCCGATGCTAGCACTCCGACAACAACATGAAACGCGAAACATAAGAAGACAATAGCAACAGCGACGCTGACAATGCTATAAAATATAAAGTTCGTCGCGAAATATAAGATACTTGTCGTCGTAGCGTTTACAACTGATAGTTGTTGTTGCGCTAAAATTATTTTTAACGATTACCGCGCGGGAGCAACGTCCACCTCACTGTTTCTAGCGATAATTGTCAAATGCCGTGATAACCAATTAAGTATTATCCTGATATGAATCAACGGATAGCGTAAACTAATATAAAATGAGGCAAGAGAAAACACAAATAGAGTTGGAAAAAAGAAACATTAGTTGATGTACTAAATTGATTGCTATATTTTCTCCCTTCGTCGAAAATGGTGCAGGATCTACTGACCTTATTCGTGGCCAGAACTATATTTAATGCCATGAATTACCCTAAGCAATATGATACTGAAATCATTGGTAGTAGTGAGTGACTATAATACGGAAAAATTATCAACTTAGCGATATTAATCCGCTGTTTTTGTAAACCACTCGCGCGGTAATCTCGTGATAACTGTTGTCGTGGTTGGTAATAACAACTGAATACATGGCAACAATCTAACGACAACTTTTGAAGGGTGTTATGACCGGAAGAATAACTATTAACCACGTACTTTTGAGACGAATGTTAGTCTGAACAGACGTCGGTCCGGATCAAATGGACGTGAATGATATCTTCGGGAGAATGGCGATCATGACTGACACGATGACCACCTAATTTATACAATAAGCAATACAGTACAATTGACTTATTTAACGACATAATTGATTGTGTTATTGTGGTACAAAAGCATAGTCAAACTATTAGCACATCAGCACATTCAATGCTATTGTACGTCATCACTTTGCAGACTATTGGTACGTCAAAACGTTAAGGACATTGTACTTCATTCCAAGCCATTATATAATTTTGGAGTAATAACAGGATATTTGAGATTATTTGGAAGATAAATCACAAGACTGTCATTTTTGAATTTTCAAATTTATAGTCTACAGATATGTATTGTCTGTTGTATTTTCCTTGTTTAACTTGTTTATTGTTTTAGTTCGAGATCTAGAGTCGTAACAACAGCAATGACAATATTATCAAGATTGATGCCATTGTGCCATACTTTATATCAGAATGAAACCATTTATAGTTAGTACTTATATATTATACATCGTAAGAAGTCTTTCGGTGAAAGCACAATTTCGACTTGATCAGTCATTCAGAATAAGTAGTTATTTTAAGCTTGTCAGAATCTCTACTGACAAACATATTAGCAGCGGCGTGGGCATCATTTTCATTTAAAACCAAATAAATATCAAAAGACGTATTTCAGTGCCATCTCCGTGCTGATATAACCATTCATTCAGGAGAAATATTGATAACAAGATTTTCAGGTTGGCCACAGTGGCATGCATATACGATGTATAATGGCACAGTTAGGACCAACGTATATCCGTACGACCATCCGCTCAGGAGGAGTAGTTTTAACAATAATTCCACGATCGCCGCTGTTGCGAATTTTATAAAGAGTAGTAGCAACACAATCATCGTCCTGACTGACGGACTAGCAGAGCAAATGCATACATTGGGACTACCTCCGTTATATTTTCAGTGGGGAAATCGAGCGCACATTTATATATAACACGTATTGGCGTGAAAGGGAAGGGCTAGAATGTATATATTTGACGATGTTCTGTGCCGAGTTTTATACAGTATTTACTATTTATGCAACGAAGTACATTTTAGACAATTTACCATTTATATAGTAATTATTGTCACCAATTTGATTTCTGCTAGATGTGTTTTGAAACATAGGCATTAGGTACATATAAACAAAACTTTCAATTAGGATTCATTTAATGGTTTAGCGCTTTAAAATCAATTCTATCATGGACAACAACGAAGGTCATACATATAAACATTTCCTTGTTGTGACATTAACATTTTAACAACGCGGGACTATCTTATACTCAAGATACACATCCATTATGTTTTGTTGAATAGGATAATAAAGCGTTGCCAGTATATCTACAATTGCATTCCGGATAATGAAAAAAGTTTCAAGACTACATTTTCCTTCTTGTGACCATGAAATGTGACAAAACAACGTGTCCTTTATGTGGGGCACAGACTAAAGATCGATATATAGATGATAACGTGCTTATGTGCACGCGACTATGGTCATACAAGGTATTATGTATTATACGTATCTGCTCCGATAACTATCTTATGTAAGTCTGTGCCCCACATAAAGGACAATAAAATAGTCAGCTTTGACAAAAATGTTGCAGTTGGCGTTGCCTAACACTTTTAGAGAAGATAATTATCACCTATATATCTATCCCTCCAAAATAATCAATAAACATAACTTACATATAAGCCATGAACTCATTATGGATGACAGCAGTTAATTATAAAACGCGAAGCTTAAATAAAATTATATGTATGCAGCTTAAGTACAACACCACGTCTAATTGTAGCTAATAGCACAACGCCAGAATCAAAAGCACTAATGCAAACACAATCCAATTATCTGCTAAAATATATTGCTCTAATTCGATAGACGTTTGTTTACAATTAAAGCAAACGTTTTCAGTACCGAAGCATTAAGGGATGAACAAATCAATAAACTGTGCCACTTTGACAACTTCAAAGATGAAATAAAAACAAAATGATTAAATAAAAACATAACGATTATATAAAAATGAAGAGACTATGAGGAAACTGTTTATAACATTTGTTGTATACACAAAATTAGAATTTGTATTGTAAGGAACACAACCTAAGAAACACATCAAGAAAATGGTTTTGCATAAAATGGCAGATGGAAAAGTGACTGCTTGATTTTATGGTAGTTTTATAGGGTTTAGCGCTTTTTTCAGCACAATATAGACTATACATGACGGACAGTATAAACGGTGGATAAAGAACCGGGGAAAACCCCGCAAAGAACCACGAGAAGCTACTGGCAAGACTTCTCACATACCCACACTGGCCGAGCCCGAGAGGCGAACCAACGCAGACAGACATGAGAAAGCAGTGATTTGAAACGGTGAGCGTTTTAGACCCTCGGCCACAATATGGCCTTCAGATCAGCACCATTTTTATCATATTAAGTATCTTAGTGAACATTTCATGTTAACATAACCATCCGTTCTGCAGTAGCTACGATTACAAGATTTACAAGATAGCCACCATTGCCGGAAATTCAGTTATGCATATTATATTGCTAATCTTCCCGTCTAATATGCAGTTCAAATACTAATTAGAAGACTATTTTGTTCGTATAATATCTCTTTCGTTGAAGACTTTTAACGTCGATAAAAAAGAAGGTACAACCCGACTCATTTTCATTTATTTGTTTTAGAACTTAGCTCGTAATGGCGAGGTTTCCTCTGATATTGTTCATTATTCCATCCACATTTGATTTTTTGAATGGGCAATATGGCATTCGATACATCTGTCTAATCTGTGTTTTAGTACCGCACACCTAGAAAGTTGTCTTTGTCCATAAAGCCTGGAAGTACTTTTGACAACGAATTATTCAATAAACAGTCAGCTGTTAAAATATCAGGAATAATTTATTGCTATAAATTTTCAAACTAGTGTGTTATTTCATTTTCTTAGATCAGTAAGGGGTCGTAGGATGCGATTGTGTTGCATACAGTATCTGCTGAAAATAGGCGATTTTTTACCTACGGTCAAATGAGGGGTACCGTTAAGTAGCGACTAGGATTGTCTACGAAAATTGCACTACCTCCCGCTAATAAATGATACTTGATTGTGACAACATTTTGGACAGAATGCTGAGATTGCAGATGAATATGGTGTGCAAAGTGACTACAAACGTAACAGAGAGGGACAATGCATGTACTATGGCGATAAAATTTATAAATGCCTGGAGTAATAAAAGACAGTATTAGCATACATCTAAAAATGTTAAACAATTATAAAGAAACTGAAATGAACGAGATCAAAGGAACGTTTTAACAAGAAAAAAAGAAAAAAGTTAAGAATAAAATCAAAATTGGGGTGCCATAAGTTTCGAACACGAGACTTCTTGCGAACGTTTAAACATAAATATGAAAAGTAAGAAATAACGCAATAAAACGTAGGGATGCGCGAGTTTAAAAGGAAGTTTAAACATGAACAAGCAACAAACAACAAATCAAAAGCTGAACTTTCAAACTAGCGAATTATTTTTGGAGTAAGAAAAGAAAATTTTCACATAAAATTTAAAAAAGAAATGAAATAGTTAAAACAAAACTTGGATGCCGCGAGATTCAGACTCGGGACCTCGTGTTGGGCAGGCGTTATTCATAAAGAAAGTTTCAATATAAACAAATGGGGTGCCGCGAATTTCGAACTGACAACTTGTTGCTTTGCAAACGATAGTATAGAAGAACATAGTAGTTAATGGGTGCAAACATTGTTTCTTCTAGCTTTTCAACGTAAAGTGTAAAAAAAAACTAAATTGAAAAATTGCAATCAGCGAGTTTGAAAGAAAGATTCAAAATTAAATTTTTAAATAAAGTTACAACCATATTGAAATGATGCGAGCCTTCAACTCGTTATCTCGTGTTTGGCAGACGGAAGCCATAAAGGAAAGTTCCAACATGTAAATGAAAACTTTATAAAAGGCAATTGGATGCGCGAGTTGAAAAGAAGGTTTCAACATCAAACGAAAAGGAAAGTAAAAAAAGAAAACAACAAAATGGGATATGCGAGTTCAAAAGAATGTATGCACATGCAAATTAAATAAGAAGCAAAATTAAAATATAAAAGAAACAAATATGCCGTATATAGTAAATATTATTGGGAGTGTGGTTCAGGACTGGGACGCAATTTTGGTTTAATTTTCGTGTTGATTTTGCGTAATAGTTTGTAACATTATGCTGAGTATGAATAATCAATAATTCTAATATGCTTTAAATTAATTTGTAACGTCACGAATATAAACAGAATATCGGCCACATTTACCGGTATGGAATGCAGAAGAATAACATATTGTTTAATAATTTCGAATAACTGTTACCAAATCTGTTGTGCAAATTTTCAGTATGAGATTAATAATGATAAGTACACAAATGTTGTTCTGTGACATAAGTAGGAGAGACAGTGATTTGACTTTACTCAATAATAATCTTGAAAGCTCTCCTCCACAACTTGAATTACAAGATTTTTGATTGTTGTAGGGTTTAACGCCACTTTTCAGCACACGACAGGCTATACATGGCGGCCAGTATCAATGATGGAGGAAGAAACAGGGAAATCCCCGGAAAGAACCACCTACCCTCGAGAAGCTACTGGCAAGCTTTCTCACATACCCACATTAGCCGAATCCAAGACTCGAACCTGCGCAGAAAGAGGTGAGATGGCAGTGATCCGCAACGGAGAGCGCTTTACACCACTCGGCCACTCGGGGCCCCTCTAGACTTTTGATAATATCGGTACAATTAGCGAAATCACCACCAGTCAGTATAGTAAATTGTCAATTATGGCAAGGATATATATATATATATATATATATATATATATATATATATATATATATATATATATATATATATATAGTAATCAAATAATTGACAGATTGAACATTAAAATAATTATAATGTAATTGATTTTGTTTCCTATGTTACAAGGATAAATTGTATATAAAGTTTAAACACGTAGACAGATACACAAACACTATTAATGTACATTGATTATATACAATAAAAAACATTTTAGGATACCCTACTTCTCTAAACATTCTTAACACTATAAGAGACAATCAAATCAAATGACTTGAAACAAGTCAGTTGATGACAAAATAATCTGAAACCAGGTCTGCGTAACAAGTTATAGACCAATGTCTAAATACTAAACTTGTTAATATGGCGAGTCCCCTTTTAGGAAACCAGTGTGAGCTTGACAGAATACTCCTCCCCATTTCCCTTTTCCATGCAGTCAGTCGTTATTCAAGAAAGCGCTGACGTTTTTATTTTGCACAACGATGTGTGGAACGCCTTGACAATTGTTGGGATCATTTAATACATTGTATATATACCCTTGTACCCAGGCATGCTTGCAAGTCTAAAATATATAATTATACAAGTGTGGGTCAATATTGGAGTAGTTATGTCGCAATGTGTTTTAATATACCATTGAAATACTCCAGAGTAGTTACGTATGGCTTAAATTATTAACACCTTCAAGTATTAACTCGATCCTTTCATTGAAATATTGTTAGTGAACATCTACTTTCTAGAGATAAACTCATTGATCCTTAATAAATGCTAAAATGTCTTAATTGCTTACGTAACAACATAAACCGTGCAGACGTCGTATCTTGTAAGGCTTCGTTTTTGCTTTAGGGACTACGCATCGCATATGTTTTGATGAATATGTTAAAAAAGAGAAAGTGTTTCCGGTATTTATACTATTTTAATGCGGACGCGGAAACAACTTTTATGATTACATTGTGCCACTTGTGACCTTAAACTGAATATTCAATAAGTAGCATAGCATAGCATGCCCCTTTTGAAACGACTACGATAATTCGGTGGTCGGTAAATCTCATTGTGTATAATTACTGACTGAGAACGGTTTCCCACTTGCAGATGTAAAGAAACTGCAATATTTTTTAATGTGAGTTCTGACTCACGTATTTTCTGCGTGAAAAAGTGAGCGATGCCCCTTTTATATATACAACTTTGGTGTCGGTGTTTCTGGCTTAATTGTTTGTTTTGTTTTGTTTTGTGCTTGAGTGTGTGTTTTCTGTGTCAGTGTCTAATTAATATATGTAATCGTTTTCTGATGCATGTGTTTATCCGATGGCGAATCTATGAATGCCATAGGCGGGGTATCGTTTACCATCAAACATCCTGTTCTGTTAATGATTCGCGTAGAGTTGTGATGTCGATGGGATTAGAATGTTTATATGGTGTAATAGTGTAGCTGTCCTTGTAGTGTGCTTGTATGTAGTGATCGATGGTAGATATGTTACTGACAACATGATTTTTGACACCGTTAGCTGTCTTCTTGACCGTGCCATCGTCAAGAACGATGTAGTTAATTTGGACATTATTTCCGATAAACTCTACAATGGGTGTTCCATTGCTTTCGTTTTCGAACTTTCCTAGGAATTTGTTGTTGTCGTCGCAGTGGATAGGTCTATGTTGGGGATAGTAACTGAGATTTAAAAGTTCTTTGTGGTCGAACATATGTTGCTAAACATCTTCAGTGTGAATTTACTACATAAAAAAGACCGTATCGTTCATTAGCAGCATATCCTGACCTCAGTATTGTTTTTGATACAATCTTAATGAAACTCGCAAATGACCATTTACGAGAGATCGATAATGGCCGTTCCCACGTACATTGGTTTATCAAGTTTGAGATTTTTTTTCTTCTTCTGTATTCGATCTTCGTTGAAGATTTTCATGTGGGGAAAGGCGTCATTGGCGACCAGTTTATCGCGACGTTTGACACTGTTAACCATTTCATTTTTTCCGATGTCGAATGTTTTCCGTGGTTGTTACGATGATGCCTTTGTTCGTAAGTTTGGAGAATTTTTGCCGAAGTATGTGGTGGTGTTTGCCCATTCTTTCGTATTAAAGTCGATGTAGGTTTCTTCCACTAGGATTGTTGAAACTTGAGTGTGCGATAATTTTATCGAGCACTAGTCCGTGTTGGATAGCTTGTACAAATAGACGATGATGCAAAATATACCTGTTTTTATCCATGAGATTGGGCACATGTTTTTACACTTTGCATTCTCCCAGACCGAACTTATGTTTTCCTCGTGCTGTTCCCGAGACAACATTTCGTTAGTAGCAAGAAATCTTTCAGCGCATAATGGATGATAGTTGTGAGCATCGCGGCGATGTTCTAGATAAACTAGATCGACCTCGACCAAATAGCCTACGTTGTCCGCGACTAATGGTCATTTTTCTTCAGGAAACTGTTCCCCGGTGGTCAAGTGAAATCCGCCTATGTGATGGGATTATGACATGGCCCATTTGTAGATTGTTTACGCCCAGATAAATGAAGTACGTGGACGGCTTCGTGGGATCGTAGTTAATCATATATTTGTTGTTGGCGACTGCGTGTGTTTTGCTGACGACGGAGATTTCGCCTAGAACCATGTTTTCAATGAATAGAAACATGTCTGGATCGGTGAAGAGTTCGACTTGGACGACTTGATTCGTTTTGAGAAGCGCATCCATGAGAGACCTGGCGCTGATAAGTAGCAGAGTTGGTAGAGTTGGTAATGGGCCATGCACGTTTTCTGAAATGTCTATGACATCTGCGATGAAACATACGTCCGTTTTAAGATAGCGTGATAATCTCTGAGAGTTTGACACCCACATTATTGCCATAGCGCGAGTGTTCGCGGATATGCATCGTCGGTGAGGCTGAATAAATTTAAGCTGGAATAAGAAACGTCTTTGGGTGGCAAAGAGGATTCCAATGTGACATCCAATATATTGGACAAACCATTCAACCAATATCTAAAAGTATGAACCAACATAGACCAGACATAGAAATTATATAGATAAATCATTTTCACCTCATGTTGCGACATATTTTAAAGACAGTTCCCATACTTCGGAAGATGTCTCCTTTCAAACTATTGTTAAAGCTGATTCTACGATGGAACGTCTGCTAAAGGAAACCTGTTGGATTCACCGTCTTAATACGGTAAATACAAACTGGCTAAATTCCAATACGACATTCATTAATCATTTTTTAAATACAATGTGATATTTTTTTTTAAAACTATGTTAAGACATGTATTTGAATTATGTCCGCTGTTTAAAATTAATTCAGAATATTTTTTATATTATTCTAATTTACACAAGAACTTGAATAGAGAAAGTATAAACTAATATCATAAAAAATGTATTAATTCTTTAGAAAAATGAAGTGGCATGATAAAACAAATGTTTAATATATTTATAAATACTTTTTCTTACATATATATGAATAAGAAGAGTTCGAATGAATTATTGAACATTTTTCAATAATAATTCAAGGTATAATACATATCGTAATGTGCAATATTCGTAATACAAATATTAATAAACTGTTTAACTCTATTTATTCAAACAAATAAACACACACACATGCATCTATATATATATAGATAGATAGATTGATAGATAAATAGATAGATAGATAGATAGATATATTGCAGTTTTTTTTTGTGTCGTGAATAATGATGCGATATGACATGGATAAAACAAATTCGCTATACGACGTCGAATTAGCCCATACCACAAGCAGAACCGTCTATGTCGTCGCCGCTTTGTAATCCTTGACAACCGTGCCCGTCTTCAAGCGGAGGTGTATATTACATGCGCCGTGTTTTAAATGATGCGTCCCGCCGCGTTCTGGTACGTGGACAAATTGTTGCGCGGTTTTATTTATAATCGTTCAATATCGTACTCGCTTCACACAGTACCACTTCGTTGAAATATTATTTAGGTTATGATAATCTGTAAAGATAGCCATCGATGTCATGCTGCTGGTGAACACAAGCGTATAAGGTTTCAAATAGCTCCAACGAGATAGGATTTTTTACAGTAACTTCCGTAGTCGCTTATATAATTTATCTCGGAGACTCGCTAGGCGTATCTCTTCTGTATCAAGCGGGACCATAATACCATGAATGGCTCCAGGACAATACGCATTCATAAATGGTTCATGCGTTACGCCATACATCAATTATGTCGTGAGTACAATCGAAATATTACAATGTGTATTAATGCTGTGGATACAATCTGCCATGTTTCCGATCCGAACTTTGTGAAATTTTAAGGTGTTACCATAGGATTATGCCGTATGAGGCACCAGCGCGATGATCTCCCGAGAATATTTGTATCGCATTACTCTCCGTTGTACACACGGGTTCATCATTGGACTGATCAATCGCCTGTTTAATACATGATAAAAATAAGACTAAAGTACATTTTTCAATCATTATAGCTACTTGCACCACAGTGACTGGTCTGCGTAGTTCCCGTGAAAGTGAACTTGCCTGTAACGCAACTCAAAAATATTGTCAAGGGTGATTGAATCAATCAATCGCCTGATTAATTAATACAATAAAAGAATACATTGTTGCATAGTTTAATCGTTATAGCAACTTGCACCAAGGAGATTGGTTCGCGACATTCCGGAAAAGTGAATTTGCGTGTAATATTTTCTTGGACGATTATATAAATATCATTTGAATGACTGGTAATATACCTTTCTAAAGACAAGCTGGAGATATATATACCAATCAATTAAATTTTGCGACAGTCTAAACAAAGTGTAAAGTCGGCTATTGACGATCTCACATAAATACTAGTACTCATAATCTTTCGTTATGTGAAGACAGGCAAACATCAGTGTGCTGGTAATTAAACAAAAGAGAAAAAGGTTTCCAGATTTGTTCGAGAGCAAATATCATTTGTGGTTATATTTAACTGTAAAGATTAAACACTTTCGATAATGCATTACGTGAAAATAATTTGGTATGTTGTTGTTTTGTTTCTTTTCTTTATTTTAGGGTTATTTTTATGACTCACAATAAGCGATTTTAGACTATTTAGAACAAATAAATTTCGCGGATAATTATAGTTAAAACCGATCGCCCTGTTGGATATGTATGAATATGTCTGTGGTTAATCGCGTCAACACATATCAGGGTGGCGTTCACGTGGTGTTACAGTGTCATAAATGTTTAAAGATGTTAATCGCAATGACTGATTTCGTCGCGAACTGTTGAGTGGCAACAAGAAGATCGTGGATGAAAATCGTATTATATTAGTGGCACGTAATAATATCCACAATGGTATGAACCAAGGAAAGTATCGTGAATATATTTGTAAAACTGTGACAGCGGCGGATGTGTGTAAATTATCTGACAACGAAGTAATTTTATAATCATCTCGTTTCAATACCATAATCTGTGCCGCGATGATAATATCACTGGGGTAAACCCTGTTAACGTGTTATTCGACATTGATTCTTTGCGTAATAAACACAGACAATAAAGAAAACCTCTTCGTGGATCTGACAAACATTTAAGTAATATGACCCACGTTGAAATACATGTCAAGTTTTCTTGTCATTTAAGTTCGTTGTACTGATCTTGTGTTAACTGTAGTCGTGGTTGCTTGAAGATAGCGCACCAACCTAACTACAATTTATGAAGGATGTTATCACCGGAAGAGCAAACATGATCTACTCAAACTTGAGATGGACGTTAGTAAGGACAGACGTCGGTCCGTATCCAATGGGTGTCAACTATATATTCGCGAGAGTGACGGTAATGCCTTCAACACATAACCCCCCCACATTTATACAATAGGCAATGTAAGCACCTCATTAAAAGCCATACTTGATTGTGTCATTGTGGTACAAAAGCACATTCAAACTATTGGAACTTCAGCACAGTAATGCATTGTACGTCATCACTTTGCGGACTATTGGTACATCAGCACATTCAAGACTTTTGAAATTAATTCCAAACCATTATTTACTTTTGGAATTATGATATGACATTGGAGATTATTTGGAATATAAATCACAATAATGTCTGTTTGGAATTGTTACATTTGTAATCTAGAGATGTGTGATGTCTTTTGTAATTTTCTTGTTTAACTTGTTTACTGTATTTAGTTAAAGATCTAGAGTCGTAACAAGAGCAATGACAAGATGTTCAAGATGGATGCCATTGTGCCATACTTCATTTAAGATTAACAACATTTCTAGTTAGTACGTAGATACCATAATTCGTAAGAAAGATTTCAAGGAAAGCACAGTGTAGACTTGAAATGTCATGAGGAATAAGTACTTACTCCAAGCTTGTCAAGATGCCAATTGGCAAACATATTGCCAGCAGCGTTGGCATTTTTTTATATTTAAAACCAAATAAACATCAACATTAGTATTTCGGCGAAATCGATATGCTGATACAATCATTGATTCAGGAAAAAATATTGATAACAAGGTTTTCAAGATCACCACTGTGACATGAATATTCGATACCTGAATGACATCGCTAGGACCAACTTAATTTCACGCGACCATCCATTCAGGAGGAGCCGGTTTCACAAGAATTTTAATGATATCCGTTATTTAATATTTTACAAGGAGCAGCAACGACCAACTCGTTTTGCTGACCGACGGAATAGCAGAGCTAACGCACATATTTGGACTAAAACCGATATATTTTCAGGGAGATATTAAACACACATTTAGATATAACATACGTTGCCAACTTGCCATCAAAGATAAGAGTTAGAATGTATATATCTGACAATGTTCTGTAGAGCGTTTTAGACACTATTTAATACCTATGAAACCAAATACACTTTAGAAATATTACCAATATAGTGTAATTATGGTCACAAATTTGAGATTTGACGGCTGTGTTTTGAGACATAGTTAAGCCGTCTGTACTACCTCCGTCATATTTTCAGTGGAACATCAAGCGGACATTTAAATATAGCACATGTTGCCATGAAAGGGAGGGTGTAGAATGTGTATATTCGATAATGTTTTGTACAGTGTTTTATCTATTTAATGAAGTACATTTTTTAGACAATATACCATTTACAGAGTAATTGTGGTCACTAATTAGATTTGTGCCTGCTGTGTTTTGAAACATAGTTGCGCAGGGATTGTTATGTCATCAATACATATAAACTAAACGTTCAGTTAATATTAGTTTAACGTTTTAGCGCTCAATAATCAATTATAGCCTAAACAAAACCGAAGGTCATACAAGTAAATCGGTAATTTTTGTGATATTATCATTTTGACAACGACAGGACTATATTATACTCAAGCAACGCATCCGGTATGTTTTGTTGAATAGGATAAGAAAGTGTTGTCCGTATTTCTAAAATCAAGTTTCATGGTTACATTTCCCTGCTTGTGACCTTGAAATGTGAGATATAACAAAACAATGTTAATCATAATATACCTGTGACCTTGAAATGTGAGATATAACAAAACAATGTTAGTCATAGTATATATTTAGAAAAGTGCAGCTGATTATCATGTCAAGGCTTGTAAAGTTCAAGGCCGGGCAGTCAATAATTTTACAGGATGGACAGCTGGTCGGTCAATGTAGAATTATAGTTATCACATCATGAAACAAACGTACAATTATTTAGCCCATAAAATTGTCCGTTTGTACATATTTACTGAAAGAAGGACTTTGCTTCTTTTTCCCACAAGAACAATAAATGCGCGATATAGAACCAATATGACAAGGGTTTGAATATAACCCTTCCTTGGTAAGTGAGGATATTTTGGAGAATAATTACTTTTCATGAATATATTCGTCTTAAACATCACATAATGAGTAAGTAATACATGATTAGTGCTTATTTACGCAGAGTATCTGTATTTTTACTTACTCTTTGTTTTTTCTCTCTTTCTTCCTGAAAGAAAAGAATAAGTCTGATATTAGAGAAGATGATATAAATCCCTTTTATATGCTCTCCAGAAAGGGAGAGAACACGCATACACAAATTCGTCATACTCGTAAATGGAAATACAGGACAAAATACACAGTGTAAATCATTACATGAAACAAAGTAATCCCAAATAGTTGTCGTTTTAAATAATATATTGTACGCTTTGCCTCGTATGTAAATCTTTGAATTGGAAGTTCTCTTTCCTTTCATTATCCTGTAATGTTTCATCAATTTGGTGCTATATAAATGGAGAAAAAAATAAAGTGCGCTGCTAATTGCAACAACAAATTAAACGGCATACAGCCTATCATCAAATATACACTGCCTCTCTGAAGTTTGTGTTTTATTATTGTTTCACTGCATTTGCCCTCGAAATGTGTGTATAATTATGAAGTCAATCATCTCTCAATTGTCATGTGGACTGATATAAGAAAAACGTACCGCGGATGCGGTAAGGTGTGATCAGGAAAGCGGGCAGACAAAACAATTATTGTTTTATTTCAGAATATTATAACGTTTCCAAAAATGATCATCTGCTTATTTTTTCGAAGACATTAGCTGTCATTCTGTTTTCCAAATCCATACTTTCTCTTCAATATTTCATTAATTTATATAATTATAGAGTTTTTGTTGCACAAATGCCTGCAGAACCTTTCTTTCTCTCTCTACAGTACATTATATCAAAAATGATAGGTCAGTACATTGCTATAAATGGGTAGTGTAGGTTTAATTCTTACACAAAAATGATACAAATGGGTTTATGGATGTGTTGTGTGGACATTCTTGAAAGACAAAAATAATATGATTAGAAAATCTTATCAGGTTTCCTCACTATTCTCATCAAAGAAAAGGAATAGGTGCAAAGACATTATGCAAAAACGACAGTGTCCTAATTAAATGCACATTGCACACTTGATACGTCTTCCAGCAGATAATCTTTTGTTGATATTTGAATATTAGAAGAAAGGAAAATAAGAAACTTGCACTTTTCATAACAGTTCATCTTACACTATGAGATTGTAAGAACCGTTCTCTCTGCATTAGATCATAAAATATTATTTTCGTTAATCGATGTAATTTGAAAAAGGAAAGAAAAGTGTGGGTCAAGCACAGTCAAAGGACGGTACATGCCATTTCACTAGATTGGTATAAATGGACAGTGTGTGTTTCATTTTTTTATACAAAATAATGATAATAAAAATTGTTTTTGTGTCGAACGATAACGATAATCTGATTAGACAATCTTACACTATGAGTATTTCAGACAAATCTGAATACACTTCTTTGGAAGTGTTAGGCAACGTCAACTACATCATTTTTGTCAAAGCTGATTGATTCATATTCCTATATATGGGGAATGGACTTTCATGCTATCATTATCGGAGTGTATAAATATAAAACGTGATAATTTGTATGACAAAACAAGTTATCAACCATAGTCGCGTGCCCATAAGCACGTTATCTGTCTATTTATCTAACTATCTATATACGGGCTGAATCCAATGAATCGTTCTTAATGCCAAAATATGTATTATATGTTGATGATATATATATATATATATATATATATATATATATATATATATATATATATATATATATATATATATATATATATATATATTGCATCATTTGTCATTCATATATGGCTGATATGCCTCATTCACAATGATATAATTCTGGCCAGAATTCGTTGTAATATCCCCACTGAAATAATGAATAAACATCAAATGTATATTGGCCGTAAATTCGAGATGGATGACAGCAATTAATTCGACTTTATTTAAAGATTGAAGAAAAAGCGATGTTTAAATATAATGATATTGATGCAACTAACGTAGGACACCAAGACCAATGGTAGCTGAAGGCACAATATCAGAATCAAAATGACTAATGCAAACACAATCCACATATATGCTAAGATATATTCCTGTCATTTGACAGACTTTCGATTAAAATTAAAGTAAACGTTTTCGGTACAGAAGCATTAAAGGATAAACAAACAGATAAACAGTTCCACTTTCAAAACATCAATGATTAAATAAAAGATAAAATGATTCAATACAAATATTATGATCAAGTGCAAATAAAAAGGCTATGAGGATACTGTATGTAATATTTGTTGTATTCACGCATCATTCCAATTAGAATTTTATATTGGAAGGAACACATTGTAAAAAACACAATAAAATGGTTTTCGATGACATAGCAGATGGAAAAATGACTGTTTGATTTTATGTTATTATTATATGGTTTAACGCCGTTGTTCAGCACAAGATAGGCTATACATATCGACCAATATAAATGGTGCAGGAAGAACTCGCGGAAAACCCCGAAAAGAACCAATGACCCACGAGAAGCTACTAGCGTGAGATAGCAGTGACCCATAACCCTGAGCGTTTTAGACCACTCAGCCACTAGAGGCCCCCCTGTGATTGTTTGATATAAACGATATAAACGATTTAACAATCTTTACGACGGGTCCGGTTGCCTAGTGGTTAGAGCGTCCGCCTCGGATTCGGGAGATCGCGGGTATGAAACCCGCCGAATCATACAAAAGACTTATAAAAATGGTACAAGCAGCTACCTCGCTAGACGCTCAGCATTAAGAGGTTAGTGTTAGGACTGGTCATGATAACGTAAATGGGTGGGTCATGACGCTATATGTCCGCGGCATGACGTTTTTACGTCATCTTGAAGAGCAAAAATCATTACGTTTATCACAACATAACTAACTTGCAGAATACTACGTGTCTATTCCAAATAACAAAAATTACCCACTTCATAACCCTTACTTGCAAGACAAAGTAAATAGCATGTTTGATGTTGTAGTTGTTCTTGCTCTTGGTTAACGCCATTCCTCAGTGAAATATAGGCCATACATGGCGGCAAGTATAACTGGTGCAGGAAAAACTACGGAAAATTTTTTTTTAATAACCACCGACCCAATAAATTCTACTAGTAAGCTTTCTCACATACCCACATAGGCCGAGTCCGAGACTCGAACCCACACGGACAGAGGTGAGATATCCGTGATTGGTAAAGGCGAGCGCTTTAGAACACTAGGCCCCTCTTAAGAAGCATCCTAGTGTAAACCCTATCTCAATATTACATTTCATTCAGAAGTGGCGATAACAAAATTTCAAGATGGCTATATTGGTGCCCATATTTGACCTCAGATCGGTCCCCATTTTCATCATAATAAGTATCTGTGTGAACATTTCATGTGAACATGACCATCCATTCAGCAGTAGGGACGATGACAAGATTTGTAAGTTGGCCACAATTACCAGAATTTGATGATATATTAGATTGCTGATTTTCTCGTCTAGTATGCAGTTAAGATAATACTTAAATTTATCATTTGTTCGTATAATATCTGTTTCCTTGAATACTATAACGTTGATTAAAAAGCAGGTACAACCCGACCAGATTTAATTTATTTGTTTTATTTGTCGGGGTTTCCTCTGATATTCTTCTATATTACATACATATTTGATTTTGAGTGGGTAATATGGCATTCGATACATCTGTCCAATCTGTGTTTCGGTATCCCACACCTAGAATGTTGTTTTCGTACATAAAGTTTGGACTTTCTTTTGACAATTAAAAAAATCAATAAACAGTCAGTTGCTAAAATATCAGAAGTCAGTTATTGCTATAAATTTTAAAACTAGTGTGTAATTTCATTATTTTAGATCGATGACGGGTCGGAGGACGCAATTGTGGTGCATACAGTATCTGATGAAAATTGATGATTTTCTTTTACCTCAGGTAACGACTTGGATTGTCTAGGAAAATCAGATTACCTACCGCATACAAATTATATTTGAGGGTCACAAAATGTTGGATATAATGCTGAGATTGCAGATGAATCTGGTAAAATATTGATAACCACACAAATTGTGTTCTGTGGCAGAAATATGATAGACGATTTTTCAGAATACTTCCATTTAAACGAGGAATACTTTGTGTTTAGTCAATAATAATCTTGAAATTGGTTTCTCCTCAACGTCTAGAATTTTGACAGTATCTGCACAATTAGCAATATCACCACCAACCAGTATAGTAAATTGTCAATTGTCAGATACGGCAACTATTATATATATATATATATATATATATATATATATATATATATATATATATATATATATATAACTTCTCTTTGATCTTGATAGTTGACCGTCCCCCCTTCACTTGTCCATGCAGTCAGTCTTTATTCAAGATGGCGCTGATGTTTTTATTTAGCACAACGATGCGTAGAACGCCTTGACAATTATTGGGATCATTTAATACAGTTATTTTTTTATATTTGACAAATAATAATTTATTTTTTTTACCCACGCATGCCTGCTCGACTGAAACGCAGAATTAGTACTCATTATTTAGGAGACGATTGACGTTGGTATTATTGTCCGGATGAAATATGAAATTAATGGATGGAATAACAGAGATATGAGCAGGGATATATAATAGAACAACACGAGTCTACGTATGTACAAAATACAAATCTAATCAATCACATAAACTAAATTAAACTGAAAATGACATTTGAATTATTCATTTCTCCTAGACATAGACATATACCATTTACGCGCAAGTCAATGAGTCGTCCTGTCATACCGATAAAACAAATATCATCAAATAATCAAGTGACTGTACGGACTCAAAATGCCGTCATCTAAGCATAAACTTATTGGCTGCCGATACTTTCCAAATCATCGTTTGTGACAGTTCAGCATTGCCCCCGCCCTCTCTCTCTCTCTCTCTCTCTCTCTCTCCGGCTGCTTCGGATCATCAGCCGCAACTTGGTTGTAGACGGCGCACTTTTACACTATGCAGTACAGGTAAATAAACAAACTTCAAATTGTTCTGCCAGACAGTGCATCTTATTAATTAGGTAGAATGTGGTTACTAGCTTAATAATCACGTACGCTTAAGTAAATGAAAATCTCGCTAGGACTATCAGTTACAGTCCTTATACTATATACACTATAATGCTAAAGTATATGCACAAAAATCATCCCATTCTGAATGCAATTCCTTATTACATACGTTTTACAAGGAGCATTAGGGATGAGCAGTATTAGTACTTACTGGCTGAAAGAACTCATATTAATACTTACTCTTTCTTTTCTCTCTTTTTCTTCCTGAAATAATATAACAATTTGATATCAACAATGTAAACGAACTTCCATTAACTACAATCAAAAAAGAGCTTAGACACACTCGCCAATGCCAACACATGTATATCATTACTTTAACAGAGTATTCCAGAATCAATGTCGCTGGAACGAATCTATTTTAAAGCTTGGCTTGCATTTAGGTCTCTGAATTTTAACTCCTGTGTCATTTCTTTCTATCCTAAAGTGATAACTAATACTGAGCTGCAATGTTTTCCGCCATAAAGTACATTTACTTTTTTAGGGCAAAATTTGCGTGCAATAAGCATGCGATCAGACATAAACAGGCAAATAAATATTTTCGGTATTATTCATCATTTTCTATAACTTGTAAAATACGATTATTTTTCTACGGCAATTAAAACAGAAAGCTTGTCAGTCAAATGAAACTAATAGTGTGTCAACGTAATGCATCGTTTTTAACTGAATACAACATGTATATATGCCACAGTATGCGGCACAGGATAATTGATACTTTCGAGGAGATTGAAAAAGAAGCATGAGCCATTTCTTTGTAATAGTGAACATGATCATTTTATTATTAATTCTTATACGAAATAGTTTTAAAAACGTGTTGTTGTATGTGGTCGTGATGTGGTCCTTAAGAAGACAAACCAAAATAATGACATTTGCTTTTAAGATAGTATTCAAGCTTCTTGTTTTTATTACGGAAAGCAGACAAGAACAAACATCAAACTATAAAATGATGACACTTCATAAAAATTAAGTGCATATAAGGTTTACAGTACATGGTCGTTAGGGTTACACGTTTCAAATCAATACATCTTACACATCTTACATCCTTCATGTTGGTATGTTTACACCTTTTTTCTGGAAGAGAAAGGTAATGTCAATGACAGCTTTGCATGTTTCTTTTTCGTTCTTGTTGGGCTTGTTTTTACATGAGAACAATATCTCAGTGTATAACACATAGTGCCTTTTTATGACGAAACAATGCCAAAAGCCTGTCATTACATCCATGATTATCAAAGACTTCAATAAAATTACATTAAAAGGTGTAACTTCTGGATCCATTAAGTAAGCGGTGTGGTCTCATCCTTCTTCAGCTGGAACATTATAACAATAATAAAAGGACTACAAATAATAGAGTGTAAATACACATTCAATCTTTCTCTTTTGAACATGTATTAGAGATACGTTCACTCTGACGTAGCTTAAAAATAGCACCTTGTAACATTTTGTTTTGTTCTTGGGTAGTAAGTGTTATTTCCTAATTGATTATGCCTCAGAATTATAGAAAATTGTTAGCATTCCCCACAAACATTGCTTTTGTGACCAGGACAGCGATATTTTTAAATTTACCTATTTTCCAGAACATTCCAGATAAATTCAGTGCTGAGTAAATTTGGAGTAACTTCTCGAACTTTTTTAAAAATTTTCAGCAATATAAATGTTAATAATAAATACAGGGGCCTTAAGCCCACCAGTTCAGTTTATTTCCAGCTGCCTAAGTGGATACATATCTACATTTTTCTGAGATGGCATCGAGAGGCAGCAAGCATCCGGCAGACGCATTTTCCTATGCCTGCAGCCAACTTATCAAGACAAGAGTGAAAAAGTAATCCATATAATCATCTGCTAAGATGTATGTGGCCTACAAGGTATATTTCGGAATATTTCTGCATGCCTGTCGGTGATCTTGACAATTCCTGGGCACCTGATTTCACCTGCAAGCACTGCAAAAAAATCTGGAAGGTAAGATGGACATTTGTTGATTGGAACTTTGTTATAACATTTGTTATCATTTTTAAAATTGTAAAATATTTTAATTTTGAAAATGTTTTACAATCTTCAATGTTATCGAAAAAATATATATTATATGCTATATGTTGCGAGAATCTCTTTCTCATTAGTCATGGGTTAAATAAATGTACTTTTGGACGATGGTACAAAGGGGAAAAGAGGGGAAAAGAGAGCATCGAAGTCCGCTATTCCACGAATTAGGGGCGAACCCACTGACCAATCAACCAACTGCTACGTCTGCACGGTGGTCCCTTCTAAACGTCTGACTGGCAGGAATGCACAGACTATCACGTATCCGGACCTTCATTCATCCATCCCCCGGCACCAAATTGGCCTGAGATTCACGTACCCACTCCTCCGAAGAAACATATGCCGTCTTTAGAAGAGAGCAGCACGTCAGAGAGCGAGGAAGACGTTGTAGATCCAGATGACGGTTTTAGAGGTGGAGCTGAGGACAGAAATTCATACTCCCCCAGCCAAAACTGCCTCAACGACTTGATAATAAATATTGGTCTCCCCAAGTTCAATGTCGAGCTTTTGACGTCTAGGCGCAAGCAGTGTAACTTGTTGAACGAAATTGTGCATGTCGCAGATCAGAGGCACCGTCAAGATGGGATCTGCTTCTCCCACAATGTGGCCAGTCTGTTTAAGGCAATAGTAATGGCATGCAACCATAATGAGTGGTATCTTTTTATTGACAGCTCATCCAGGAGTATCAAAGCCATGCTGCTCCATAGTGGGAACAAGTAACCGTCTCTTCCCCTGGCTCACTCAAACAAAATTAGAACAGCATCAAGACTTTGCTGGACGCCTTGACGTATGATTAGAACGGCTAGGAGGTCATCGAATGCTTCAAAATGATGGAATTAATGATGGGTCTCCAGGGCGGTTTTACCACGTTTGGCCTGTATGATTGCTGTGGGACAGCAGGGACACCAAGCCGCACTACCACAGGCGGGACTGGCCACAGCGGACCAAGTTCTCTGTGGGGAGGAACAACGTCAAGTGGGAGCCACTGGTGCACCTTATGAAACAGTTTGTCAGAGCCCTAGATAAGGAGTCGGCAGCGTTCATATACCTTTAAGACTTCTTCCCTTAGCTGTCTCATGCAAAGATCAAAGCCGGTGATACGTCGGAATGCAAATAAAGAAGATCCTGGAGTGCAATTATTTCCCCAAGAAGCTCACTAGCAAGGAGATAGCGGCCATCACATGGCCGAAAACAATGTTGAGCTTGTTGAGATTCTGGTGAAACCCTACGGCACAATCGGCTGAAGGATGTCCCTCAAAGTCCTTATCATTGATGCTCATCTTGTTACATTCAAGGAGAAAATGGAAGCGTAATTTGAGGGGCAAGGCGAGCGCCTCTAACATGATATACTGGACATTGAACGCCGCTGCAATCGACATTACAGCGATAACATGTTGAGAGACTACATTTGGGGACTGATTCGTGAAGGTGATTTACAGTATAATCGTAAGTCTCGAAAAACTGCTCACTACTAAAGCTGTTGTAGTCAATTTGTTATTGTTTTAGTATAAACACATCCTAATTTTGAGTCATATGTTGTCTTCTTACTTTTTGTGGACTAAAAGACACACATACGCCCGTGTTCTTATTGGAAATAGGTACATTTCAAAATCTCACTGTCCTGGTCACAAAAGCAAATTTTCGGAGGAATAATATACATGTTATATACTTTTTAGCATAGGCAATTACGAAATAGCACTTACTACCCAGGAACCAAACTTGTGTTGCATAATGTAGTTATAGTGTTATGTGTGTAATATGAATTGTTTATGTAAGCGAGATAATCATATCATAATATGCACGCATAACTTTTCTTAAGAATGAGCATCTGCTTATTTCTTATAAAAGTATAACGACGTTTGTTTTTGGTGTTTCTTTCTTGTTTCTCTTTCATTTATTCGAATCGTCACTAATTGCATATTATAAATGATACAAACTGAATATGATATTCACCTGCCACCAGAACCTGCATTTAGTCCCCATATTTTGGCTACAATATTTATTATAGAAAAATGTATTATTTTGGATCTGTTCATGTCATGCCGGAAGAATGGACAAAGCAATGGGTCACTAAAGACAAAGAAGTTTTAGTACGTTAGAGGCCAAAAGTATGGACAAAGCAATGGGTCATAAAAAAACATAGCTTTCTCAGTACATTAGAGGCCAAAAGTATAAAAACACAATGGGTCAAAAAATCCAGCTTTTTCAGTACATTAGAGAAAATGGCTACTTTTCTTATTTCCTATACTAACTAATAAAAAATATGTCCTGTGCAAGTTCTGGTGTGGGAATTCTTCAAAGATAAACTAGCATAATCCGACTATGAAATTATCTGCCATTTCAGCACGGTTTTGAAGAACGTTAAATGAGAAAAGTTAGTGCTGAATTAGATATTTCCATTCTTCTGGGGCACGGCTTTATGATAATAAAATTACCATATATGCTAAATATCCACATGTTAATTTGTACGACAAGTTGTATGCAATGTATTGTCTAATACTTGAGTATAATGCCTAACCTTGCTTACCAGTTAGCACAAACTTTTATAGGAATGATCACGTTTCCATAACATTCTACTGCGTTGTAGGCCAGTAATTGAGATGTGCATATATAGTGAGCTTGCAAGAAAATAATTTTCATTCCACTATTAGATCAATTTCGGGGAAACAATTCAGCTTACTGTTTTGATGGAATTATAAATCATTTAAAAGGAAATAATTTTAAATCATTCGTTGGAATTATTAACGTGCTAATTGACTTATCGGATTAAAATACATTACTTTTAATTGTATGTTAAATTCATTCAAAGACCTTCTAGACTATCATTAATATTTGCAGACATTCAAGACTATTGTATATCAGGACATTCGAATGATAATTTTATTTGAGCATGGCTATCTTTTTCTAGTTTTCATGGATTAAACCTTTTGTTTTCAATGTTATAAGGTGGTGTGTCGAGACATTTATTTTCTTTCCTTGCCTTGGAACTCCAGTTGGGTTGTGAGCAATTGCAATACGTGTTAGATTTCTGAAAATGTGTCACGGGAAAAGAGGAGTTCTGCAACTGTATTTATTTACACCTTTGTTTAAAAGACTGATCCGTATGTGTATTGTTGTTGTTGTAGGGTTTAACGCCATTTTCAGCACACACGATAGGCTATACATGGCGGCCAGTATTAATGGTGGAGGAAGAACCCAGGAAAACCCCGGAAAGAACCACCGACCCACGAGAAGCTACTGGCAAGCTTTCTCACATACCCACGTTGGCTGAATCCGAGACTCGAACCCACGCAGACAGAGGTGAGATGGCAGTGATCCGTAACGGACAGCGCTTTAGACCACTTGGCCACTCGGAGACCCTTCTTTTTAGATTCTCTGAAAAAAATCTAAAGATCTTTCTCTGTTTTACACGTTCTGTTTGGATCGTGTATGTTTATTTTCTCGCAATTCGGTTTGCAATAGAATGCGTTGGTTTTTGTAATATATTCAATGGTTTAAAACTTTTCATCGCCACGAAGGCCACATATATTAGGGTGGTCTTATATACTGATTATCTTAGCCTTGCCCTCACTAGGACATCTTTGATGTTTTTGGTCTCCGGTAGGTTACTATTCGTTTTATTTTTTCTCGGGAGCATTAAATTTAGTGTGTTACATGATTCGACGATGAGCCAGTGAATATGCATATATATAGCGATTTGGTTAAGCAAACAGTCATTCCTGTTTTAGATCCGTATGTGGTGATCCATTACGTGATCATATTTTTGAGGGGTTGTTCTTGCAATAAGAGGAAATTGGACCGGAATCATTTATTGTAAGTGGTCACTGACCTGTGGATTAACACTTTGGATTTGTGTAATGTTAGTTAAAGACATTATCAATGTTAAAGATCATTGGCATATCAGGACATTATATTGTATTTACTTCACGAACACACACACACACATATATATATATATATATATATATATATATATATATATATATATATATATATATATATATATAATTTTATTTGCTTCACGAACACATATATATATATATATATATATATATACATGCATACATATGTTTGTGTGTGTGTCTGTGTACGTGTCTGTATACATGTGCGTGTTTGTGTGCTTGGCTGTATTCATTCATACAATGTTTCATATATCAATGTGTCGTTTAAATGTTGCCATTTTCATAATAACGTAAGTTATAGTATCCACAACAATCAATTTAACAGCTTGTTTCAGTCAACATTACCAATACGAATTATGTCATAACACGTAATTGGCAAATAGCATAACTAGTGATACTGACATGCGATAAAATTGCTTTTCAACCTTTACAAGCATCGAGCTTTACATTTCTTAACCAAAACCTCAGACACACTGATCATTACTTCGTTAATGATGAGGGGAGTAATCTAATTTCCACCTCCTTCCAATATTTCGCATTATTAATATTAAAATACGTCTTGCTTAACTTGTTTACCATTTCGACCTGTGTCACAAGTTGTTCAGGTGATATTCACTGAATACAAAATGATCGTATTGATATTAAATCACCAAAAGATAAAGAAGCATTATAATGAATTAATAACCTTGACTTTCAAGTCATAACTCCGATTCACTGTACAGTTTATGATACATTTATATATCTAACAATCACATAACGGCCGTCATGAATAAACAATTTTGTAACTTTGACTCAAAGCAAACATGATAATACTTGCCATTTCCTTCTTCCGTCTGTCTTCCTGAAAGAGTATAATACATCTAGAATTAAATACGCGAAATAAACTTCACTAATTTGGTCTCAAAATATAGTTTTTTTATACACATAGACATATTGGCAAATGGAAATACAATATACGTCATTACTCGAACATAATTTCCACCATAATGTCCCTTTTGGAGTAATCAATTGGCATTTAAATCTAATAATTTCAATGTTTCCTTTTTTTCCTTATCCTGAGGAGATAGAAGAATTAAAGAGCTGCAATTATTTTTCTCCATACATACATCCAATGTAATTAGGTAAACACTGTATATTTAAACACCCCGATAAGTTTAGATGTGCTGACTTACTGTCTTAATGTGGATTATAGTTCCAAAAAATCAGTGTAACAGCATATTCAAAAAGCTGAACTAAATCTAATAATGTCAAATCTGTCAGGACTGGGCGAAAGGGACAGAAGGGATGTCGTAGGAGATATCGGCTAGGAAAACCCAAAATGAAAGGAACACTATTGCTAAATAGGAAAATATATAAAATTCAGAGGAACTCAAAACGTGAAAGCTATCGAAGTCGTTCATGATAAGGGTATTGGCACTGTTTGTGATGTTTCTGGTAAAGCATTCTCAGTAATCAGGTACATACTCTTGCAATTAGTAGGACGACGACCACATCCTGTAAAAGTGACCACCTTCAAAGTGATGTCCGCAAGTAGCAGCAAAAACAATAAATCATGCCGTAAATGACTGAATGAAATAATTAGCTGCTGAGCCATTTCAGACAAAATCAAAACGTAGCGGAGATAAAAAAAAAAGATAACCATAAGTCTGGTAGAGGAATGTCGCCTGGATCGACGGTCATTTTAAACAACAAATAACATCATACAATTTTCATGAGTGTATCTGATCTCGCATTTGACATGGACGGCCAGTCCTCAATGATGAGTCGGTGCCTGATTATCAGTATTATCCGTATGATGCGCGAGGTGCAAGTTCATGGTACGAGCATATATTTCATGCCCATATGTGTCATTTATTGAGATGGAAGGTCAATTTGAAAGCAGATAATACAGCATACAGAGTTGGAGATCTAGCTGATTGTGCTAATATTGGTGATATGGCATTGTTCGACAGTGCCACGGTTAGCATTGTATGGACATTACTTTGAATCATGTTTTTAAAACGTCAACGTTGCTACGACCATACTGAGGTTATCAAGATTATTCACATTCCGCCAGTCCATCAAAAATGTTCTCGGAGGATACCAGTGATCACCATCAAAACCATACCGTAACAGTTCTTAGCAGCACGTCGATCGCTGTTACATAACAATGACGAATGTTCATGTGTGATTTACTGTCGCACATTTTTCGATTCTGCAAATAATGTCAGAAAAGTTATTTTTGGTGTTAAAAACAATAGCATTAGTTCAAAAGGCCACGGAAAACGATGCAATAAGGCGCCCCGATACAGTTGAAGCTGATAAGGTGAAACTGAAAAAGCTTTCGTTGTGTATTGTAGATGCCAACAATTACACCATCACTTGCTGCAGAACATGGTCTGCTCTCTATTCGTGAATGGCGGCGGTAAATCAATGCAGTGTTGGCTGCCGATGACCACATACAGCATTCAGACTAACGTTGATGGGTTATTATCATGATTTCTTTGAATTTTGAGTATGAATTTAAACATGTGTAATGGTATCTGCGTGATAATTGTACCTTCGTTATAATAACAAGAGGGAATGATCGCCGCATTTATCGGAGCAGGTCCAATCTGATCCTCAAATAAGATATTTTAAAACAATTGACGACAAACCAGAAATCCCTGAACGCGTTTTCCAATGTGCCCAGCATCTTTTCGAATGGTAAATGTAACTCTTCAGGAACTGTTGAAGTAAAATGTTGTTGGTCAATGTCAGATTAAAGCCCTATTACTCTAGATTGAACATAATGGCAGAATACATATGAAATTAGATTTCTGCATTGGCTGAATTCTGCATATGATTCCCACGAGGTGTTATTTAAGCTAGTTTTCCAAGTGATCCTGTAAATATGAATAGATCCGCATTCAACATTACCTGGAAACGGTACCACCACGGGAACAGCTGCCATCACGTATGCCCCAGCCGCCTCCAATATTAGCGTCGCAGCTTATTGATCACTCAGATGCTGACGCGTTGAAGCATGTTATCATTGTGATCACTTGTAATTTCCCTGCATTAACGACGTAGTTATGTGTTGATTATCGCGATATAATTTATAACGGCATATCCTTCTGCGATCTCACTAATGCCAATACCATATTACCGTAGTATATTCTGATATCCGGCAATTTGATCAGCTTTGACACGATGCACCATTTATAACCGGAAGAATATTCATGTGAATCACATCTATTTATGAAAATCAATCTTTGAGCGCCGTTTTTATGCATGTTTACAATTTATCTCTCCGACGGTTCCCGTGTAGGTGCAGTTGATGGTGCCGGTACAGAGACGGGATTTTATGGTTCCATCGGCATTGGATTAGAATTGATGACATAGTTTTGATGCGCTAATTGTCGCTGTTAAAATATATCTTACCCACGACGTAACAAAACCCCACTACCGCTATTTTCCATGAGACACTAGTGGCACGGGGACGAAATATAATCAGCGCTGATACTGGAAAGATTTACCAGAATAAATAACCACGTGTGCTCAGCACGCAAACTATCAAATGAAATTGTATGAACTAGACAATGGTTTTACGTATCCCTTAGTAAATTAGCTATATGACTATGGCGTTTGTGAACTCAAAGAAAAGGGTGTTACATCCATTTGGAATCATCGAGCTCTACATATGTCCAGACAACAAACCGAGACTCCGACACCTGCTTTGGAGGCTTCGAGATTGTGATATGTCCAGACCATTATGCCAATGAGCTGACACTTCTTTTCGGAATGTAATGAATCACACATTATAATCAGCACTTTCTATCATTCTATTGCATCTGTAATACTAATTTACCTCTTTGTATTCAGCAGATATATACATGTATTATACTAAAGTACATTTTTTATTTGACTCAAACAAAAGAGCATTTCAGTGGGGGCTGAATCAAAATCAAGGACACAACCAATGTGACTAAAAATGATGTTATTGGTATTTGAGCCTAAGTAAGAAACCAACGTACATCAGAGATGATCTGATAACATTTTACTTCCTGGTGAAAGATGATTTGAATTAGACGAATAATTATGCTTTATAAATATAAGAGCGTTAACGATAAAACAAACTAAGGTGTGTCATGCGTGATTTGTATGTTTTACTGCAAAAGTTATAATAATACTTACTCTTTCCTTGTTTTCTCTTTTCTCCTGAAAAAAAATATAATGTCTCATATTAGACAAGGTGAAGTAAATTCCGCTTATTTTCTCTCAAGGAAGGCCTAGACACGCGCAGGCCTATTAGCCAGTTGAAATTCAGTGTATCAGAACTCCAAAATTAATGCCACTTCATCTAACCCAACCACACAGGTTGTCTCGCATATATATATATATATATATATATATATATATATATATATATATATATATATATATATATATATATATGTGTGTGTGTGTGTGTGTGTGTGTGTGTGTGTGTGTGCGTGAATTTCAACTTGTGTGTATTTTCTCTATACTTAACACATATTTAAGACATGAATTAACGACGTCAAAGTTTTCCGCAAAACAGCACTTGTAACTGTTTAGGTAAAATATATAAAGTATTGCTGAAAACGCGACGCAGACAATGGCAGACAGCCCATCATCAAATCTGCACTTTATGTAGTTGTATTCTTATTTTACTCTTTTTTCCCTCAAATGCTGCGTATAATATCATTGAATCGCCTATGTTGCAATGGCCACGCGGACCCATTAGAGAAACAAACGTTCCGAGGACGCCGTAAAGTGTTTTCAGGAATCATAGCAGAGAAGACGAATATTTCTTTTCAGAATAGTATAACATTTTCAAAGACGCTCATCAGTTTATTTCTTTTAAAACACTACCTTTTATGTTATTTTCGAAATCCATGAATGTTCACTTTATTAATTGTATAATACAATTTATTTAATTGATGACTTTAATGCTGTGGCACCAAAACATTTTGTAACCATACTATACGCAACAGCATGCAATATAGTATAAATTATTTTTCCCAGTACATTGACATCGTTTTGAAGAAAAGAGGAAGATACAAACGATTCAAGCAGCAACTCATAAAACTGCAAATGCTATTCCAGTACATTGCTAATTATGACAGTTTTTATTTAATTCGTACACAAAGTAATGACACAACATGTGTTTTGCGTATGTGCTCATGTGAACGTTCATCGTGCACTATTAACTTTTCAGCCCAATACGAGTCCATTTCACTAGATGTTTTAAACAACGACAATTTCAGCATTTTGGCAACGTATTATGTTTTAGTTTTTTACTTGATATTACATGAAATACTAACCGATGCAGACGCGTATGGCGAATGGTAACTTGTCAGTACAGGTAATACAAATTGGTGTGGATAAATACAACACAGGGTAACTTGTCATAACACTAAGTAAAATTCAGTTTGTAATTACATGAAATACAGTTCGATGTGGATACGTATAACACATTGTTACGTGTCACTATGTGAAATAAAATATGTGTGGATAAGAGTAACACATGGTAACGTGTCATTACATAAATTCAAAAATATGTGGACGGGAATAAGATATGGTAACTTGTCATTACCTTAAATACATTCGGTGTGGATGGGAATAATATACGGATCCTTACAATTACATGAAACCCAATCGACTTGGATAAGGACAACACATGTTAATTACTCATTACACGATATACTAGGCGGTGTAGCACACGTAACTTGTATGAGATAAAGATGCAAATGATGTGGGATCCAAACTATGCGAAGGAAAGACTAAATAAAATGTGATTTAGAGCGTTCCAAGCTTGACATTCATTATGTAAGCACTGCAAAGTCCCAGCCGTTACTTTTCGATGTCAGGTCCCCATTTCGCACCATACAGAACATAGCAATTACATACCTAATTACAAACATATTGATTTAATTCAAATGCACCATTGTACCAGTAAGACTTAAACATTCATATCTAAGTAATTAACGCTTAATATTGTTGATCAATATGTATATTGATATGCATGTAATCTGCGTTGTTCGTGAGAATGAGATATTTCTTAATGTACACGCATATGACGTGCACTATGACATATATGTATTCATCGATTAGTTAATGCCCCGGGCCAACATGTCGTCATAATAAGGCAGATAGATAGATAGACGGAGTTTTGTTCTTTATGCAAACGTGTTAATAATTGCTAGATAGCACAATACAAATTACGTTTTCGATATTTCAGTTGTAAGAGAAAGTAATTGGCAAATTAATTTGATACATTTATGCACAAAACCAATTTAAATGTGCATACGGTCAAAGATATGATATCGGCTTAGGTTTATATGAGACTATGCATTCACGTGTTCGACTATCATATTGGCTAATCTGATCGGATGCTCTCGAGTACAAAATAGAAACCGAGTAGTTGCATATTAAACGCTACATGATGCCTAGAGATTCCAGTTGTACATCAACGTCATTTGAACAGTGGCTGATTATATCATGAAATCACTATAGTGATGACAACTACACATGTATTTTAATCGTACATCTCACCCTTTCAACATCTTCATTTATGCATAGTAAGTTGGTGGGTTTTTACTATATACACTATATATATATATATATATATATATATATATATATATATATATATATATATATATATATATATATATAGCTCCGAGAACAATGATTGCTGTTGTCGTGATTCCAGTCAGACAAAGATGCACAGTTCTTGCCACAGTGAGACCGCAAAGAGCACGTACGACCAAACACCCGGGTGTGTAGTTCACCATCAGCGCGGTTCTCATGGTAGTTTCATTTCGCAGCTGTTGTTCCGCTTCGATTAGTTTTCACGACGGTAAGACTGGGTGTCGGTAATAGTTTTTATTCAAGAATAAAATCGCGTATTTCATTTGCACGACAGGCTTACCTTGTCTTGTTTCCTCAACACATGAAGGCGAAACAAATACCTTTATACTGGCACAAGTGTCATACAGTTATAAAAGGAAGATAATAAAATCATTTCTCTCTCAAATATTTACTTTTCGGCCGATGGTACAATCTACTTATTTAGCACCCTTTTCAGGTGCAAACACGATGAATAGGCCAGCACCTTGTACATCTGATGTGTGTCTTTGCCATATAACTATAACTGTTACCCGAACAAATGCATCCTTGTTGGATATAAGTTGATCAGCTTTGTTGTGCTGCTAGCCCAGTCAATGTTGGCTTAACATGATTAACACGAAATGCAACTGGGGTGGATACCTAGTACATTTATCAAAACCGGTCAGCCGAGCACATGGGCGAGAGGAATCATTCCCTGAAAATCCTTCCAGCAGATACAGACTTGTCACCAGATTTGTGTTAAAACTTTGATGCATTAACCGGTGTCCACCCTAAGCAAGAACACGATGTCCAAACACGTAAGATTTTTTTCCATCGGGGAGTATCCATCGCTTTGTTTCCGGCGGGAAATTACTCACTTTTGTGCATCGGTATACACCCATGTGATGGTTTTTGGATCAGTTCATGTGTACGGTATCCGCGAATGCACGTACGTCTCGAACATACTCCAAGTATAGTTCTTTTTTTTTTGATTGTTTGCACAATCACCCGTAGAACGCCTTTGGCATTTTCAATGTTGTGCTGGACCATCCCGATCAAGCGATGGAACTGGAAGTTCGTACAACTATCGAGTTCGCTTTAGGTCTCAGTCCCACACACTGTTCGATCGGTTTGCCAGAGGATTCGTGTTTGAACTTTCCCACTAATTTTATTGATGTGACTATACAATGGATGCTATTTCAAATTCTTGGCGGTATCAGACTCTTTCACCAAACTTGCTTGTGCCATATCTGCATGCACATCATCGGTGTCATAATAAACGAGTCAGTGTCAGTGCGCATTATTATGGCCTGATCATGGTTCAATAGTTTGATCTTGTAATAGTCAAACTAGTACATGAGCAGCTACGACAATTTTTTACCGTAAGCGACAACAAAATTCACATTCAAAATATTTTTTTTTCTGAATGGGAAGGCCGGGTCCACAATGAGTTTTCGAAGATTGTCCTGCTGAATAAGTTTAAGATCGACTCGAATTCACTAACGTAGATTCTACAGGATTTTCCAAAGAAGGCATTAACCATGAGCTTGAATGAGTCCTTTTCAATTTCATTGGTATATATATATATATATATATATATATATATATATATATATATATATATATATATATGGGGGTGAAAATATTGAGATACCTCTACTGAAACACGGGTATTGAATGTCCCTGTCAAGTTTAGTAGATGCGCGTGGACAATGAGCATGAATTATCTTGCTTTTCTCAATGTTCAACTTGTAATAATTGCAATTAGTATGAATTGTGTTATTAGCAGTGCAATAGTATTGTTCCATATGCTATACTGTGAGCAACAGATTATAGGATATTTTATGAATAGACTGTTAAAAATTGAAAATAATGTCATCGATACAAAATAGAGACGCACTCAGACAACCAATATAAACCCGACATAAACATGATTCTCTCCGCTTTTTCTCATTTGTTATAGCTGGGGCCATTTTGGCCATAAATAAGCACCACTTGTTTTAAGTGCAAGAAGTGAAAACGAACCATTTTCTGAAGAAAATGACTTGCCAATATGACTTTCCATTATGAAGGAATAGCGATTACAAAACATTCAAGAAGGTCGAGTGGAGTCTATAATAGTTATCAGATCGAGCCCATGCTCGTGTGAGGCGATCAAGACTATTAAATGTTTTTACACTGAAATCTCCAAGTCCATGCCACCATCTTTCAGGAAAAGTGGCGATATAATGATTTTCAACAATCCTTTACAGTAAGAATTCTTCTGCTGAGAACACCATGTGAATATCACCTTTCGATCAGGAGAAGCCATACAAGATTTTAAAGCCGTGGCGGCGGTAATAAATAAACATCTGATTAGCAAAATTGTAATTTCCAATTAGATATAGTATGAAGCATTCTGTTGAAAATCGTATTTCGATATGATTTGTTTAGTCCAGGAAGATTAACAAATAACAATATTTTATAGATGGCCACCGGATGTCATAATATCATCATTTACATCAGGTTTGAATTAACTCGTAGAGAAAACGGGTGTACAAAATATCATGTCAATTCTCAAAGTACTTTAGTTTAAGTACCAATAACAAATTTATGTTTATGGACGGGCAAGAGGTGATGCAAATGTTCACTACCTCAGAAATACCTTCAGTGGGACATTAAGTGAACTTTAAGATGTGACAAGTTGTGACACAAACATAGGGATGTTTAACATTTAAAGATTAATAATTGCCACGATATGATATTTGCCAAAGTGTTTGGAAACATTGTGCTTTAGGTCTCTACTACCATTCTTGATCATGATGACTTCTCATGTTTGTATGTGCCACCAAATCACTTAATCTGTTTGAAATTTGGTGTTCAAGACTTTTATTGGTTTATGCCTACATTTTACTATATGTGTTCTGGAGAATATTTTAAGTCATTTCTGTCAATGAAATCGCCTTTGTTTGAAGTATTATATTCGACTTACAGATCGTCACTTTCACCTATTACTCACGGACTGCAAAATATGAATACAGTGAACATCTAACGCAATACTATATTTAACAGACACAAATGTTGACAACAAACAAAGCAACTCATGATGAGTATCTAGTTTTCATCTGAATTTCAATTTATTCAGATACTTAAATGTTGCCTAAAATGCTATAATTAGTGTATAATTTCGCACCTAACCGATTAATATGTGTTTTAAATATGTTAACAAAATCGTCCTTATTATATGTATGTGTTATAGCAGAAAACATCAAGTCACTGAGCTTTCGTTTGTTTGTTTGTTTTTGTTTACGTTTTATTGGGAGTATTGTATTTCTTTATTTAATATTTGTGTGGTGGGTTCCTAACAACGTTTATTCTGGCTGAATGCATTGACGCTTTAAACCAAACACAATTCTAGTTGTAATATTCATATTAGACAGTTATTTTCTAGTGATAAACTTACCACCCTTAATAACAAATTTCTTTTTTTTAAAACTATGCAGAAACCAAAATCATAGTATAAATCACATTATGTTATCAGCTACGGACCAGGGATTTAGCTATATTGCAAACAACACAACATGTATTATTGACGATTATAGGCTGATAGACACCATCAATTGCTTTATAATATCAACAAGATAGAACGCGGAGAAAACCGATCCAAGTACGTTTTTCCTTTTCATTGGCAAAAGCAGTGAGCTAGCTGGCTTTTTCTTCGTTTAATATGCTTCACACCGGGTATATATTATGCATGAATGACACCTGCGATAATTATATTTTCCTTCTTAAGAACATCGATTGTGAGATATGCCTAGTCACGGTATACAGTAGGAACAAAAATAATTATGTACAACCTCCGATTTGCCAAATGCTGTGGACTTGTGTGTATTATAAAATACAGTATGCGTTAACTGACCAAACATAAGAAATTATCTTTACGGGCTTAACAGAATCATTAGGATAACCTAATGTGAACTGAAATGGTGTTATTAACATTTGAGCTTAAATAATAAAGAAAAACATATAACATGACCTGCTGACATTAAACTTCTTTGTAAATGGTGAGCTATATTTGATATACATATATTTTAATACATGCACGCGACGCATCATATAAATCATGTAACCTTATACAATGCATCAATGCATTTATTGATTAAAAGAAATAATATAATAACCTTATGAAATGCATAATTTGCACTTATTTGCTGAAGCAGGCATATACTGAACTTATACAATGCATCATTTGTACTCAGTGGTAAAATGCGGAAATATTAGTACTTACTTTTTCTATTTTCTCTCTTTCTTCCTGAAAGAATGTAACAAACATGATTAAAAGCGATGCACACTTGCTTATTTCATCTTATAAAAGAGGGTGTCTGCGCATGCCTATATTATCAACTATAAATATAGCATATGTTATTATTTTAATCTACTATATTGATTGTCTTGTTTTTATATAACATAGTTTAAAATTTTCGTCATTTTGTTTCTTTTGAAGCGATATAAATTAACGAAACTCAAAGTTTTTCGCCATACTATACTTTAAATTGTTTAGCTAATCGTACATACGTTGCAACCTAGACAAATAAAAAGAGATATATAGATTTTCCAGGGCGTGTTTCACACCCCATATCAGGTACACTGCGCTTTGCATTACAACACATACAATAGCATACAAGTCTGTCATTATGCAATTCCTTCAATTCATACGTTGTTCCTGTTTCACTCCCTGCATATAACAGAAATCGCAGGTCGCCGAATGGCCACTAAGATACATAACATAAAGGCATACGTTAGACACCATATAGTGTGCTCGAGAAGATTGGCAGAGAAATTTACTATTTTAATGTTCAGAATAGTATAACGCTTTCAAAGAATGCTGAACTGGTTATTACCACAAAACTTGTAATTTCTTTTAAGCACAATGATTTAGTTCTTCCGCCATTGTCTAATACAAACTATGAAATCGAAGATAATTCTTTTCTATCACCAAATTCTACAGCTAATCCCTCTTTTCATGTTACAGCATGCACTACAGCAGAAATGGTTATTTTGAGTGACATTGCTTTCAGTTTGAATAAAAAATAAAAAGGATTATGGATCAAATATGAAATTAAAAATTAGCAAAATGAACTGCAGTACGTTGGTAAAAATTGCCCAGTTATACTTAGTTCTTACGATGAGGATTGAAATGCTTAACGTGTTTTTGGCCATGTGCTCTAGCAGATATTCTAACAAGACAAAATAACTTACTTCGTATTCATAGTAGAAAGCGAGAAGGAGTATATTACATGATGCATAACCTTTTAGAGTACATGATTTATACGTATTTAATCAGATTAGAAAATTGTTTCATATGTAATTTATGCTCACTTTTAGCGTATTTTCTTGTGTTTCCTGAAAAATCATAAGAAATGTAATAGTATCAATAGTTCTGCCCCTTTTCCTAGCTACGGGTAACCGTGGGGATGTCAGATAGTAGCTAACTGGGAAGAGGAAGAAACCATTTCAGTAAAGAAATTCAAATCAGAAAGTGAGATATAATTTTGAATTAAGTACTTATTTTCAATTGTAAAACACGTAATTGTTTTTTTGACTTATTATCCTATTTTAACAGGTTGTGATAGGAGAGGTAAATCCCATATGATATAAAGTTGAGTTAATTGCATAGGTCTTTGTTTTTCTTACAATACAACAAATTATCTAAACTTTACGATCATGAGATGGCTATGGTGATGGATATAGAATGACATATTGATGTACATGTTTCTTTTCTAAACATCAGTTTTTTCTTTTTAACATCAGCATATGGAATAAATGTTCAATGTGCTAGATAAACAGTGTAAGTGTACATTAGTGTAATGCATTTGGAAATGTAATCGTTACCTGCTAAAGTAGAGCATTACGTGTGAACTGAAATGTTCTTGTTAGTTGATCATAAACGAGAGATGAGATAAATTTTGTATGGCTGGTGGTAAACCAACACTTAAATTTTATAAACATGGTACACTTCGGCGTATATTAAAAATGATTTGGCAAAATTTAAACTTGCATACTGTTTACTTGTTTAATGACTATATAATGTCATTCTCAGATTGATCTTTACTTACCATTTCCAATTTCTCTCGTTGTTCCTGAAGGAACAAAATAATCATGATAGTATAATTGGTGAAATAATCTTAGTCTAATCGGTTTCAAGGGAATAAGGATACTCAGCCAAATATCCACAAATATAAATGCAGTGTATGTGTTTACTTCAGGAGAACTGTCACTACTACCACATATTTGATATAATGTTTGTAAGAGTTATCTCGCATTGTCTCACATTTAATTATCCTTATTTTGTTTCGCATTTAAATTGACCTCTGTGTGTTTGTATGTGTCTATGTGTGTGTATGCGTGTGTGCATAGCTAGATAAATTTAAGCTAATGTTGAAGAGCGAGAACAATCTGCTATAACTAGTATCTAGCTGATTACTACAAAAATGTCTCAAACTAACCTATCATGATGCCCGCCCGCTTTGTCTACAATGTAGTTCACCTGAAAATAATTAACACATAATCTTCCTGGCATGTTCAATTACTATTGAACATATTCGAATTTCAAAACTGTCGGTGTGTATGCCTGTGTTCAATACACATAGCTAGCAACATTATTTTATCCTTATATTCATATTTGTTTTAAAATTCCATTGGAAAAATATTTAGGTCGAAATCCTATCCAAGATTCACTTTTCCCACTTAAAGATTTAATGTGTTATCACCTCACGATGTAGGTTACACGTGCAAGTTCCATTGGACCAAAAATTGGTCATATCTAATTAGCAAAAAAGGTGGACTTTTTAAGTTTAATTTTACGCATGTGCACATATTTTTATTTTCATTTCTGGAATGACAACTTTGAACTTTCACTCTGTGGACATGCGTATGATGTTTTAATCATGAAAAGAGAAAGCTACTATTGAATTAGAAATGATAAGGGTGCATTACCTTATAAATGGAAATAACCTATGTTTTTGTTCTTGAAATGATACTAATGAATGTACTATCCGATCATCACAAGATTTTGTTGAAATAGTCATATTAATCTTATTCACGGTACATATTTAAAAAACTTCACAATTCCAAAAGCTTATAATCTACATAAGCAAGAAAAGAATCGTTTATTGGCAAGCGATATGGATGTGTACTTATACAATGTATTTGGACATTTAACAATTATGTCCTTAAAGACTGGTCCGGTGGCATAAGTGGTTAGAGCGTCCGTCTCGGATGTGCGACATCACCGTTTCGAACCCAGGCCGCGTCATGCCACAGACTTTTGAAAATTATAATAACAGCTACATCGCTTGGTGTTCCGCTGTAAGTGGTAAGTGCTAGTACTGGTCGGCCTGGAGTGAAGATAATGTGACCGAATGGGACATTGCGCTACTTGTCAACGGGACATGACGCTACTTGTCTACGGACATGACGCTACTTGTCTGCATCACTGATAAGATGGATACATCTTATCAATATGCTTAATACTGTTAAAGCTACGTTAAAATATAAATCACACACATACATTATGAGCTAAAACAAGACATCATACTAACGCGTAATCACCAAAGGTGGTATTGACATATGATCCTAAGTAAGAACAAAGCATGCGAAATGAAAAGGCAACTAATTTAAGAAAATTCAATATACATGTATGTATATTTAGTTGTTCTATGTCTCTCCTGTATATATGTTACATAGCCTTTTATATTACATGATTTATACTTATTGACTCAGAGTTAAATATCATTTCATATATAATTTATACCTACTCTTAGTGGCTTTTCCCGTTCTTCCTGAAAGAATATAAAATCATAATAATAGCAACTCCGAAATATATTTATCTTATTTCACGTTAAAACGAAGCTAGTTGCGCCTGAGAATATTAATAAATGCACACACCGTGTATGCATTTATTTCAAAGGGGTGTTTGTCATTATATGCTGTTTAAACCCAATTTGCATCAAGGATTGTCTCGTGTCTAAAACTTTGTGTTGAAACCTTTCTTCTCTTGCTTGTTCTGAAATGATATATAATAACGTGATATAGAATTTGTTAGTGATCATATCTGAATACATATTTAATTACAATTTGCATCCGAGAGGAGGGTTGACCTGGGGCTGACTGGCCTATAGTGTACTTGTCTTTACTGATCACTGCCATTTCATTTCCATCCGCGAAGGTTCGAGTCTCAGGCTCCGTCAATGTGGTTATGTGGGAAGGCTTACTAGTTAATTCCCGTGGGTCGATGGTTCTTACCGGGATTTTCGCGGTTCATTATCCACCAGTTATACTGGCCGCCATACATAAGCTTCTCAGGGGCTGAAAAATAGCTATTAACCTACCCAATAATATTAAACAACAAACAAACTAACAAAAAAGCAAACTTTTAACGAGTCTTAGTTTTCACACCATGAAGAATAACTACCATAGCGCAGTTTTAAATATACCTGGAATTTCATTCTTGTTTATTTCGTATCATTTATTCTGAGCTCTCTCTTTCCTATGAGCCATGCATGTGTAAAAATTTAAATGTTCGTAACCTTTTGTAAGAAAAGCAGCGCTCAGTACATTATGCCAATCAATGATAGAAAAGATAGAATAAACAACCCTCTGGTAAACAGCATGTACAGTAATGATTAATTTATGAATGTAAAAAAAATCAAGCCAATAGATAAAAGAAAATAACATTGTTTATTCTGCATTATAGATTGCATTTATAAAAGGGGGCATAGAAGTTATATGGCTATTTTTGTCTGCAGATATGCTTTTGTTTATACACAATTTGTGCATAAGTTAATCTTACCTTTCATGACTAGGTAGCAGTTCATTCGTTATATATGTTATATTTGTATGCAAATTTGACTATTTTCACTGTGTCTTAGTTGGGAATTAAAAATATCATTTCTTTACTTTAAGTTCACCTATGTACATATGGTCGCCACACAAAATAGTATCGACTTAAATATGTTTTAAAAATGTTTTCGTATCTAGCTCATATGGGTAGCCTATTTGTAATACAATATAAAACTATTCCATCATATCTTGTTTATTACTGCATTGTCGTTTAGTGCTATCATTGGTTTCAAAAAGGAAAATTTTCGCCTAGCTCGAATGATATGAAGCCTCAAAATATGCATAGGTCTCACTTGACAGCTCTTCAGCGAATTTCAAGAACTATGCTGCGTAGTTCTCTATAGGCTTTTGACAATAAGATTATTGGACACTTAAGCCTCGGACCATGAAAATGCAGACTGCACAATGGAGTGTACAGGTGAAAAAATTGTAAATCGTTCAGTGAGTGAAAATATATTAACCAAGAAATATTTATCATAATACAATACGTCTAGCGCATGTGTCATTATTTGTACGTCTCCGTTTATGGATTCGTTATATTTGACTGATTAAACGTTTGATTATGAGGAGCCTTTGATGGCGAGATATTTCACAAACTGAGTAATTGGTCAATTTATATAAACACACAACATAATCTACAGTATTCACGAGACCTTATAATAGCACCGGATATTTTCGTAAAACGGTATACGTGTTTAGTGGTTTGAGATGGGGTCAGAGCGAAATTATTTTTGTATTCGGTTGAAGCGAATTAGTTCCTATCCTAATTAAGAGGTGTTGTTCGGCTGTGTTTTCCGTGTAAAATTTGCGTGATAGGGACCAATATTTAGTTTACCATGACATGACTTGGATGGAGTCATTCATTTTTTTAAAGATGTATTTTGTTGTTCTTTTGTTGTGGTTATGAGTGCGGTGTGGTGGAAGGCCACATGTACAATGAGGGATGCGGTTAGAAGCTCTCTTTTGATTGACTCAGATATGAATTAATGATCGGAAGCAGAATGTTATGTATTCATTTTGTTTAATGGAGAAGCAGGGCAAGATTGAAACGAATGAGAAGGCATACACAAATGAGAAATATGGAAAAGAAATTCAGTTGTATTGTTATAGTTGCATTATTTGTGGTCTTTTATCGATCAGGAAACAAGTGTTGTCAGTCTCTGCTCGTTGTATAATCTTTCAATTGAAAACAACGGTGGTCTTAAAGGCCTTAGAAATAGGGAAAAACATGAGACGTCCAGTCAGAACTCAAGTGAGTATTTTATTCGCTCTGTAAAGAGACCCCTTGAGGTAACAATACTGTCTTTTTCATTTTGTTTATTTAATTAGTTGATCCAACTGATACATGTATGGTCCAACTCCGTTTGAACATATTATGTTTTATTTTGATTGTACAAACATTCATGACACCAATGGGGTGTTATGATCTATTGGAAAATACACAGCTATATGACTCAAAGTTTGAAAAATATTGAGTCAGGGTCAGGTATTGAAAGCCACCATGTAGCCACTTACCACACTAGAAAATGCTTTTATGACCAATGTTTCGGCTGCAAATGTTATTTATTCAATTATAGGGAGAAACTAAAGACGTATACAATTATGCAAAACCGTTAACTAATAAGTATACTTACAATGCTTGTTTTAGTAGACTCTCGCATCACTCCAATCAAGGAAATAATTTCACTAGGCTTGATGTTAGCTGGTGCAAACAGGTCTCTCTCCATAGTTGTGTCGGGAGATAGATACGTCTTTGATACGGCTGTAGAAATTAATTGTTCAAGTTCTGGGCCTTTCTTTATTACATCGATGTCAGACCCTTGCTCAATTAACTTTCGTGTATTGAAGTTTGCGACAGAATACTTATTAAATTCATCCTGCATATATCTTTTGAAAGCTGCGTTTTGTTGCATTAGGTCTTTGTAAACACTTTGTATTTTGTCTTTCATTTTTGCGAATTCTTCAGCAAGTACTTTCATCAGCTGTAACTGCTGATGTTCAAGAGCTTTTATTTCTTTCATCTCCGCATCATTAATCTTTATATCAAGCGCTTCTCCACTTCTTTTAAATTCTGAAATTGTTCGTAGCTTTTCTGAGCAGGAATTCATCTTGATCTGAAGGGTCTTTTTCACTTCAGCTGCAGCGTCAGCTATAGTGTCTGTAGCATGATGGTCGTGCTTAACCGCTTTGCAAAGGACACAAATAAGTAATTTGCAGGGTCTGCAAAAAAGCTCTAAGTCCTTTCCCGGGTGCTGATCACAAAATATACGTTGTTTGATTTTGCCTTTCATTTTAGGATCCAGCGTTCCTAAATCGCTTATTTTGTGATCCCTAGTAGCTTTCGATTTTTCGTGGACATGACAACATGTCATGCACAAATTCTCATCGCAATCCAAACATCTTCTGCATGCCATGATTTTTGGACCACAAAGGTCACAAACAAACTTCTCAACAAAGTCAGATTCGGCGTAAATATCTGTTGTTTGAATGTCCGACAACAATTCCTTTGGCAGTTCCACACTTGTCCTGCAGAGTGGGCAATCGAATCGACCGTTATGAAGCTTCACACGGACATAGTCATCCAAACACTTGGAACAGAAACTATGGTGACAGGATATTACTTTAGGATTCTTTAAACTACCCATACAAATACTGCACGAATTTCTCATCGCTCTCATTTTTTTATAGTTGGTTTGTTTATCATGCAATGGAGCTATGTTTCACAACTCATGCAATTTCACTGATACTTCATTAGTGTATTTCTGATTTATAGTTTAACACAGCAAAACAAAACGCCTCAGAAAGGAACATATGCAGGCAAACTACCTCCTAGTTTCAGCACAATTATCACCTTGTCAAATTCAAAGTGAAGGATTACTCACATTTAGTTATTTATTTCGTCACATGACCTAGATTAAATACAAGTCAGTATCTAGCGACGAGGATAGCTTATCAGGACAATAACAGCTGGAGGTGCATGCACTTGTCACACATATATATATATATATATATATATATATATATATATATATATATATTACATGAAATCTTACAATATAATTGTATTATATATATATATATATATATATATATATATATATATATATATATATATATATATATATATATATATATATATATATATATATATTAAAAACCACCTTTCAGCAAGTATCTAAACGCATGAACCAACATGGATTTCATATAAATAAATATAATTAACCGTTTCCGGAAAAGACAGGGTCATTTTCCATTCAACCTTTCTCGATGGGACCAGATTAGTAACCAAAAAATTTGAAATGCCCATTATCATACTACTCAAATAGGTATTTGCATAAATACTACTTATGGTTTCATATAGACATTTCAAATTTACCTCTGCTTATTTACACCACTCAAATATCGTCCAAAACAATCTAAGATAACATATCATATGATTCTTTTAGCATGAGAGGAGAAAATATTGGCCTTTGTTGTGAAACTGAAAGATAGAAACTAGATAATGGGACCATATCACATAAAAGAAAGAAGAAAACCACGATTTAGTGGCCCATTGAACTTTGTGACTAGATATAACCAAACAGTAGAAATAATTTTTAGGAGAGAAAAAACATACATAGCTAACATCTAATAAATATCGTGAGTAGAATATATGACATGACCGTTCAAAACTGGCTTTTCAAAATATATTGGATTTATCATATTTATATATTTTTATCCACAGCTCTATTTTCCAGTAGAATGCGCACTACTATTTATGTAAGAAACACTGAATAGCTCTCAAAAAATTATAAAATCACATCAGAATAAATTGAGTATATGAGAATTGGGTAGGGGTGACTTGTTGTAAGATCACAAAAGTTAACATATTGGACAATATTTTGCTGGAGTCAGTAATTTACCCCATCTCTGAGTACGTTATCGCGTTCAAACATACACATGCAGTTTTCAGATATCGCACCATATTGTCTTGAAATATATTTGCGTCACAAATCCTCTAGATGTCACTCAAATATCTGAACGATACCAGATGGGCCTTGGTTTATCTTAAATATAATGATAAAGGCTCGCACTGCAGTATGATTTTCGGCTTTATAGATATCAGTACCTGCTACGCATTAGTACATCACGTTGTCCTATCTGTGATACCGTGATGTACTTTGCATATACTTACCTAACTCCCAGCCGATCTGAATACACAGTAGTCTTGTTTCCATTCAATCGTTTTTTCACAACCTGGAAAAAGAGCGATTTCTGAAAGCACAGATGGGTATGTGATGTGTATAAGCTCCTTTTCCGACTTAATTTGCAGCCCCCACCCCGCGCCATCCCTCTGGTATCATTATCATATATATATATATATATATATATATATATATATATATATATATATATATATATATATATATATATATCGGGTCTTCCGTCCCATCGCTTGGCCTGAAATCGTAATGCAACTGTCACTCATAATATTAATAGTATAAAAACACTTGCATACTTATAGAACAACGCATGCTTTGAGGTATCGACTTGATTTGTGTAACACAAAGAGCAGTTGAAAATGACACTGGAATGCTAATGACGTACCTAGCAAACCCACATAGCGTTCATGGTAAAATAATTTGTCTTCTTTTCTTACTTAATTTGTAATTTTACATTAAAATTCGTCCCTTTTGCTATGCAGATCTTTTTCTACGTAAAAAAATGAAAACTAATTCATCCCTGCCTTTTTAAATATCGAATCAGAACCTTGCCAAACGCTGCATGGTTTTAGACGAGTGGTTCCCTTAATAGCGAATAGTGTCTCTTTTCAGCATAGAATAAGGTCAATGGCTCGGTTGATAGTACGTTTTTAAATGGATAAGACCTAGGATAGAGCTAAACCACTTGTTACTTTTATTGTGAACTTAAACGAAAATATCTTGTGTCTTTTTAATTTGGCTTCACCAGTCAAATAAATAATTGTACAAGTGTCACACATGAAAGTGACATAACAGTTTATTATAAGAGACTTATAACGACATATCCAAACTTGCTTTTAGGACCTTTTCATTAAAGCAAAAAAATCAAATTAAATTACATCAATATTATTCAGAAAAAAATTCACTCGGATTGCTTTTACAATTAGAATGAGACTTTTCAAATACTCGAATCGAATGTTAGCAACAGCATTGTTGCTAGTGGACAAGCACTTTAATATTTTTCCTAAGGAAAACGAATCAAACAATAACGCAATATATGTGTTTGTGTGCGTGTATGTGTTTGTGTGTGTGTGAGTGTGTGTGTGTGTGTTTGTGTCTGTGTGTTTGTGTGTTATTTAATAAGATTAAAAATATACCAATTTTTGCTAAGTTGTTTCTTTCATTATCATATTTCCCTTCCGTTCTTCCGTATACGTGAAGTTATACCCATTTGATATTAATTTATGATAACATCACATGACTTACCGCCACATGATGGTTCACCCGTCCCGACGTAAAATACTCCTAAGAGTATTTAAACACTTGTATCGATCGTAGTATAATCATCAAACATATACGACACTGACATCCCACCCGGCTAATGATCAAGCTGAAGTGGTTTATCACAAGCATGATTTAATTGGTTAGATGATGATGATGATGATGATGATGATGAGAGACAATTAACATGAATTTAAAAAAATCAGTGAGTAAGATGTTTCCATTTTCTTTTCATGAGCTTTATAATAATTTTTTTTTCTTTCCATTTTACATATTTCGCGTACATTGACAGCTATTTCTGTCGCTGTAGGTTGGTTTTAGTGTTGTACTATTTCGTACCTCGATCACATTTACTTACGTTGACAACTAATAAAAGCTACAACTAAAGCAGCAGAGAGAGCGAACAGACCAAAGTCGAAAAGCGTCGAAAAACTAAAAATATCCCTTCCTACGAACAAAAAAATAATAAAAAGCATCGACACAAATTAAACCAAAAGCGTCGACACAAATTGAAGCAAAAATAAATCTTCCAAAAGATTTCTCAATTGGTGTTACTTTACCGTCGTTGTCTTTTTCTTGTTTGTTCGTAGAATGGTTTATTTTACCACGTGAACACTTTATTGAGGTCTCGCCCTCTCTGCTGCTATATTAATTAAAAAATTGTTATATCAAAATAATGGTACATCCATAACCTCATACTGCAAGAATGGCACGAGAAAGACTAGAAGCAATTAAAAAAATTCTTCCCGTGCGAGATTCATTCAGAAAAAATCTACAAGCGCAGCAAGAAGCACAAGTTTAGTACAAAAAAGACACTGAAAAGTTATTTAAACCCGTCACAGCGGTTACTGAAAAAGTCTTGACCGCAATCAAGGGAAAAACTAAGAAGGAAGGTGGAGAGGAGGAAGGTCTTCTTCAAGTAACTGAAAAAATAGCAAAAGGAACTAAACAATCAAAGAAACATTTACGAGATCTTCCATCTGGCATAGCCAGGGAAATAGCTGCAGCTCAACCCCCACCTGTTGGTGAAGAAATACCTGAATATTCTGGTATTCGTATTAAGGTCGCCGATCTGGGAAAAAGAAAACTTGCATATGAACCAGTAAAAGAAAATATTAATATGATTGAAAAATTTAATGAAGATTTTGTCGAAGATATTATAAATTCTAAAGAAGGTGATTTACCGGTAAAAATACTCCTTGGTATGCAAAATAAATCCAAAATATTAAAACCCGGCCATGAAAAAGTGCACGATAATAATTTTAAGAGATGGGTATATCGTATATATTACAACAACATAAAACTAGTAAAACGTAATGATCTCAGATTCGATGCACTTGATGAAGAAATAGAAAGACTTAATATAGAACAACGTTCTCCATCGCAAGAGCCTTCATATCAGCTTCCTTCACCACAACAAAAAACTCGTAAAAAAAATGTTGCGCCGGTAATGACATTGACACCAGTAGATTCACCACGTAGATTTAAAAGTGATTTGCCTGGCACATCCCAGGTCACCACTAAAGTACTTTCTCCGGTAATGCAACCATAAGTATTTAAAACACCTCAAGATGAACCTAAAACAGGATTTGGTTTATGTCCTGATATTATCCTCAATGATGTGTCACGGTTAGAAGTTCTCATAGGAGGAAAACGAGCTGGAAATAATTCACCAGAAATAATTAATGAAGCAGCTGATATTTGTCGGCGATTATTTCAAGGTGGTATCATGGATATCGGCGTTTACCGAGAACTTATCGATGATCTTCGTGTTAGATGAAAATAATTATAATAAATGTTCAAGCGTATATCAGACACAGCATTTGACATGGAAGCACCTGTGCTTAAAGATGAGTCTGTGAGTGATTATCAGTTTTATTCTTATGAAGGACGAACACCAGATCAACGTGGAGGAAGAACTGAACTACAAGTTCATGACACAAGTAGATACTTTTTACCCGCTGAGGCTTTTCTTGAGGTAGAAGGTACAATTGTAAGAATGGAAAATACTAATTACGGAGCTGCAGTAAAAGTTGGTTTTGTCAACAACGGGATCATGGCATTATTTAATAGCGCCACATATATGATCGATGGAAAAAAATATTGAATCAATTCAGAATAATGTCGACGTTGCTACAACAATAATTGGTCTAGCAAGATATTGTGATGATTATACAAGATCAGCAGGTCCCACAATGATGTTTTTGAAAAATAATTCTAATCACCCTGAAAGCGATCCGTATAATATAAGACGACCAAGAAATGCTGACGATACTGCTGATGCTGCTGTGTGGCCGGTGGTTCATGGTCCTAATGAAAATTTCATCTAGGAATTTGCAGCGCGTAGAAATATGTTGCTAGGAGCCAATAGAAGATTTTCATGTACAATTCTACTATCGCATATTTTTGGATCTTGTAGAAATGTTAGAAAGGTTATTTTTGGAGCTAGACACACAGTTGTTCTTGTAAGAAAGAGTGATGATAACGATGCACTGTGGAGACCTCTTGGTGATGCTGGTAAAGTAGTATTATCGAAACTTTCACTATGGATGCCGGTAATGACTCCAACGATCGCAGAAGACCAAAAGTTGATTTCTTTCATGGACACAGGTGGTAAATCCTTGTTGTCGTGGTTAACAACAAGCACGGATAGTATGAAAACTGACGTTAACGGTCAGTTTACATGGTATATAGCATCACAACAAGGTGATTCTGCACCACGGCATATTTTTATTGCTTTTCAGCGCCATGATCGATTAGGTGATCAAACTCGCTCTCATATGATATTTGATCAACAGGGTATTACAGATATTTCCTTACGGATAAACGGACAACAAGAACCAGCAGAGAACATACAACTAAATTATGAACAAAATAGTATAGGACGTGTATCTCATCGCTTAATGTCATTCATGGGACGTGACCAAAATGTTGATACTGGGTTGCAAATATCACAACATGATTTCAGAACTTTGTATCTGATTTATTATTTTTCGCTGGAGCATCTTTATCTATCAAAATAATCTGTCGTTGGTATACATCTTAAAGCAGCGTTAAATACAGGAGGTGGTGTTGATTATAGAACAATCGCGGTCATAATCAGCGATAAAGCCATGTTAGTTGAAGGTGGTAGTGGTCGAATGAGAGTCCTTGATGCACCAGTGGAAAATCTGTAATCATGTTATTTAGAAAAATATATTTATATAAAAATGTCGTATAGTCATGTTAATGTTGCTCTAACCCCCGGTCAGGTCAAAAAGCTTCAGTCAAAAAACGTCAATAAATGCGGAACTAAAATATCACTAAAACGAGATCAGATTGGTGGTGGTCCAAACAAATTATCCTTGACAAATGATCAGATTAAACATTTCAATAAAGCCCTAGAATCAAAAACCGGAGTTCAATTCAATCTTTCTCCGAGCGCCATCAAGGACATGGTTAAAACCGGTGGTATATTTCCACTTCTTGCGGCTCTTCCAGCGTTAATAACTGCTGATGCTCCAGCCGAAGCAAAAGCAACCGCATTAGGTGCTGTTGGAACAGCTGCTGGAATGGCTGTAAAGAAAGCTACAGGAAAGTATAAAAAAAAAGGGACGCGGCCTAAGATTACCGGGATCTCGTTGGGGAAGAGGTATGAGGCTTACACGTTAGATGCTCCAGCATCAAATATTGATTTGATAAAAGCTGCTAAAAATTAAAAATAAAAGACTTCAGAGGTGTTTTTTATGCGAGATGAATTACCAAAACAACCAAACAGTGTTGAAACAGGTATTATTAATCTCGACTCGAATTCAGGACCCGGTACTCATTGGGTATCATGCGCCGTTGATCCACGTGGAATCGTTTATTTTGATTCATACGGGTTAGCTCCACCCATTGAATTTATCAAATATGTCACACCACTTCACGCGCAAGTTTGGTATTCAACGCTACCCACAGAAACAATGACAGATCCGCCAATATGTAGAAGTGAAGTAATTAATGTACTTAACGCTATATCAAAATCATCCAAACCGCCACATAAAGTCGTGTATGATTATACAAGCAACCGATTCGTTTTAAACAGATCTTAAAATATAATGGTTGATATTTACGGAAGATCTTCTTCTACCAGTAAGAAAAAAAATCCGACGTTGATCAGTCAAAGTACGCGACTAAAGATGAACTCGCTGATATCATGAACCTGGCTGGAGTTGACCCAGATGAGGTTGTTATTTTTCAGGATCGATACGGAAAAATAAAAACGAGCAACATCAGATGGAATGATATATTTCGACGAGTACTCGGTGCAGTTACGGATAATATCCCTATGTTTACTGACAGCGGCAAAATCAGGGATTCAAGTATATCGTTTACAACCATCGGAGATGAAACTGCAAAAGTGTTGCTAATCGCGTGAAAAACACCGGCGACACAATGACGGGTTAACTCAGCATGAAAGGAAATAAGATAGTAGTTTTAAGAGATCCAACATCCAACGAAGACGCAGCAACAAAAAAATTTGTCGACGTCAACTACAACACCGTAGATGGTAAATTATCCACGCTGCGGGCCGAATATGACGTTCACGTAAACGTGTTTGAACGATTTCGAAGAAACCATCAAAACACCGATGAATCCATAAATACATTCTTCGGCACTCCGCACACTGTTGACATAAAACTTTCTGATATCAAGACGAACATCGACACGATCAAACAAACACAGCAAAACATCGTAGCGGAGATTCCTGAGATCGTTAATAAAAACAATTTGATTAAAATTTCAGTCGGAATAACACCCGGGCATATTACAGACATCGTATACACGGTGTCATCTGGATTCGCAACCTGGTCGCAGCCAAATAAAACTATCAAATATACCGCAACAGTCACTGGCGTGTACAGGTTTTCTGTGTTCAGTGCTGCAAAATTTGAAATATTTACAACGTATCCATGGCGGCATTCAACTGATAAGTTTCCCGGGGTTGTATATGTTATATTAAATAGCGGAGGCGAAGAAATATTATTCTGCAAGCAGCTGATAAGAAATTAACTGCAACATCTTACTGGTGGTGTTTGGCATTTGTAGCTGAAACACCTCAATTATTGACTGCACAAAAAAAATATATGGATGGTGCACAATACAGGTACAATCAAGCGCGTGAATGGCAGGCAGCATTAAAAGATCGAGTCGAACAGTATACAGTAAAAGTAAAAAAATGTCGACGACGATTAGTTATCGTTTATGTGATTGTTTATTCAGTATCCGCTGTTGTTGCCGGAACAGGTGTTATATTATCAGCGGTGACAATGATGGCACCAGTAGCCGTAACTATTTGTATTTCAGGAGCAACAACGATTGCAGGTATGCTCAATATCATTGCAAAAATAATATGTACCTGCACGAATGAAAAATTATCCGATTACATAATAAAATTACACACAACGACGGTAGCATATTCGAAATTGTCTTCGTTGTTATCAGCGAGTCTCAGTGATGGAATTATATCTGATTTTGAGTTTTCAATGATGACTAAAATATATCATGAAGGTATCGGTATTAAAGATACAAGTATTAATAATGACAGAATTACTCCAGCAGATCGTGACTGACACAACTCCGCCAAAGATAACGATGCTTTCGGTAAGTTCAACTAATCCTGAATATAATATTAACTTTCCTACTGCAATTCCAGTAAAGGAAATAGCACTGGCTCAATTACGGGTATATTACAGCTGGCCAAAAATCAGATCAAAATCATTTCATGGTACACCAGCAAATAATTCGCTTGTATTTGCTAACAAACACAAACCAGATGGTACTCCTGACTGGATAGATGTTGTAATACCCACTGGTAGTTATGAGATTGAAGAGATCAATGAGGAATTTCAACGTAGAATAAAATCAATAACCGGAAAAGAAGCGAAAATATCGATTAACGTTCATTAACCGACGGTTGAGATACATTCTCCTGATTACGTCGTCGATATTTATCAGTCCACGATAAGATCCGTACTAGGTTGGCTGGATGTTCCCACAGTGTTTGAAGGACCACCAGAACCAAAATTAATTGAATTTTTCACGGACGAAGCCAAGTTTATAACAACTCCAAAATACCGAAATTTGTATCCATGGACTGGTAGGGATAATCGTATCATTCATGATGGAAAATTATATCCTATGGCACTGTTTTCCTTGATTGATATTGATGTGAAAACTTCAACTAATATTGTTTATGAAAGAGATTTCAGATCAAGGTCTAGTGAAATTAAAACTGAACACACAATTACATTAACGACATTAGCACGTTTAATTAAAAAATATGTCCTGGAGTATCCCAAATATCGATCTAAAACATCAGATCATTGCAACGATACAACATTTAAATCAAATTGTATTAGATCTTAAATATTTTAATCAGACCATTATTGAGGTAATAAATGCTAATGATTATATAAATACAGGAAAAAAAAAGTATCAAATAAAGATACATTGATTATTATAAAATAACTGAAGCAGATTTATTAAATTTTACCCTACCGGGATTTGAAACTAGCGAATTAAGAAAAACACTCAAGGATCTCATCGATAAATTCTTTCCTAAAATACTTGATGTAGAAAAATAGCCTCTCCTCCAACTGTTCTCAGATATAATAATGATCCACACGGCGGCGGTAGACACGTATCTCCGGGAATCGTTAATATAACCAGCACGATCGTGGTCAATCTGGTTTGTGACGTAGTCGATGGTAGCTATCAAATAGATCTCGGAAAATCAAATCAGGCTCAACAGGGATACATTTTATATACATTTACACCACAAGTATCCCCTGGAATTTTAATAGTGCAAGAACCAACTAATCCTGTGCATCTGCGGTGTCACAATAATATGTTAACACGAATAAATTTTAAACTCACAGACCACCTTAATCGCTTAATTGACACATGTGGATAAAAGCTTGTAATAAATCTATACGTGAAATCGTAGATCTTTGATCTTAAAGATCCATGAAATAATTAAGTAAATATTATATAATGTACCAGCATGTGAGGGTTTAATACATGACAAAGAAGTACTTGAAAATGCCATCAGAACAGCGTTTTCACAACCTCCAAACACAGAGCAATTTAACATTAATTTAGTAATTGATGAATACGTGAACGAGGATTTCTTATTGACACAAGAACAGTTAGATTAGCTCCGTCGAGAACATATTGTCGCCATCATTTGTAACAGAGATCAGATTCTAAATTATGCACACTCCTGTATTAAACTCGATCAACTTAAAAAAATAATATTTCAAAATAAATAAAATATTTCAAAATAAATAAAATATTTCAAAATAAATAAAAGTATTTCAGAATAAATAAAAATATTTCAGAATAAATAAAAATGTTTCAGAATAAATAAAAATATTTCAGAATAAATAAAATATTTCAAAATAAATAAAATATTTTTATTCTTGATATGGTGATTGGTACTTAAAATTATGCAAAATAATCAGATTGTGTGTCTGATAGGGTGATTGGTACTCAAAAAGTATACAAAAGAATGAGATTGTGTGTCTGATAGGGTTATCGGTACTTAAGATCATGTAAATTAATCAGATTATTGATTCTGATGTGGTAAATGATACTTAAAATTATGCAAATCAATCAGTTTTGTAAATAATTATTATAAGTTGAAGCAATTTATTCAGAAAAGAAATTTATTTTATTATTCTGAAATATTTTATTTTATTTTAAAATATTTTATTATTATTCTGAAATATTTTATTTTATTTTAAAATATTTTATTATTATTCTGAAATATTTTTATTTTTATGAATTCGATGAGTTTGTGTCTCTGATGGGAAGTTTGGTACTCAAATTGATCAGATTGTGTCTCTGATTTGTAGTTTGATTCTCAAATTGATCAGCTTTGCAAAAAATACTACAAAAAGTATTTTATTATTATTCTGAAATATGTTTTTATTCAGAAATATTTATTTTTTATGCAAATCAATCAGTTTTGTAATTCTGATGGGGTGGTTGGTACTTAAATTCGTGTAAATCAATCAGTTTTTCAAAATATACTACAAAAAATATTGTATTATTATTCTGAAATATTTTATTATCATTCTGAAATACTTTTTTATTTTATCAGAAATATTTTGTTCTATCAGAAATATCTTATATTGGTATGGTAGTTTAGTACTCAAAATCATGCAAATCGATCAGTTTGTTAATTTTGATTAGTAAATTGGTACTCAAAATTATGCAAATCGATCAGTTTTGCAAAAAATAAAATATTTCAGAATAAATAAAAATATTTCAGAATAAATATAAATAAAAATATTATACATATTTGGTCATTTCACGATCTAACATAATCTTTTTTATAGTCTTATACGAGTACTAATTGTTTTATTTGCCTCGTGTTCATGGGATAAAAGCGATCTAATTTTTTTCTACTGCGGCAGAGAGAGGAAAAAATTCCTTGACCTGACCATCCTTTACTGCAGCTAGTGACTGGAACATCGCCGCCTGAATTCGTTTTATAAACTTGTATTCAGACGATAGTGTAAAACCACCATCAATTTTACGTTGTTCTAAAATTTCATAGTCAGAAATAATCTTTTTAGGATTTAGTTCATCAGATATATTAATGCAGTCTTTTTCTAATTTTTTAATAGCAACAATTACATCATTGATATTTTCATAATTCATTATTTAGTATATATATTTAAAAGAAAAAAATATTCCCTATGAACCTCTAATTCGAGTCTTTTAGTAAGTTCAGGAAGGGGCACAGCACAACATCTATGATGAATATATACAATGAATGACAATCCCCTATGTACCTCTAATTCGAGTCTTTTAGCAAGTTCAGGAAGGGGCACAGCACAACATATAGTATTTACATATTTACAAGGACAGTACAGCCCAGAACTCGTAGCTTGGCATTGCATTCTACTAAGTTCAACGGGTACACGAAACACTACCCCCTATGAGAGCGCCTAACCCGTCAAACAACGGTCTAGAGGCCCAAGAGGGTGCGTTTGGTGAAGACAGCACAAACATATCCAATGAATGACATGAAATATATACAATGAATGAAATCTTAATTAAGGCAACACAACATATACAATCCCCTCATTGAACCCCTATTCGAGTCTTTTAGCGAGTTCAGGGGTATTTATAATATATACAATGAATGAATGACAGTACAAACATGAATATTAATTAAAGGACAGTACAAACATAAATCTTAATTAAGGACAGAACAACACGTAGTATTTATAATATATACAATGAATGAATGACATGAAATATATACAATGAATGAAATCTTAATTAAGGACGGCACAAACATATACAATGAATGAATGACATGGAATATATAGAATGAATGACGGCACAAGATATACGGGAGCCTTCTCTACGTTCAACAGATTTTGATACCCACCCATAAAAACAGCCCGTGGGTGGTACAAAACAAGTATCTACCACCAGTGATGTGGTGGGTGGGTGTCTTTTCTGTTAAGTTTTGAGGCTTCAGGCGGAGCCCCCAATTAATTGTAAAAACGCAAATATGTGTAACCACCGACCAGTTGTCAGCCATGGGGATTCGATCGCCGGACCACAAGTATTACGGTGCGATACGTTACCGACTGAGCTATCAAATCAGTTAACAATAGATGTTTCAGAAATTATTATATAGCTACGGTTTCTGAATAGATTGTAAGTTATACATATTTCTACATTAAAACAGCGGTTTCTAAATAGACTGTAAATATTTCTGTATTAAAAGAGCGATTTCTGAATAGATTCTAAATATTTCTTTATTAAAACAGTGGTTTCTGAATATATTGTAAATATATAAACAGCGTGTTTTGCCAAGATTTCTCGTAACAAATCTAAATATATAAACAGCGTGTTCTTTCTTGATAAAATATATTTACATCTCCTACTACGTTTTTACCTACAGATCGGTTTGTATATTTGTACATTATAACAGCGGTTTCTAAACAGATTGTAAATATATAAACTGCGTATTCTGCCTCGATTTCTCGTAACAGATCTAAAACAATTCCGCTACATTGTTTGATGGGAAATACGTTATTTTTTTTTTTATTTTTGAAAGCTAAAAATCATAAATATCTTTCTACGAGTATAATTATTGACATTAATTACGATGTAGATGATTAATTAAGTAATTACGACCATAAAAATCAAAAATCTACGAAGAAAGTCATATTACAGAAGTAATCTCCCTTTCGTATGAGTCAAAAAATAAGTAGTATACGATTATACAATACTGGGTCCCCAAAAACATAAATGGTTAATAAATACAATTTAAGGTAGTGATGATAGTTTATCGCCATTAACAATATCGGAAGGTGATTTTTTTGTTTATATTTGTTTGACGAAAGCAGTTTTATATATATTTTCTGCAACGAGTTGTATCGAATACGAGTGAATATCAAAATACTTGCCAGCAGCACACATCGACTGAATATTATTTCTTCTCTGGTCTCTGTATTTGTAGCCTTCATCACCCTTCTAGAAACTGTCTTACATTTACCAACATCACCACGCATATTATTCTCACTCCGTGTGATAGCTTGTACATTGGATAGAGAGTTATTTTGAGGGTTAGCGTCAATATGATCAATAACAAGACAATTGTTGATCATCCCATTATAACACTCATACACAAATCTATGACAGAGATAACGTTTTCTCTCTCCGTATGTGAACATTATATAACCAGTATTAGTAATATAACCAACCGGTCTTTTAAACATACAGTGTCTAATTACACCATTACGATTTGCCTCGTAGTTACTTATGATAGGATGTCTCACAAATTCTTGCTCCATTATATAATAGTATTATTTGTTTAAATCATTGTTTGTCTGAAATCTTGATATATAATCCTCCACGGATTTTATACCGTTTTCACTGTTATTTTTTTTTTGTTGTCATAATATCTCTTAAGTTCTCTGAACCGTTTTCCACCGGATTTCCACAATCCTGTTTTCCCTCGTACACCAACACCACATCACAGACACGGTATTGGTCCTAGACTCCCCCACCCTATACTTTGTAAGTGCATCCAACAAAATTCACCTCTACAAGATTTGTTGCAGCGAGTTACTGAGCCGATCATGAACCAAATGCACTGATTCATCAGATATATATATATATATATATATATATATATATATATATATATATATATATATATATATATATATATATATATATATATAATATTCCTTATTTAAATATTTGTTTTTAATATATAAACGAATTCGAGAGATTAACCCAAACTAGGCCTTCTAAATATAAATTTAATCTCGACATATTATCTCCTGACTTACCAGTACGATATCTGGTTGATCCGAAAAATAAAAGTTTGATCTCGAAAATTCATGACGCCAAGAAAGAATTTTACACGGATGGTGCATCTCATGTATGGTCAACGTTCAAGATTATTCGCCTTGACTCTGTCAAGGACGAAGTCATGGACAAAGTTGTTGATGCTACAATGAATGACAAACGAGCGGCAACTATCATTAACTACATTGCTGAGTACGAGGGTAATCAAAAATATTTCTTCAGAGTAAAATTTATTGTGTTAACAGAAACAGATAGTTGGATTATCCGTGATAAATATGATCCTGTCCTTGGTAATAATACAATTGCCATATTAAGTAAAAAGTCCAGACCGGGTCTATTGACTGGTACTGACAAACCGTATTATGAGCGAGCGTACCCTGTAACAGCAGTTATTTATGGAATCTATGAGATTAATAAAAATCCCAACGTTGATAAATTGGCACCCATGAAATTTCCAAGGTTAAATTGTGTAGCCGAACGAGTAATAAAACATTTTACAAACGCGATGCGTGGAAACGGATTAACTGATTTAAGACGTAAAAAAATAAACTCGTGGGCTGATTCAGTTAAGGATACCGGTGCTACAATAAAATATGTTGCTGAATTAGGAAAAAATATTAAAATTTCCAATGATAATATTAACGATTACCGGAGAAATATTATACGAATCAAAATATAAATCGAAAGGAGCTCCAATAAATATTATTGATCATAATGCGCACGCATGGACCAGCGCAGTAATAATATTTCCACGTGATCGAACTGTCAGATTTTAACCCCCACAGATAATTCTGGTGGGGGGGGGCATGTTTGATTTTATTAACGAAATAAGTAAAAGCGATCTTGTGTCGGTATGGTTATTTAAAAGTAATGAGGAAGGTGGATTTGATCAGTTTGCTAGACCAAACGGTGAAATATATCGAACAGAATCTCTCCACGACGAGATGAAAAATCTCGCGGAGAAGTTTTTCAAGTATAAGCACGCGGAAAATACTAACAAGTTACTAACTAATTGCTTTACCGTTCCATCTGTTGCGGCTCATTTTGCTAGAGAAATAATTTTTATGGAAACCAACACGATCTGATTTACTCGAGGTCGTACGCGCAAGTTGCGTCGAATACGGACATGGTGGATTATGGAATACCAAGTATAATTACAATGATGTTATTTCCGTTGATATGGTTGCATGTTATCCGGGAAGTTTTCTAGGATACGGAGATTGTTCTGGATATTTTGCTAGATTTGGTCACCCTACAAACGAGATGACGCGAGTGGCAATTAATGGACCATTACCTGATTTTGATCTGACTGGATTCGCTTGTGTTGAATCATTCGAGTTTAACGAAAATCTCCACCAAATTTGTTATGTTTTGTTTGGTAGAAATATTTGTGAAAAACGTTGGGCGCCTATAGTTTTATTACGATATATGCTAGATTGTGCGGTACTGACATCGTTGGTTGTCAGTGAGGCAATTATATCATATCACGCACAGACCGAAGTTTGGTTGCCCATGCCAGATTCTATCAGTCTCGATGAAGTTATTAAGGAATATAAGGAAAAATGTCCTGGTGTTTCCGAAGATGATATTATCAAAGAAGCTCCTAACATTCTCGAGATTAAACTTAAAAATAACGAAAAACCGCAAAAGATCTCGGTAGAAGAATCATAGGTAAATTTACTCAGGGTGGTGCATATGATCATAAAAGACATTACGCACGATTAATTCTAGACGATGCCGAATACGATTTTATAATCGCTGATACAACAGCGAGAGATATATTTGTAAATCGAGAAAGTGTTTATTTATCCGACGGAACAAAATTGGGTATGATCGTTAGTTACATAAATGATATCTCCCCACAGTATACTCATCTAAGATCTTCTATGTTGGCTTATGTTTCTATAAATTTATTATCCATGATTAATAGATTTCCTGAGACCGCAGTCAGAGTCGCAACAGATTCCTTTTTATATTTCGAGTAATTATTTAGAATATGTTATGGAATTTATAAGTATTGATGAGTTCGTGGAGAATAAAAACAGAAATATTACCCAATTATACAGAATCAGCAGATGTTCCGATCAGAGATTTTTATCGTAAAGGTAATAAAATATCAGAAATGTCGAAAGCGCCGTCTGTGAGTCATCCAATGACTAGATATAAGACAATATATCTCAATGGATCTGGTGGATGCGGCAAGACAACTCGAGCAATTAATGTTTTTAGAAATGCAGATATGATCGTGCTGACACCCACACATAGATTTGCACGAGAGATGAAACAACGGCAAGTACAATCGTGCACGTATCATAGTTTCTTGCGGTGGCGCGGGGATACATGGACTCCTGAACGAATGGGAGAAAAATATATAACTAAAATAATTATTTGGGACGAGATATGTACGGTGTCATTGAATACATTAAAAACGTTTCTTGATTGGTTGTTGACGAAAAATACCGCTACAATAATGTGTGGCGATCATGGTCAGCCGCCGCCTTTTGTTGGACCATCTCCACATGATTGGTTAAAAAATTTCGTTGATTGTTACGAAGAAATAGATGATGATCATAGAGCTCTTGATGCAAATTTAAAGGAGTTTAAAAAATTAATCAGATTACAATCAAACAAAATTCAGTGTGAAATAATACGTGGAGTGATCTCAGAGACCTCAATGAACGAATTTTTGAATTTATGGAGACCCGACGATTTGAGGGTAGCAAGCAGAAAAATAATCAGGGTCGCTTTACAACGGCAATTATTTCAGCTGCATAAAGAAAAATACTCAGAATTGCCCGTTCCGTTATGTTATAGACCATGATATACACGAAAACAAAATATTAATGTTGATATTCCAGGGCAGACTGAGAAGCAAAATCTCGTATTAAATGATATTGTCGCTGTTGATATTAGTGTGGTCGAAGATGCATTACGCGCTATCAAATCTCCATGGGTGTTGGGATACGCTATGACGATCCACTCGTCTCAGGGTTTAACTATTTCTGATACACGAGTTTGGATTGTAGACGATCGTATCAAGTGGTCAAATTTAGTTTATTTAGCGGTATCAAGGGTTAGAAAAATATCTCAGTTAGGGAGAATTATAATTCCTGAAATCGTTAATAAAACCAGCGTCATCATCGATGATGATATAATAAGAAAAAAAAATCGGATACAAACAATCTGATAAAAAAATAAACGCGACTTTGATCTTGATGTTGAATTTATTATTGAGTTAAAACAGCAGCATAATAATCATTGCGTAAGTTGTAATTGCATAATGCTGTGGAGGTATTCGAATAATGATTCAAGACAATTTACCGTAGAAAGAAAAGATAGTCGACGTCATGCACGAGCAAATGTTATGTTGACCTGTCTCGAGTGTAATCTTCGTCGGGGTGCTAGTTAAGTGATCACGATGGCAGCTGTGTATCCTCGGGAATCACCTGTAGTTGTTCACGCACAAATCCACGTTGAGGAACAGTTAAATCTAATCTGTAGATTGCAGGTCTACCTGAGGATCTTGTTATGTTAGATATCTTATGTGTGGTAACACTCCAAATAGGATCAGTCGCTCTCGCTTTACCACCTTCAAGTTCACCCGGTTCATATAAATATCTAACTTGTAACATTACCCAGTATTTTTTGTTTTTCGACATCCTTTCGTTGTATTGGTATATTTTTTTTTGTAATTGCATTAATGGGTTTATTTTGGTTGTTCGTGTAATCTCATTATTTAACGCAGTTATCACGCTTGGTAATCTTGCGACCCATTCGCGAGATATTTTATCTTGAATAAATTCCTTCGCGTATTGATATCCATATAACCGCTCAGCAAGTGTTCGATTAAATCGTTCAACAATTGCCTGATCACGGTGAATTGCAGTATGCCCTCGTCGTATTTTTACATCATGTCGTTTCATCAACGATGATACTGGACCAAGAAATTCCTTGCCAGGATCAACCTGTAGCAGCTGTGGCCATCGTAATGGTCCTTGTTGATAAATTCGTTCAAACGCATCGGCTACTTCAGATGACGTTTTCGTTGATAGCGCCTCTGCCTCTTTATACGTACTTGTAACATCAACAACAGTTAACGCGTACTTGTATGTTTTTCTACGTACAGTATCATGTGGTAAAAACAGAATATCAGCTTGATGAACTTCATTAGGAACACTAACATCGAAATACGCGTACTGAATTCGTTTCGGTGGTGGTAGGTAAATTTGCCATATCGCTTGCCTGAATAGCCAAGCTTTAGCAGTAGAATGTTTAACCGCTGCTGCATCAGCAAGTTTACTAATTGCTGCTTTACCTTTTCAGTATCCTCTTGGACTATAATAAATCGATTCCATTATATATTACCATCCCCTAGCGCTAATTTACCTTTCATCGCGGATCTTACTAACCAACTAGCTATTTTTTCTCCTATATTTTTATTTTTTATAGAATTTAATGCATGAATTAATTTCACATCTGTAATATGCCTATGTTGTAGATTTTTTACTTTTATACGCAACATCATGAGCATGACATGCTTTATCAATAGCATTTATTGGTTCCTCACCTGGTTTTGGTTGATCATAATTATCAAGTCTGATATCGAGTCGAGTACCAGGACCACAATAATTATATCCAGGCAGATGTTTTTCTCCTGGGTATTTAGCCCATGGAGCACCTGGAAACTTTGACATCACCGCGCTTATTAGGTAAAAACGAAAATGTCTTTCTACCGCATACAGAACATTTTCCACCATACGCTATTTTTTATTTTTTGTTGTAACCGTAGCTAAATCAGTAATTGGTGTTTCAACTCTACAGCGTAAACAATATAAATTCATGTTATAAAATATATGGATATAATTGATTTCTCAGCAACTCGGCGACGAGAGCCAGTTAAACACCACCCTGCGTTACCAAATTCCATCAGAATGATTATTATAGGACCATCTTAAAATAAACCATTCTACAACAAAGAAAATGACAACGACGGTAAAGTAACACCAATTGAGAAATCTTTTGGAAGAGTTATTTTTGCTTCAATTTGTGTCGACGCTTTTGGTTTAATTTGTGTCGATGCTTTTTATTTTATTTTTTGTTCGTAGAAAGGGTTATTTTTAGTTTTTCGACGCTTTTCGACTTTGGTCTGTTCGCCCTCTCTGCTGCTACTAACAATAAAACAAGCCAATTGATGCTGATTTTAAGATCAATGTTTATTTCAAACAACCTTGTGCCCTACTAATTGAACATAGCAACCCTTGTCAGAGGTAGATGATAATTCAGGGCATTTTGACTGTCAGCATATGAGCTTGTTCATGAATGAGATTTTATGAAATGTAAACAATCACTGCGTATTTACAGTTTGAGTAGTTACCTGGATGGGAAATACATGGCTGTAATCAAAGTAACACAAATATACAAACTTCTTATACCTGGAAAATTGATTTGGTTTATTTTTAAAAAAATTTCTCCTTTACATAATAACCCTCTCCACATCAGACAAAGGAGTGATCTGTTTTTAGCACTAAATTGTACTTCTACCTTTTCATTGGTCAGGAACATTATTCCGTATGTTTATCCGTCCGTATGTCCGGTCTCCCCAGCGTCAGTCGGCTATCCTTGCAACTTAATCGGTCCTGAATGCAGCCATATTAGGAAGAGAAAGATCATATGCAACATATGCATTACATTTTAATTTGAAATTGTCATGTACCAAACTTTATCCTGTCTTTCTGTACGGTAATCTTTTTCGTTGTGCTCTTTATTTTTCTCAACTATTTGCGTCATAGCTGGATGCAACACTTGAAAAGGACGGGATTGGTTCATTATGGCAGCTTTTAGCTGCCAAGAGCATATCACATCAAGTAACAAAGATGACAAATTTCATGTTGGCACCTGATGATTGATCTACTTTGAAATTAAAACATGTTTTTATTTGTTTTCTTATTTCTGAATGATGAGCAGTATTGGGTAACTCCAGTCTCTATGCTCTTGTTTTCAGGAGCTAAGATATTCTATCTGGCAATATGCTAATTTCAAATATGATGTGTACCATGAAATAATTCCAATTTATTTTCGCTTTCAGTATTTCCATTCCTATCCATTCAGTGATGCATTGAATTAATCAGAGTGTTTGTCTCTTGTTACGTATATTTGGTTTACTTTATATTTGATTTAATTTAATCGTTTGCAACTTTTTTAATATTTTAATTTTTAATTTCATTACTTGTCAAAATAATGTACTTTTGTTTTCAAAGACCTCGATATTTTATCAGAAAGAAGTTTGATCTTCAGCCTTCATTTGTAAACATTTAAAGCTGACTTTTTTTATGCCCTTGATTATGAAATCACTGAGAGAAGTAAACAACTTTTTATTTTTTTATTCTCGGAGTAAAATTATTGTTTTTCATCGAGGTCATACCTGGGCTAAGCGATTTTTTATATGCAAACAGCCTCCATTTCGCAATTCTAGGATTTCCGAAATTGCGCATTAGTTAGTTTTAATAGTGATGCTTAGAGAGATCTTAGTTTGGGCTTTTAAACACCTGAGGCCAAGTTGTTTTCTTCTGTTTGTGACCAGTTTGATAATTACATTATATTTTTTATTGGAGATTTTTGGATTCTAAAAGATGAATTCTTTCTCCTGGAAATCGTTGAGTGATGATACAGACTTATTGGACAAGCACATTTTTTAAAATTTTATTCTGAAATTCAAACTCCGGAAAGAGTATTTACTGTGGAAGTAAACAAAGAACTGTAGACGATACAACGTCATACTGACTACAGTATACGTCATCGCCTTTCATTTTGGATTATTCGTCTGGAGTCGAACTTGAATTCATTAGAACATTTGATTATCATGACTTCTAAAATTTATTTTGTGGATTATTCTCGGATTATTTTTGGATTTGATTATTAAAACCTTAAGTTCCTATTTTTTTCATTTTTACATTTTGTTTTTTTTTACATGGAAATAAATGATTTGTTAAATTTGTCATAGCTTGCTGTTTTCACTCTTTCTTTTGTTACTGTTCATTTGAGCCTAAACACGCAACATAAGAATCTAACTTGTGGTCTATTTGAAGTAAAGGATAATGCAATTATTGGATGTATCGTGATTATTCGATAAGCACAACTTTCAGTAAAGGGAAGGGAAGGATGATTGGTGATTGCACAACAGGTCCTAATTACGTATATGAAACTCCAGGATTGAATGTAATAACCACATTTATTTGTAAATTAGGCAAAATGTGTCAAACACTTCAGGCAATGTAACTCGGGTGAACTATCTCTAAAATGCTGCTTTTGTTTGAAAATGTGAATTCTTCTCTTAGATAAATCAAATGAGACTTGTCAAAAGAATGTCGATACTACATGTTTTTACTTCGTGAGTTGAGTGTTTCTATAGTTAGGGGTGATTTAAAGAAGCAAAATAATCGAAATCAAAATAAAAAAATTTAAGACATTATGTAGTATTTTAATGAAGACAGAATTCAATGAATACATATGTATGCCTGTGGGCATGATTGCGTGACGGACTGTCTTATTTTTTTTTTTTTTTTTTTTTTTTGCCCAATTGAGAACTATTACATTCGGTCTTAATAGGATTCCATAATAGCAAATGAAAACAGAAGGAAACATTGATCAATATACAATACATTGGTTACGTCAATACCCAAAAAAGGTGAATATGCAGTAGTTAGAACTCTACATAGTGACTTTATTGTGTGTCTCAGTTAACAGTATGATACGCAGTACAAACAGCACCGGAAATTATATAAATCATGAGTCATTAGGAATGTAAAGCCTTATGAAGGTTGATATTGTAATTCAATAGTCTACTTTTACACCAAGTAACTTCCTACCTACGAATCACATTAGTGAGGTTTGATCGTATGCAACTTTCGATCCCTTCTTCCTAAGGACCGGAATGTTATGTTTGGGAAGGATGGATGCTATCATTTAATTTGCTATGCTAAATGAAAAATAAATGGACTGCGAAACCATTAGTACATGTAAAAATTCAAACGTGTGGTAATGTATGTGTAATATGGTGAACATTCTCCAGGACAGTTTGAAGTAGAGTCCATCTAGGGGTGGGTGGTTATTACAAGTTAATGTAATATTAAGTAAGTTTAGCAAGACATGTAGTTGTTGCGTAATAGTTTGCAGACATCGAGAACGTAAGCTTGACCCATAGTTATATTAGAAATAAACATACATGATGTCGGTGCTACGCTTAAGAGCGCAGATATCCATGCATTTGAAGGCCCAGAACTATTCTAGTTTACAATATTGTGTTGGGTCTTCTGTCCAGTAGCTATGAATGCCTTAAGAACAGCCTTCCTCCTTGATTTCATAAATGACGTTAAAACAATGGATCTAGTTATGCATATCCAATATAGGTCAGATAGCGATTGTCACATATAATCGAGCATGTCGTGTTGTGTAGTGAAACCTGCATCGTAATCCTTCCACATATCCAAATATTTTATGTCAAGTTGTCAAGGACTTGTAACACATTATGATTTAAAATGTGTATGTCCTAAACATTTTACTTGTATAGTTGTGTTTAGATTTTTCCCCTCATGAACTCTCAAATCGGGAATAATAATATCCCAGATTATATGCAAGAAAACAAGAAAATATATTTTAAAAAATTTAAGAAATAAAGGACAATCACAAACAAATTAAAAAGTCCAATCTTTGTCTTTCTCGGTTTACTGGTCACTTGCCATACGGCATGATGAAGATACATATTTTCATCATCGTCATTTTCGTGTCATATAAGGATTGACTGGATTAGGTCGGCCTGTCAGTCAAATCGTGAGATATTGTCTTTTTAAGGACATATACAGCGTCAACCAGGAAAATGCATTCGAGGCGGACGTCGTAACCACCGATGCTACTGGAGCGGTCTTTATGAAAGTAACAAAGTTTATGAAACTTAATTTATCTACCAAGGTAGACCAACCAGTTTTTTCATAAATCATATGACACAAGACACTGGTATTTAGCTTATTTACAATTATCCTTGCTTCTATTTATATTTTTTTTCTAATTTAAGTGAGGTTTTGGTCGACCAAACATCCCATAAATCATCAACGTAGTGTAGTAATCAGCGGATATATGTAATATATATCCTGTATAAGTCATTCGGCTACATTTATATGATGGTATTTTCAGGGCATTTTCGATGTCAACATAAACATGTTATCAACATGTTTGGTCCAGTTTACTATGCTACTAAACTTTACAACCATATGTTTACAGAACTCAACAAAAGATATGACGTCTTTTTAAATTTACTTCCGAGAACACCGGATCCAGATTAAGTGAGAATAAGATTGATTCAGTTTTGATTGCATTAAAGTCATCAAACCACTGTCAAATCGTCAAACTTTTGTAAAATATATGCCCGCTACCTATTCCATTTCATAAGTGCCGTCAGATGAATACTCCAGTGAGTTATCATCAGTGAAGAATCTCGTTGCACTCAGGAGGTTGTCGCAAATAAACAACATAAATAATAAACGAGAGCCCTGCATCAAACCTGGAGCAAATTACTAGCTATTTGATTCGGAACTATTTATACAACTTAATAATAAGATAGGTAATAAGAAAACTAATCAATACGAGAGCTATCAATGTCTTTGAACTTTATGTGTTAAACCTTTAGGCCAGACCCGATCAAATGTTTTAGAGACATCACAAAAGATCAAACACATGCCATCATTGTTATCAAATACAGCAGATATACTATTGTACTTATTCGTAACCTAAAATACTGTAGAATTGTTGCAACAACAACAAAACAAAAACTGATTGATACATAATAATAAAATCATGTGTGTGGGTGGTTATATAGATGTCTGCAAATAATTGTTTCCATAGCTTCCGGCCACAACGTAATAATGAAATAGCTCTGTAATTTGAGGGATTAGTGGTACATCCCGTTGTATAGAATGGTATTACTTTTGCCATTTCTCATAAAGATGGAAACAGTTTTGTTTTAGCAAGAGACGTGCTGAATGTGCGTAATAATGGTTTAATTATAGGTGCACCATTTACTTAACCACGAACTCCTAACTTAGTATATACCTATGTTGGAAGTCCCCTTTGATTCCCTTTATTTCACACCAAAAGACACACTGTCGTCCTTTACTCTCCCAGAAATGAATGACTACTGTACACAACAATTTGAATGGCTAAATTATTATACAAGTTGCAAGAACGTGTGACACAATCTACGTACAGAATTAATCAAAGTTACAGTTTTCTTTGAACTATCCTAGAATGATCGGTGCATTTATAAGATGTATTAGGAAAAGTGCAACGATAATCCCGACTGCTTTCACAATACTGCACCACGTTAGGCATTTGGAAGGAAGAGTTATGGCTTATCATCATGAGACTTTGCCCCACGAGACTGAAAACTAGTTTTCCTTCCCCCAAAACTGGATAGCCATAAGTGTCGCAATAGTTTTCGCGACGCTAATTCCGACTACTTTAACCACACTGGGCCGTAATAAGAACTTGGACACACCGCATTCGGACGGACGGGTTATGACGTATTGTCCAGAGCGTCATGTTATCTATGAAATATCTAGATCAAAATGTTAGAAATGCTCCAACTGCATCAAACATTTTATTTCAGGCAATTTACAGTATGGTAATTATTTCATGTATTTTTTTTTTTTTTTGTTTTTTTTTTTGTTTTTTTTTTGGGTTTCTTTTTTTTCTTTTGCAATTTTTATTTTGTTCTAATATTTAAAACAAAGTCAGATCTTTCACAAAATTAGGTTTGATAGTGTTTAATGCATGAGTCGTTAAACCCGCATCCGTCTAAACTCTTTGTATTAACACATACGCTTAATTTCACTTCTAATGAACCCCTCTGTTCGATGGATGATGCAAGATTATTCACAGTATCTCAGACGTTTCCCTAACGTAATCACCATTCGCTGTGCAGATACTATTTACTACAATGGGTACATGGTAGCCATTCAACTAGTCTATTGCAAAGTTCCGTACATGACTGTTGTATGAATAGACATTGCAGCTCAAATTTGGGGATACATTTCATGCCATTTTTGATGTCCTGTGTTTGAGTTATTTCAAAGAAATGACTAATAAAAAGAATACCAATTAACAGGTGTTGTATTATATTCATGCAGTTTAATATACATGTAACTATCAATATATTAGTTTTGGAATTTTAAAACAATTAATTGTCTGTAAAGTTCATGGGTAGAACGGATTGTATTTATTTATTCCTTATACTTCTCCTTTGTTGTGTCTTTTTTCTAGTATTTGACAGACTATATAAAAGCAAAATTAAAATCCCTCCTGAAGAGAAAATGTACAAGCCTTTGTGAGCGGACTAGCTTAACTGTGAAACCATGCCTCATATTTTGAATAAAACGGTAATATTACATAACCCCTTCTCTAATTTCCTTACAGCCCAAGGGTGTGGATAAGGGATCAAGAATATTAATGAGGACACATTTTGTTTTATGTTTGTTTAACGTGCTGGTACTTTATCCAGCTTTTCTGTGCCGGAGCTGTGTTCAGTAATCTCCCAAGCTTCAGTGCACACTCAATCTAAAATGTTGATAATTTCCAAAAATGAATGAACTTGAATACAAGATTTAAATAGATTCTCACTATAAATAACTCCAATAATACATCGCTGCTTGTATAATACACCTCATTATAAATAACCACAATTGTACATTGATATGTGTTATGTACAATGTAGTACAATTTACTATTGAGTAATGCATTGTCCGTAACGTAGTATCATATCACTATAAAGTATTTAAATATTACAATGTCCCTTATGGAACTCTGCTTCATTATACAGCAGCTCAGTAGTATGTTGTCTCATAAACAGAACCACCTCACTTTAAAACGTCTCGGTATTACCCCTTCCTTTATATATTATACCCCGATATAAAATACTAAAGTATTGCATTGTCCCTTGTATAGAACCAACTGTAACGGACAGTGTAATAATGAGATGTTTTAACGTGAGGTGGTACTAGTTATAGGAAAACATAATAGCGAGGCGATACTATGCAATGGACAATGCACCTCAATATTACACTATTCCTGATAATAACATTAAGGTCATAGAAGCAATTTCACTGATTGCATTTTTCTGGTCAGCGTGCAGTGGTCACCATCTTTGTAATGCAACCCCTTCAGAAGCTCTAAATTGTTGTTATGAAAGGAGTGGCCTTTGATGATTGGGAGCAGGCAAATGTGGTGTTAAGTCGAAAGTAAGAAAGAAATAACAAATTCTGAAAAATGTAATATTTGTGTTTCAAAATTAGTTGCATGTTATGGATTATATATAATTTAAAATAAGTTTAATTATTAATATACCTCTTTAAAGATCTGTCTAGATAATGATGCTTTAGTTCACATCATCTATCAACAGCTGGAAATTTATAGTTCTCAAGAATCTTTATGCATGCAACATGTACCCAGTTTCGTCTGATGCTTCTAAAGCTTTTCATCTGTCTTGAGAACTGAACCTCAAACCTCAAAGAAATGTAAAATTTAATTTTGACTTTATAAACCTTAAAAAAAACAACTTAAAACATGAAGGAGACAAAAATTTAAGAAAAGAATACAAATTTGAAGAAAGTAATGAATGGCTCTACCCCAACACCAAAAAATATGCTTTCTTTGCACACAGCTTATAGTTAAGGTAGACTAGCAGCAGAGAAAGCACATGAATTGTAAAAATTAAAGACACCTAGTCATTTTATTATATCATTCATTGGATATGTTATCAAGGTTTAAATAACTGTCATGACCAAATTTAAAACCTTGTAGAAACCTAAATAAAACTTTAATTTCACTTTTAACCCTGTGAGAATGTCTTGCTTGACAATTGTTGAACTAATTTACAGCTTGTATGCAAAATGGTCTGTGTTAAAAAGCAAGGTTGTCTCCTGATCATTGAATGGCATCCTATGTTTAGTGATTGATCATTATATGGTACCCTGTCCAATACAATTAGCAATGGGTCACTGAATGGCACCCTGTCCAATACATTTAGTACTTGATCATTGTCTTGCACCATGCGCAATACATTTAGCAACTGCTAATTAGCTGGCACCCTGTCCAATACATCTAGCAACTGATCTTTGTATGGTACCCTGTGTAATGTATTTAGCAATTGATCATTGAATGACACTCTGTCCAATACATTCAGTAATTGATCATTAAATGGCACTATGTCCAATACATTTTGGCATTCATCAATTAATGGCATACTGTCCAACACATTTAGCAATGATCATTGTCTGACACCATGTCCAACACATTTAGCAATTGATCTGTCTTGAACCCTGTCCAATACATTTAGCAATTGATCATTCTCTAGTATCCTGTCCCAAACATTTAGCAATGGATCATATTCTGGCACCTTGTCCAATACATTTAGCAATTCATCATTATTGGCACCTTGATCAGTACATTTAGCAATTGATCATTGTCTGGCACCTTGCCCAATATATTTAGCAATTCATCAGTATTGGCACCTTGTCCAGTACATTTAGCAATCTATACATGTAAGAGATACATTGAACATTTTCTGACTGCTGGATGTGAACAAGGCATGTTCATCCTAAATGTGTGGTATTCAACATAATCTAACTGAGACAAAACTGTTCTAGCCATAGATAGTGAATGACCATTCCTCAGAGGATCACTGTTCAAAATGAGGACCATTATAATGTACCTCATGGTAACGTGACCTCAGCTTTACCATTGTTCACTTTTATTACTCCCATAAATAGTGTTACTGTGAGCAACACTATTAAGATGTCTGGTTAAGACACACCACCATGTATACTTGTATGACTCTCATATATAGTGTGATATTGACAGATTACTGTATACAGATGTCTGGTAAAGACACAGCAAAATGTGGACTTGTATGACTCTCATATATAGTGTGATAGTGACAGATTACTGTATACATATGTCTGGTAAAGACACAGCACCATGTAGACTTGTATGACTCGCATATATAGTGTGATAGTGACAGATTACTGTATACAGATGTATGGTAAAGACACAGCACCATGTAGACTTGTATGACTCTCATATATAGTGTGATATTGACAGATTACTGTATATTGATGTCTGGTAAAGACACAGCACCATGTAGACTTGTATGACTCTCATATATAGTGTGATATTGACAGATTACTGTATACAGATGTCTGGTAAAGACACAGCACCATGTAGACTTGTATGACTCTCATATATAGTGTGATAGTGACAGATTACTGTATACAGATGTCTGGTAAAGACACACCACCGTGTAGACTTGTATAACTGCCATATATAGTGTGATAGTGACATATTACTGTATACAGATTATGGTAAATACACAGCACTATGTAAACCTGTATGATTCCAATGAATAGTGTGATAGTGAGAGATTACTGCATACTTATATATGTCAAAGACACATCACCATGTATATGTTTATGATTCTCATTGATTGTATTATACAGAGGGAGTACTATTTAGAGTTGTCTGGTAAAGACACATCAGTATGTACACATGAATGATTACCACAAATGGTGTGATATTGATGGACTACTGTATACATATATCTGGTAAAGACACAGCACTATGTACACCTGTATGACTCATATGAATAGTGTTATGACATGGAGTACTGTGTGCAGATATACTGTAAAGACACATCACTAAATGCACTGTATGGCTCCCATGAATAGTGTTTTAGACTTGGAATACTGTGTTCAGATATTTGGTAAAGATTAAGCACTATGTACACTTGTATGTCTCCCAATAATAATATTATGGGGAGGGAATAATGTGTGATTCCAGTGAATGATTTGAATCAGTGAAACCACCCAAGCGAAACTGAATGCAACAATAAGACTTTTTCCAATTCAGATGTTAGAGTAAAACTAAGTAATTTTTCAAGAAAATAAAATTGATGTAGAAAGTTAAGACAGAATAACAGAACCAGAATGTAAGCCAGTTTCCTTTCAAAAACATGAAAAAATGTCAACAAATTTATGAATTTCCAAGTGAAATTATAATGTCCTAGACTCAGATTCCAATAAACATGTTTCCAATAAACATGTTTCCAATAATAATGATTTGAATGTAATATCTATAATCATAGAGAAATATTAGCTATGTATTAGGATGCTTAACAAATAACTGTCACAACACAGGTGGATCATTAACTTCATTTTGGTCAAAGGTCAAGTACAAAATACATATAAACATCACGTATATTCATAGACAAAACTCAGCAAACAAATATAGATAACAATAAATACCAATAATACCAATAATACCAATATATATATATATATATATATATATATATATATATATATATATATGTACCATATGTAGGTATGTATGTATGTATGCAGTAGATTCTAGTTAATTGAGCCATCTCTTAATCAGGGCAGCTGTTTTGCAGGCAAATCTTAAAGGACAAAATTTCATGGATAATTTATTAACTCCTTTGCACAATTGGGACAGGTACTTAATTGGTCCGAGGTGTTCTAGTCCTGATGTGTCCCAATTGACAGGAATCCATTGAATATATATATATATATATATATATATATATATATATATATATATATATATATATATATATATATATATAGCAGCAGGGAGGGCGAACAAACCAAGGTTATTTCTCTGAATAAAGGCTCCTATGGGATAACTCTCCCTAGAAGGCTCTATTTGTCAAATAAAAAGCTTCTACGGAACGTTATTATTGATCCGGCCGCATCTGTGAGCATCACAGAGGTCCACCACTCCCTGCTGCTCCTCAGGGCAAAATTAATTTAAAATATTTGGTCGAGACCGATCCAATATCGTGTTCATGGATCATGTAAATGTATCGTTATAAATCCATGTGGAGTTGATTGTGCACGACTAAATACATTTTTAAACTTAACTATGTCCAAGTTTGATGGATATTTCTTAGCGTGTGCTTGTCAACGCCGTTAAATACTGCTAGGATATTACAATTATCTCTAATTACTTTTGGTATCTGCGTGTATCTCTGAGTTACATAAATAACATCAGTATTTTTATGTCGTCCACGTGAAAATATCCTTGATGGATTTGCTTGTTTGTAGAACATAACGTCGTCGTATACAACTAAATTATTAATTCCCCCGTCAAGGTCATCAACGGATGGTGCATCATTGATATCAGTGATAAATTCAATGACGTCATTATTTTCATTAAACAATGACGTATTTTCATTAAAATCTTTTAATACCTCATAGCATCGCTCATCATCAACGCTTGGTGCAACTAAATAGAATTTGTCCCATATTAACCACCACATTATCAGATTTAACAACAACTGCGTTTTACCTGATCCTGGTGGTCCTATTATTATCGTTCTAATGGAATTTGGCAATGTTGCGTGATGTTTAACTGGTTCACGTTCTTTTGTAGCGGAAAAATCAATTACATTCATGATATAAGTTTACTCATGGATTTATATTGTGTAAAATGTCGCTCGCGTACAAATACAATTGGGCTAACTAAAGTTGCGACACGCAATAATAAATGAGCAATGACAGGTACGTGCGCGTTATGTGGAAGAAAAAAAAATTAGATTCATTTCATCTGGAAAACAAACAAATCCGGCCAAAATAAAATCTATTAAAAAAAAATTTGGCGGTGACGTTGCTGCAGGATTAACACAATCACCTCGTACTCCCTGGGCAAAGTATCCTGGAGAAAAACACCTCCCCGGATATAATTATTGTGGACCAGGCACTCGACTTGATCTTAGACTTGACGACAATGATATGCCAAAATTAAACGAAAATCCCGTAAATGCCATCGATGAGGCATGTCTTAATCATGATATTGCCTATCGAAGTAATGATTTACAACAAAGACACCTCGCGGATGTAAATTTAATTCACGCGTTAAATTATATCCCTAATAAATCTATCAGAGAAAGAATAGCTAGTTGGATAATTAATACTGCGATGAAAAGTAAATTAATTATAGGTGCTGGTTAATTAACAATATGGAATCGATTTATTATTCTCCGGCTGGATTTTGGCGAGGTAAAGCAGCAATTAGCAAACTTGCCAAAGCAGCTCACGTAAAGATTATCGTTGCAGCATCATGGGTATCTAAGCAAGCTGTTTGGCAGATTGATCTTCCACCGCCTAAACGAATCGAACACGCACATTTTGACGTTAGGGTACCTAATGAAGTTCATCAGGCTGATATTATGTTTCTTCCACATGATACCGTGAATGATAAAGCTTACAAATATGTGCTGACAATCGTTGACATCGCTAGCAGATACAAAGAAGCAGAGCTGTTAGCAACTAAAACAGCCACTGAGGTCGCAGATGCATTTAGTAATATTTATCAGCGAAGTAGTTTAAGGTGGCCATATTTACTTCAAGTTGACCCTGGTAGAGAATTCTTAGGTGCGGTATCATTACTAATGAAAAAAGATAATACCAAACTACGGTGCTGACAGACTGGGATTCATCGAGATCAAGCAATTGTTCAGCGATTTAATAAAACACTCGCTGAGCAATTATTTGGATATCAATATGCGAGGGAATTTATTTCCGATGAGCGATCTCAAGAATGGGTACAGAGATTACCTTATCTAATTAACGCGATAAATATCGATGAAACCAGCAATAGCGATTACAAAGGCAATTATACCGATAAAAGACGCGATTTTTCAACACGACCAGTATTAAGTAGTATTATTGTGCGATATTTATATAAACCAGGTGAAGCTGAAGGTGGCCAAAAAAGAGCGACTGATCCAGTCTTGAGTGTCACATCACATAAAATATCTACCGTGACAAGGTCATCAGGGAGACCGGCAGTTTATGTTCTTGATTCGTTAGCTAATCAACGTGGATTTCCTCGCAAAGATCTACAAATAATTCCCGCGGATACTCAACTGTCACCTAAATCACTCAAGTAAACACGTCTGTTACATTATAAACACGCCAATGTGACATTTTCTCGTACATGACCAAGATTATTATTTTTCCTGTCCACGGTAAATTGTCGAGGATCATTTATTTTATATTTCCATAACAATATACAATTACAAATTGCACAATGATTATCTTGTTGTTGTTTTAACATCACTATAACATCTACGTTAAGGTCGAATTTGAGATTATTTTTTTTTATCAAATTGTTTGTAGCTGGATAACTTTTGCTTAATTATATCTTCGCAGGTTTCATCGCTAGTTATTATCTCGTCTAGAACTATCCGCACCAACTGAGATATTTTTCTAACCCTAGATACGGCTAAATAAACTAAATTTGACCACTCGATGAGATCGTCGACAATCCAAACACGAGTATCAGTGATAGTTAATCCCTGTGACGAATGAATCGTTATTGCATATCTTAGCGTCCACGGAGATTTATCTGCGTTTAGTGCATCCCTGGCTAAATTTATATCAACGGCAACAATATCATTTAATACTAAATTCTTTTTTCCTTGCCCTGGCACGTCAACGTTAATATTTTGTTCTCGCGTATCAGCTGGCCGATAACATAACGGTACCGGTAACATTGGAAATTTATGTTGTTGTAGTTGAAATAATTCTCGCTGTAGTTTGTCTCGAATTATTTTTCTACTAGCAACTATCAAATCATTTGGTCTCCATAAATTTAAAAAATCCCTCATTGATGTCTCGTTAAATACTTCTCATATTATGCTACATTGAACTTTATTCGGCTGTAATCGAATTAATTTTTTTAATTCAGTTAACGCAGCATCAAGAGATCTATAATCGGTGTCAACGTCCTCGTAATAATCAACAAAATTCTTCAGCCAGTTATGTGGTGATTCACCATCAATTGGACCCGGTTGACCTTGATCGTCGCACATAATTACGGCGGTATTTTTCAACGATAACCAATCTAGAATAATTGTAACGTTTCTAGATGAACAGTACAGATCTCATCAAATATAATAACTTTATTAATATATTTATCGTCCATTCGCGAACATGTCCACGTGCCTCCGCTGTATTTGAAATAACTATGATAAGTACGTGAATTAACTCCACGCTGATTCATTTCCTTTGCTAATCTATGTGTTGGCGTTAACACAATTAAGTCGGAATTTTTTAATAATTATATTACTCGAGTAGTTTTAACTAACTACCTGACCCGTTCACGTAGACGTATTTATGTCGCGATATTGGATCATACACGCACGGCGATGAAGAAATTTCCGATATTTTACCACAATGATATTCATCGATATCTGCGACGTCGGCGCTTTCACAATAATCAAGAATATCTTCATTTTTTACTCTCCACGTGCCCCATGAACCATCGCGTGATAAATTCTCTAACACAGACAGGTATTTTCTATCGACGTAGAAAGAATCAGTAGCTACTCTAACTGCGTTACTGGGAAATTTATTTATCATCGAAAGTAGATTTATACTTACACATGCGAGCATCGATGACATTAGATGAGTATATTGAGGTGATTCTCCGTCAAGATAACTAACTATGGTACCTAATTTTGTTCCGTCACCAAGATGAATATTTTCTCGATTACAGAATGCATTTTTCCCGGTTGTATCAGACATTATACAATCTAATTCAGCATCGTCCATGATTAACCTGTAATGATGTCGTTGATGATCATACGCGCCACCCTCTGTAAATTTTCCGATTATTCGCCTACCTAGATCTTTTGCTGTTTTTTCGTTGCGATCAGTTGGCAACCAAACATCCGTTTGTTTTTTGATGCGATATAATTGCTTCACTAGCTATCAACGACGTTAACATCGCCGAATCTAACATATATCTGAGTAGCGCCGTGTGAACCCAACGTCGTTGGGAAAAATGCTTGCCAAACCAAACGTAGCAGATTTTATATAAATTTTCAGCGAATTTAAATGATGTAACACGAGCAAATCCGGTTATGGGAAAATCTGGCAATGGACCATTAACTGATACTCGCGTCATTTCGCCACACGGATGCCCAAATTGAGCAGAGTATTTAGCACAATCACCATATCCTAGAAAACTTCCAGCATAACACGCAATCATGTCAAATGATATCATGAATAGGTAATTATATTTGGTGTTCCATAATCCACCATGTTCATATTCGACGCAACTTGCCTGGATATCTTTGAGAAATTCACTTCTAGTTGGCTTCCAAAGATTCTTTTCCCTAACAGCGTGAGCAGCAACTGATGGAACAGTAAAACAACAAGTCAATAATTGCTTGGAATTTATCGAGTATTTTCTGCCAGTTCATTCATTGGGGCATGTAGTAATTTATTCCTATATACGTCACCGTTGGGCGGCACAAATTGATCATATTTTTCATCGCTGCGAAATAACCACACCGATACTGGATCTGATTTACTTATTTTGTAAATAAAATCAAACATGTCTATGGAGTTTCCTTCCGTAGAAGATTTTGAATACAACTTAACAGTACGATCTCTTGGAAATATTGTCACCGCATTCGTCAAAGCGTGTGAATTATGATCAACTATGTTAATTGGTGATCCTCGAGATTTATACCTGATTCATATAAAATTTCTCCCGATAGCGACTTTACTGTTATTGGGAATTTTAATTTCCCCGACAACATAGTAACGTCATGTATTGATGCGCCATTGACGACCGATTTCGCCCACGTATTAATGTTTGATAACCTTAAATCAGTTAAACCAGATCCACGTTTTGTATTTTTTAAGTGTTCTATTACTCGTTCAGCTACGCAGTTTATCCCCGAAGATAATTTCATCAAGGCCAGATTTTTAACATCTGGTCGTTTATTTAGCCGATAAATTCTATAAACAACCGCGGTAACCGGATAAGATCTAGCGTAATTCGGTTTGTCTATACCGGTTAGCAAACCCGGCTTTGAACTAGCAGATAAAATCACATTCTTCTTCACGCTAATTACAGGATCACGTTTATCTCGGATAACCCAGACTTCTTTGTCAGTCATTTGTGCGATAAATTTTATTCCGAAGATAAATTTCTCATCAGCGTGGTTAACTCTGATAAAATCGATTATATTTTTCGCCCTTTCATCGGTCATAGTATTATCAATTTCATTGGTTTTCCACGTCGACTACGTATGTGCTGCTCCATCGTCAAGAAATTCTATCTTGGCTTTATCAGCGTCAGATATGTCGACATCAACCTCATCGAGGTCAAATAGATTCATTGTTATATTTTAGACAAATATCTAAATAAATAATGAATCATTGCAAATGGATATTGGTCGGTTCACAAACTTGTTGCGAAAAATCATGTAAACGTGAATGTTGTGGCGAGCATATGCAAGCTATTCGTGTAGGTAATTATGGACCAATCAGATGCATAAAATGCAATGATGGATTACGAGGAAAAACTCGTTTATGCGCACGTTGTAGCGAAAAAGGCTACCGAGAACTTAAGCGACATTATGATAAAAAAACAACGATGATGACATAATAATCAAATGTGAGGAAGATTATCTAGATAGGTTTACAAGCAAACTTTGATTTAGACAAATAATAGTTAGTATATGGATGGAATATTCATGAAGCACCCAACTATCGATAACTACGAAGCATCATGCGACGGCGTTGTCAGACATTGCAAATCGAAAAAACTAGTCGGTAATATTGATAAATTTGGTTACCTTAGATTTACTGTACATCGAGAGAAAAAAAAAATGTTTTTCATGTCACAGATTCATCTTCGAATGTTTTCACGGATCAATCAAAGATGGTCTTGTAATTGACCATATTGACGGAAATAAATTAAATAACTCCATATTAAATCTTCAGGCGATCACACCGAGTGAAAATTCCACGCGAGGAAATACTGGTAAACACAATAAAAATGCCAAAGTAGTTAAATCAGTAAGTATCGAAACTCGTGAAGAAATATACTTTCAATCAATGTCAGCGGCTGGTAAATACTTTGGTATTCACCCTGCCTCAGTGCAATATGTTGCAAATAAAATAACTAATTTAGCGTTCTCATACCAATTTACTAGCTGGATCAAATTTTCCTATGTTCCTCTGATTTTAGATTAATTTTATCTTAACGATTTAAATTTACATTTTTTTATGTTAGAAATACAATATGTACTATAATGAATGAAGAAAATATCAATAATATGATTGATGCTATCGAGAAATTGAAAATTAAAAAAAGTTAAATTATCGGACGAGTTGGATGTTGAAAATATCATCGTTTACTTTGAAACCCTCGTGCAAAACAAACACGAAGGTAGGTATGTTCTACCAGGCGAATATAAATATATAAAGAAAATTCAATCAGCGATGTATCAGTCGTTGGCATCCGATGATGAGTCACCGATAAAAGATTTTGCCTCGTTATCAAACGCGATCGCAAAAATCAGATCAGAATTTTGTCTGACGAATATGAGGCAAAAAAAATAATTAACACTCGCGTAAGACAGCTAAGAAAAATTGTAAATGACAAAAAGTAAATTTACTGAATTTATTAGATTTATTTGTTTTTTTTACTGAAATTATTTGTTTTTACTGATTTGTTTTTTACTGAAATTTCATGTAATATCCACTCAAAATTAACAAATTGTGCAATCTGCACGATCTTGACTAGTAAATACCCCCTCAAACAAATCGAACAGTTTGCGCGATTTTTACTACCAATTACCCCATCAAAATTACAAAATTGAACAAATTATTTGATTTTGCCTACAATTACCAACTCAAAATTGTGAAAATTAAAAAAAAATGATAGTTTTGTGAATATTTATTGGTTTTAATCTATTTTTTTGGATGTTTATTTTATGTAAAGAAATCAAGATTTTACTAGTAAATTAATACTTAATGGCTCGCCACGTAAATCAAGTAAATTTCCAGACTGATCAGTTAATCTGAAATTAATTCTCGATAACAAACTATTATGGTACCGCAGATAAATCGGATTAATTGGCTCTTGTATAATTAAGTACCCCGGTGGTTCTTTTGGTGAAAACGAGTAGAGAACAAATCCTTGTTGAACTTGATTTGACACTGTTGCGTCAGCGCTATAGCTGTTTTCGACGATATCACAATTAAGATTAACCGCGATGACGGTTGTTATATTTACGATATCTGGTGAAATATGCCGGCCGCCCCGTCTTGACTAGTATTATGTCTAAGTATAGATGATGGTGGTAATGATTTTTTCCACGCGGCTAACATCAATGGAAATAACTCATCGATGACATCGCTGACGGATTTTCTTAATTCATCCACATTATATCCGGAAAATTTATAATTTGGCAACGTCGCTTCGGTTAGCTCGTATGCGGTTAAATTGTTTTGTTTATTTACTGTTTTTTCATCAATTATTATCTGAATTAATCGCCCGTTAATATATTTCATGTCAGATACAAGCTGATTCAATATCTCTACGTCTTTGATAATCTCATCGCATGAATTTGATACATTAAAAATACACTCTTGAAAATATTTTCTCAGCAGCTGTAGTTGTTCTTTATGTTCTCGATTAATTTCCTTAAAATGTTCAATAGCATAGCTTAGTTCAAAATATACATCATGACCTTCATGAATTTTAGTTCGTCTTATTAAAATCGTATCACTAAAAAACCACATCATATCATCCTTTTTTCTAAGGAGAAAACATAATTGTATTTTTTTTTATATCAAGTAGTCTTTGTTTGAGAGTTGGATTTATTTCATGATAAGATTGCCCGGTTGTGGTATAATCGGATTTTTTAGGTTCTGGTGGCGCTGGTGGATGTACTGGCGCAATTTCAGGCCAACCTAGGACGGTTCTTATTGAACTCGCATAAATATCAACAGCATACGGCGATGTTACTTCGATAATCGAAGTTAATGTTGGTTCGTGAGCGGTTATTTTATTCCGGGTTCTTTATCTCCGGTTATATTTTTTTATCCTATATAATAACTCGTTATTGATTTCTTTGACTTGATAACTACCTGTTGGTAATCCAACAATGGTCCAATCTTGAGTCTGAGTACTAGGTTTATTTTTATTAGCGAAAACAAATGAATTATTTGACAATGAGCTACCAAATGATTTTGATCTAACATTAGGCCATCTATGATATACTCGCAAATGTGACAGCTCAATCTCGTTGACGGAAATTGATATCAGAAAATTAATACTAAATTCTGGATTAGTCGAACTTGCTGAGATCATCGTGGTTCTTTGCGGGATTGTGTTTGTCACGATCCACTGAAGTAATTCCGACATTATTATTACTTGTAGCTTTAATATCAACCTGATTATAATTTTTATCATCATCGAGAATTCGAAATCGGATATAAATCCATCATTGTGACTCTCTGATAGCAACGAAGATAATTTTGTGTACGCGACCGTTGCCGCGTATAATTTAATCACGTACGAATATAATTTTTCATTCGTGCACGAAGATATTTATTTTGTTATAATATTAAGGACTCCAGCGAGCGTCGTTGTCACGGAAATGCAAATTGTGACAGCGACGGGAGTCATCATTGTTACCGAGGATAATATTATTCCTGCTCCTACGACGACCGCGGATACTGAATAAACAACTACGTCAATGATGACTAGTCGTCGTTGATATCTTTGTATCTTTATCTGGTACGTATCTATGATGAGTTTCAACGAAGTTTGCCACTCACGTGCTTGATTGTACCTGTATTCGGAAGGCGTCATTATATTTTACTTAGTAAATAATTGAGGTGACTCAGCAATAAATTCCATGCACCACCATGTTAATGTTGGTGTTATTGTTGTTCTTTCGGGTGGTTCTAACGTAAAAGTTTCTTCGACGTTTTTATTCATAAAAATAGTTAGAAATCCAAGAAATCTGTCGCTGGCATGTCGCCATTTATATTCTTTAGCGATTATTCTGAATATTATTGAGGAAAAAACATATACCCGATACGCGCCAGTAACTGATGCTGTTGATTTGAAAGTGTTATTTGCTGGTGTCCATGTGAATTGTCCCGTTGATGTTATAAATGTCATATTATTGACCTGCGATGAGGTTGTTGTCGGCGGGATCTTAATAAAGCTGGTTTTACTGATAATTCCAGGAATTAATGCATTAGTTCCCTCAAACAGATCAATACTGGCATAGATGTTAGTAAATCTCCTATTAATGTCCTCACTGGCCTTTTTAATAGCCTCATCTAATTTTCCGATAGTTTATTTAATTACTCTGATAGAGGCATCAATTACTCTGATAGATTCTCGTATATTTATAAATTCACCTATGTGAGCGTCAAATTCAATACGTCGAATTATATCATTTAATTTGATATTACTTGTTTTTGATCTTCCATGTTGATCTTGAAAAATAACAACCTCATCAGGATCTATTCCTGATATTGTTAGGAGATTATTAAGGTCGTCCTTGGTTGCATACTTGGATAACTCAACATCGATGGGTTTTTTTTAACATTCTCGATAGCAGAGTTCTGCCGTAAATGTCAACCATTTATAATATTGATTGATTTAATTTATCAGACGTGTACTTAAGTACGACCTTATGATATGGTTGAGATGATTTTGATATTGCATCAAGGACATTAATTGCTTCACTGCCACATATTGGTGGATCAGCTAGTGTCTGCGTCGGTAACGTTGAATACCAAATTGGAACATTTAATTGTCTCGCATAATTTAAAATTTCTTTCGGTGGTGCTAGCCCGTACCAGTCAAAGTAAATAATTTCACGTGGATTTATCGCGTAAGATACCCAGTGTGTGCCTGGACCAACACTGTCATCGAGATTTATAATTCCAGATTCATTTAAATTTGGTCGATCTGGTAATTGATCTCGCATAAATACGCCTCTGAAGAACTTTATTTTTTTATTTTTAGCCGCGTCAGATAAATCAAACTTTGACATCTGCGTGAGACTCGCTGAGTCTAAAAGCTTTTTCCGTACCAATACAGAGGCGTTCCTGGTAATCGAAGGCCTTTCCCGTACCAATATGGAGGCGTTCCTGGTAATCTTAGGCCGCGTCCTTTTTTTACCATATTTACCTCCTGATACTTTTTGTGCCAATTTAGTACCAGCATATCCAGTAGCACCTAATATGGCGCCTTTTGCTATTAACGGTCCAGCAGCGGCAGCTTTCGCAATTATTGCCGGTATTAGTCCAGCTAAAAGCGGAAAGATGCCACCTATTTTGATCATATCCTTAATTGCCCTCGGGCTAAGATCAGCTTGGACGCCAGTATTTGTCGATTTAGCTTTGGTAAAAATTTTATGTTGAGTTTTAGTCAGAGATAATTTATTTGGACCACCTTGGGCAATTTGAAGATTTTTTAATGTTAATTTTGTTCCGCACATTTTTGTTGTGTTTGACCCGGAGTCTGAGTCACACTAACGTGATCATATGGCATTATAATTATATGATTGATTTAAATCAATCTCACATTTTTTCCACTGGTGCGTCAATGATTCTCATTCGGCCGCTAATACCTTCAAGAATCATAGTTTTATCACTAAGTAGAACAGCAATTGCTTTAAACATAACTCCACCTGCATTTACTCTGGCTTTGAAATGTATATCAACAACAAATTAGCAAATCAAGATGTTCCAGTGAAAAATAATAGATCGGATACAATTTTGTAAAATCTAACTGTGATACTTGTAAACCAGTGTCAATACTTTGATCTCGTCCCATAAAACTTAACAACCTATGATATCCACGTGCCAGATAAGTTTCATCAAAATCTAGCGATATGTCCTCGGATGGTTCCTGTTTCCCATTTATTCGCAACGATATTTGTGTAGCATCAAGATGGTCAAATATCATATGGCTATGGTGATCATATCTAGTAAGTCTTTGAAGAGCAACAAAGATATGTCGAGGTGAAGAAACACCTTGCTGTGATGCCATATGCCAAGTAAAATCATCAACGTTAGTAGAGATAGTATCAGTAGTTGTTGTTAGCAACGAAATTACTGATTTACCACCTTGATCCATAAATGAGATTAATTTAGTTTCTTCATATACTCATGGAGTCATCACTGGCATCCACAGGGTAAGTTTATACTACTTTACCCATAGCAGCAGCATCAGAGTTGGGATCATCAAGATTCTCTCGCCAGATAGCATTGTTGCTATCGCCTTTTCGATGAAAAACAATTGTGTGTTTGGCTCCAAAAATTACCCTCTTAAAATTTCTACAAAATCCAAATATATGAGATAATGGAATCGCACATGAAAATCTTCTACGACCATCTTTCAACATAGCTCTACGTGTGGCAAATCCTGGATTAAAATTAGGATTAGTACTGATGATCATATCCTTGATGTTAGCGTCAACAGCATTAGGGAGGGCACGATCTTTTGGTCGTCTTACGATAAATTGATCACTTTCAGCCTCATTAGAATTATCCTTGATAAACATCATACTTGGACGAGCTGATCTAGCAAAATCATCTGAGTACCTAGCTAGGCCTATGATTGTCGTAGAAATATCAACATTATCATTGATTGATTCAATTTCTTTTCCATCTATGAAATATGCGGCGCTCTTAAATAACGCCATAATGCCATTATTGACAAATCCAACGTTATTAGCTAATGCTGGATACGCAGTACCGTCGGTTCTCACAATTTCACCATTAACCTCGATGAATGCCTCAGATGGCAAAAAATATCTGGTTGTATCATGAACCTGAACCTCAACTCGACAACTACTATTTGGTGTTATTGCGTCAAACGAATAATGTTGATAATCACGTATCGATATATCTCTACTTATTTGTTCGTCCATGTCAAAGGCCTCGTTAGATGCCTGCTTGAACATTTTATTTTAAAGATTATCTTCTGAAACGAAGACCACTTCCCGATATCATACTCGTATTTATTTGATCGGTTCCTTGATTTATCAGCGACGCTAATTTTTGATTTGCTGCGTCCTTTATTACCTTACTAACGTCGCTAGACATCACTGACGTGCTCGGCAATTTGACTGGTTGTTTTTTTCTGCGTATTAAATTTAATATTCTATCCTTGATGGTGCTAAAGGCTTTACTGGCAATATTACCAGCAGCAGAGACTGTTTTATCACGAACAAAATCCATAGCTTTCATTGATAATTGCTTAGCGATAGGTCCGGCTTTAGGAGCTATTCGCGTGATAAATCCGCTAACGACATCGCCAAGTCCATCTCCGTAGGTAACCCTGTACATGGGCAACCGAGCATTTATTACTGGAACATGTACTGGTTTACGATGATGTTTGTGAATTATCATCTTATTTAAATATTTGTCTTTAACTAGTCGCTGTAGTCGTCCACGATTTCATCAATTAGATTTCTATAAACATGAAAATCCATGATACCGCCGCGAAATTGTCGCTGACAAATATCAGTTGCCTCGTTAATTATTTCAGATGTGTTATTTCCAGCACGTTTTCCTCCAATAAGAATCTCTAGCCGAGACACGTCATTAACGACACTATCTGGGCAGATGGAATTATAACCGCTACCGGTAGCACTAGGAGGTTCTTCGGCTGAAATATCTCTTAGTAAATTATATGGTTCGTCTTCTGGTACATCCTGAGGTTCTTCTGGTACATACTGAGGTTCTTCTTCACGAGGCTGTTGCTGCTGAAGTTTTTCTGCTCTCATTTTTTCAACTTCCTTCTTAAATGGTATATACCCCCGATCAGTATAAGTAACAGGTAATCTTTTAGAAACAAAATACACAGCAGGAACCCAATTTTCATATTTTATTTTTTTACCTGATTTTAGATATTCATCTCTGTTATCGTAATAATGTGCAGCAATTTTACGTATTTTTTCTTGATTTATAAAGTATCAAGAGCTTCGTCGGTAAAATATAAATGAGGTGTTTTTCTTTCCTTTGGTATTGGTGAACGAAGTTGCTCTGGTGATGGAGAAGGTTGTTGTTGAGGAAGTTTATATGAAGGTTCTTCTTCTTGAGGGACCTCCTCAGATTTAATTTTTTGTGTTTTTAGTTTCTTTGCTTCCTCAGCATCTTTTCGAACATTTTCCCTCCCCAATTCCATTCCTTCTCTAAAATCTTTTATAAAAAACGTCACCAGGGATTAATCTTGGAATATTTCTCTTATATTTATACATCCAATCACCCCAAGTTTTACGATTGGTGACTTCTCCTAAATATTTTTGTTTTAAAAATTTACTTCTCTCTGGAAAACTTGCATCTGCAAACAAATCACATTTTTCTATGTCATTAATATCTCCAAGATAAAAATTTTCTATCGCTTGCCTACCATTTTCGGAAAATTTTCCTTTAAGAATTTCAAGTTCAGTTTGAGGTTTAAATCTAGGTTGAAGTTTATCTTTACCTATGGGTCGGCCTCGAAGTAGACGTGGAGGTAAAATTTGAGGTACAACTACAGGTGCAGGTGCAGGAGCAGCTGCCGGTTGAGGTCGAGTTTGTTCTTCAATTTGTTTTAACACAGGAAGGATGCCTCGCTTTCTCACATCTGGGTCTTTAACATATCCTAGTAGAACTCGTTCAGTGGTTGTAGTTATTGGTTCAAATAACAAATCAGTTGACTCCCTAAATCCTCGTCTTGCGTCCTCAACTGCACGTATTTTTCGTTTGACAGATTCTCTCACGGGAATATATTTATTTAGTACTTCTAGTCGTTCTCGTGCTAATCTAGCAGAATATGGTTCTCCAACATCCATTAATATTAATAAATTAATAATTTCAATTAATCATCATAACAAAATTACAAATCGGTCTCGACCAAATATTTTAAATTTTGCTATAATTAGGAGCAGCAGGGAGTGGTGGACCTCTGTGATGCTCACATATGCGGCCGGATCAATAATAACGTCCCGTAGAAGCTTTTTATTTGACAAATAGAGCCTTCTAGGGAGAATTATCCCATAGGAGCCTTTATTCGGAGAAATAACTTTGGTCTGTTCGCCCTCCCTGCTGCTTATATATATATATATATATATATATATATATATATATATATATATATATATATATATATATATATATTGGTGCTTCAAGTGATGACAGGTAAGGGTCTATTCTGTTTGCATTCATTATATCCAGACAGATATGAGTGCTCTAGGTACCTGTAATGCTAATTTAGGAGTCAAACTGTACCATCTAGGTAAATTTGGGACAGTCCAACTTTACCATCTAGGTAAATTTAGGGCAGTCATATTGTACATTCTAGGTACCTGTAAGATAAATTTAGGACAGTCAAATTGTACAGGTTAGGTATACATTAAGCAAATATAGAGTAGTCAAATTTCATTAACTGCTCTTGTAAAAATATTGATACTCAATACAGTACTCCCTCATTATAACACTGTTTATGGGAGCCATACTAAGAAGACTGCAGGCTAATTGTGAGGTCACCTTATATTGAGGCATTATAAATACATGTAGTACAAGATACAATTTAAAATGGACGAATTTAAAAACTGTGTGAAAAAGGTTGGGAAGTGAAATAAATACAATTGCAATAACCCATCAAGCCTATCAGTGTTCAGTGTTATGACTTAATAAAACTAATACATGTAATAATAATAATGGTAATACTAATTCAGCACTGATCAATTAATGAGTTTGCTGCTATCTACCTCCTTTACAGGAAGTATAACACACATTCTTCCCACACTCTTATACACATACTTTCAGTAACTATTGTACACATACCTTTACACATCCTTCTACAAATACTTTCATACACTCTTATACACATACTTTCAGTAACTATTGTACACATACCTTCACACATGCTTCTACACATAATTTCCCACACTCTTATACACATACTTTCACTAACTATTGTACACATACCTTTACACATGCTTCTACACATACTTTCCTGCACTCGTAATCACATACATTCCCACAATCTTATATACTTATCTTCCCACACTCTTGCTTTTTATTAATCAAAATAACACACACTCATAATTTAAACAACAAATATGTTTTTTAGGAAGACAGTAGTGAACTGCAAACATGGTTACATTCTTGTACACTGAACCTGTCCTGTCACAATTTGATATACCAAAAACACCAAACACTTAAATGCCATGTTATTTTGAATGTATGTGGTTTATATATATATATATATATATATATATATATATATATATATATATATATATATATATATATATAGTAAATTCTGGTTAATTGGGCCATCTCTTTATCAGGGCAGCTGTTTTGAGGGGCAAGGTTTAAAAGACAAAAATACATGGTTACTTTATTAACTCCTTTGCACAATTGGGGCAGGTACTTAACTGAGCCAAAGCACTATAATCTTGATGTGTACCAATTGATAGGAATCCATTGTGTATATATATATATATATATATATATATATATATATATATATATATATATATATATATATATATATATATTTTGGTGCATCAATTTATGGCAGGCAAGTGTATTTTATGTTTACATTCGCAATTTCCAGACAGATATGGTAATTGGGTACTCTAGGTACCTGTAAGGCTAATTTAGTAGTTTAACTGTTGTACCATCTAGGCAAATTTAGGACACTTTCCTACTGTAACATGCAGGTAAAAGTAGGGCAGTCAAACTGTACAATTTAGGTACATGTAAGGCAAATTTAGGACAGTCAAATAATGTACTGGCTAGGTATCCATTAAGCAAATTTAGAGCAGTCAAATTTCATTAACTGCTAATGTAAAAACATAACACTGAATACAGTTTATGGGAACAATACTAAAAAGACTGCAGGCTAATTGCGAGGTCACCTTATACTAAGGTATTAGAAATGCATGTAGTACAAGATAAAATATAAAATGGAAGGATTTAAATACTCTGTAAAATAAGTGGAGAAGCTGATTAAATATAATGTTGTATATAAGCTGATTAAATACCATTGTGGATATAAGTGGATTATATAGAACTGTGGATATTAGCAGATGAAATACAGTTGTGTACATAAGCAGATTAACTACAATTGTGGACATTATAAAGTGGATTAAATAAATTGTGGACATAAGCGGATTAAATAAAATTGTGGATATAAGCAGATTCAATACAATTGTGAAAATAAGCAGATTAAATACAATTGTGGACATAAGCAGATTAAATACATTTGTGGATATAAGCAGATTCAATACAATTGTGAACATAAGCAGATTCAATACAATTGTGGAGATAAACGGATTAAATACAACTGTGGACATAAGCAGATTAAATAATATTGTGGATATAAGCGGAGTCAATACAATTATGGATACAAGCAGATTAAATACAATTGTGGATATATGCGGATTAAATACAAATGTGGATATAGTAACATCATACTCAAAACAAATCTAAAAACATTGATTCTGAATCTAATAAAACCTAAGAACATATTTTAACATTTTCTTTTCCGATCTTAAAATAGACATACCTGTAAAGAACATATAAATATAATAATAGTGTAATAGTGTAAAAAATGTTTTATCAGTAGACAGAGTATAATAATGCCTTAATTAGTGCTTGACTTCCTAATTAGTACTTGACCAAATGAATAACGAATAACCCATGGTCTTAAAATATATAAAGCATATACATGTACAGATAAAGTATGCACAATTCATTCCTTCGTTCTATCAAGGGAGCCTTGAATGGCCGAGTGGTTTAAAGTGCTCTCCATTACGGATCACTGCTATATCACCTCTGTCTGCATGGATTCGAGTCTCGGATTCAGCCAGTGTGGGTATGTGAGACAGCTTGCCAGTAGCTTCTCGAGGGTCAGTTGTTCTTTTCGGGGATTTCCCGGGTTCTTCCTCCACCATTAATACTGGCCGCCATGCATAGCCTATCATGTGCTGAAAAATGGCGTTAAACCCTACAATATTAACATCGTTGTATCTAAACAGTTATAATGTACGTCTTATATGTCATGTCTATTATAGAATTCACCTTTCGTCACGCTGTATATCAGGTCCAAGATTGAAAGGTAGTGTCAACAACTTTGGCAAAACACAATAATAATAATAATAGCAATAACAATAACCCACTAGCAGTAATAATAATGAGAACCCAGGAAGTTAACATGCCTAACATTGTAAAGGTCTCCCAAATAACTTAAAAATTAATAATAATAATAATAATAATAATAATAATAATAACAACAATAATTCAGCACTGATCAATTAATTAGTTTGTTGCCACCTCCCTCCTTTACATGAAGTATAATATACATTCTTTCCCACACTCTTGAATGCATTCTTTCACATACTATTGTACACGTTATTTCCCACACTCTTGTACACATTCTGTCTCACACTCTTGTACACATTCTTTCCCACACTCTTATACACATTCTTCCCCACACTCTTATACACATTATACACTTTTTTCCCACACTCTTGTACACATTCATTACCACACTCTTGTATACATTCTTTCCCACACTCTTATACACATTCTTTCCCACTCTTGTACAAATACTTTCCCACACTCTTGTACACATTCTTTCCCACACTCTCATACACATTCTTTCCAACACTCTTGTACACATTCTTTCCCACACTCTTGTACAAATACTTCCCCACACTCTTATACACATTCTTTCCCACACTCTTGTGCACATTCTTTCCCACACTCTGGTACAAATACTTTCCCACTCTCATACACATTCTTTCCCACACTCTTGTACACATTCTTTCCCACATTTAGTGTACACATTCTTTCCCAACACTATTATACACATTCTTTCTCACACTCTTGTACACATTCTTTCCCACACTCTTGTAAACATTCTTTCCCACAATCTTGAACAAATACTTTCCCACACTCTTGTGTACATTATGTCCCATACTATTGTACATACTTATCCACACACTTGTACACATTGTTTCCCCATACTCTTGTACACATAAGTTCCCACACTTCTGTACACATTCTTTCCTACAGTCTTGTACACAATCTTATACACATTTTTTTTCACAATATTGTACACATTCATTCCCACACTCTTGTACACATACTTTCCCACTATTATACGCATTCTTTCCTACACTATTGTACACATTCTTTTCCACACTTTTGTAAACATTTTTCCCACACTCTTATTTACATGATGTACCACACTCTTGTACACATTCTTTCTCACATATATTGTACACATTATTTCCCACACTTTTGTACACATAATTTCCCACACTCCTGTACACATTATTTCCCTCACTCTGGTGCACATACTTTCAGAAACTCCTATATACATACCTTCACACATGCTTAAACACATACTTTCCTACACTCTTAATCACAAAGGTTCCAACAATTGTATATACTTACCTTCCCACACTCTTGCTTTTATATATACATGGAATTAACGTTACCTAATTATGAGGTCAAGAGATTGCCTTTTTTAAGACAGAGTTTCATTATGTAAAAAAAAATATTACTCCCACATTGATTCAATTTCCTTTTCATCATGAGTTCATTCCATGCAATTATGACTGAGGGACCAATTTCTATCTGGAGACATGACATAGTCATATGGTGGTATGGAGTAAATCGCTTGGGCCAAATGAAAATCAGAGAGACACATTCAAATATAGCACAAATGTAAAGTTCAAGTAAAATCAAGATACTTTCTAGATAACAAACAATATACCAGATGATAGACTAATGTTTTGTGTAACTGAAACATGAGCGGGTGATAAAGGGATATTGTGCAATTTAACTTCCCACCCACATATAAAAAATATCATTATATATAGACTGTACCCGGTATATAGGCACCAGGTGGCATACTTGTCTGAAAAGTTAATCTTCTCAGATCACTGACATCTCACCTATGTCAGTCTGGGTTCGAGTCTTGGGTTCATCCAATGTGAGTATGTGAGAAAGCTTGCCAATACCTTTCGGTGGACCAATGATAGTTCTCATCATCATCTTTCCTCCTCATCCTGATATTCTGGCTGCCATGTATTGAATATGAATTGTGCTGAGAAGTGGTGCTAAGCCCACACCAGCAGCAACATCATATATATATATATATATATATATATATATATATATATATATATATATATATATATATATATATATATACATTGGTTATATTACATTGGTTCTTATTATATCTTTTATTATATATTGCATATGTTTTATTCTATCTTGTGCACCTTGAAATATGTTTACATTCATCATGTGACATGCATGTTTTCTTACATGCTGTGCAATTCCCATTATATATTCTAGTGAAGGACAGCTAAACTATACATGTCTCTTGCTATTTTACCTTGTAACCCTTTCAGATAACATTAATAGATGTTGTATTCATAGGCAACTGATATATTTAGTAAGGATTATATAGAAAGCATAACAATGCAAACAAATGCTTTTCATCTCAGTGCAAAAGTATAAAATTTACATCAGTAAAATGGAGAGCAAATTGGCTCTCTGTTGGTGCATTAGTAAACTGTGTGCTAGTTTGGCCTATTTCACAAATCAAAAACTATATGAATCTGATAGCCTGATGCTTGAGGTCCCTCTGATTTCTGATCTTGTTCATTCTATATTCTAAGTGAAGGGCCCATCAGCTTGTCAAAAAAATATATATTGCCCGAGAAAATGTTGATCACAGAGAGGAAATGTGGAATTTAATTTTCAAGCTGTTGGGATACTAGCAAACTATATGCATTATTATTGATCTCCATAAACAGATATATGCCCCCACTTCACTTGGCTTTTACATACCTATGATTCTACAGGTGGTAGGACTAAAATAAATATTTAAGACCATCTACTGTACATACTCTTTTATTGTTGAAATCTACTGCTTTTGAAAATTAAGATTTTGTTTAAAATATTGAATGATATAAAGAATTAAGAAATACTGCAGTTTTACAATATTTATCAATGCAGTAAAGAAATCAGCCTGATCCAGTCAAGTAATGTCAAAAACCATTTCAGCAGTTGCTGCAACTAATGCAGTGATGAGTGGCTGAGTAATCAGATTAAGGCTAACATGTGTACACAACAAGCGGTTAATTGATTACCATCATAGTAAGGCTAACATGTGTACACAACAAGCTATTAATTGATTGCCATCAGATTAAGGTTAACATGTATACACAACAAGCTGTTAATTTATTACCATCAGATTAAGGCTAACATGTGCACACAAGAAGCTGCTAATTGATTGCCATCAGATTAAGGCTAACCTGTGTACACAACAGGCTGTTAATTGATTACCATCAGATTAAGGCTAACATGTGTACACAACAATCTGTTAATTGATTACCATCAGATTAAGGTTAACATTTATACACAACAAGCTGTTAATTAATTACCATCAGATTATGGCTAACATGTGCACACACGGAGCTATTAATTGATTACCATCAGATTAAGGCTAACATGTGTACACAAGGAGCTATTAATTGATTACCACCAGAATAAGGCTAACATGTGCACACAAGGAGCTATTAATTGATTAACATCAGATTAGGGCTAATATGTGCACAAAAGGAGCTATTAATTGATTACCATCAGATTAAGGTTAACATGTGTACACAAAAAGCTATTAATAGGATTACCATCAGATTAAGGCTAACATGTGCACACAAGGAGCTATTAATTGATTACCATCAGATTAAGGCTGACATGTGCACACAAGGAGCTATTAATCGATTACCATAAAAAAACTGATGTCCTTTGATGGTGAATATCACCTAACAGCCTCTCAATCCTTTGATTGTAAATATTTATTTAATGTGATATGACTGCTCCTTCCTCTAATAAGATCTAAGAAGAGGACTGCTTTATTCATTTACATTCATGGTGGTCTGAGTTCACCCTGGATGGCACAACATGGCTATATGTGCATGCACAAACACATGGCTGTACAGCCTGTATTTGTCCCACACCTCAGATAACTATTCAAATGATGGGAAGCCATAAATACAGCCATGTACGATGAACCCCAATCTGTAAAAAATGAACAAAGTTATAACATATATCTTAACCAGGAAACTGATGTTGTCATCTCAGAGAATGTGAACTGCTGCCATTTATAACATTTTTCAACGCCTTCTGTATATACTGCAGAGCTATTGTAATTATGATGAGGATTAAGTGTGCTATTGTTATTATGATTATAGCTTGGATTAAGTGTGATATGGTTATTGTAATTATGGCATGGATTAGGTGTGATAGGGCTATTGTTATTATGGTGTGGATTTCATGTGTTAGGGTTATAGTAATTATGGTGACAATTAAGTGTGGTAGGTTTATTGTAATTATGGTGAAGATTAAATGAGATAGGGCTATTGTAATTATGATGTGGTTTAGGTGCAGTATGGCTATAGTGATTATGGTGTGTATTAGGTGTGATATGGTTATTGGAATCAGGGTGTGTTTCAGGTGTGATAGGATACTTGTAATTTTGGCATGGTTTAGGTGTGATAAGGTTGTTGTAATTAATGTGTGGCTTAGGTGTGATAGGGTTATTGTAATTATGACATAGTTTAGGTGTGATAAGGTTATTGTAGTTATGGCATAGTTTAGGTGTGATATGGTTGTTGTAATTAATGTGTGGCTTAGGTGTGATAGGGTTATTGTAATTATGGCATGGTTTAGGTGTGATAGGGCTATTGTAATTATGTCATGGTTTAGGTGTGATAAGTTTATTGTAGTTATGGTATAGTTTAGGTGTGATAAGGTTGTAATTAATGTGTGGCTTCGGTATGATAGGGTTATTGTAATTATGGCATGGTTTATGTGTGATAAGGTTATTGTAGTTATGGCATAGTTTAGGTGTGGTAAGGTTGCTGCAATTAATGTGTGGCTTAGATGTGATAGGGTTATTGTAATTATGGCATGGTTTAGGTGTGATAGGTCTATTGTAATTATGTTATGGTTTAGGTGTGATACGTTTATTGTAGTTATGGCATAGTTTAGGTGTGATAGAGTTATTATAATTAAGGCTTGGGTTAGGTGTGATAGAGCTGTTGAAATTTTGGTGTGGGAAAGGACTATTGCAATTATGGTTAATATTAGGTGATATACGGCTATTGGAATTATGGTGTGATTTTGGTGGGATAGGGGTATTGCAATTAAGTGTGATAGGGCTATTGTAATTATGGTGCAATTTAGTCTTTATAGTGTTATTGCAATAATAGTGTGGAATATAAGCAATAGTAAAAAGTGGATTCTCATTCAGCAATGTTTGCTTCATGAAAATTTCTGATGCAAAATCTGTATGTTTAAAGATTTTATTTTGTCCAAGACAAGAAAAACAAATTGAACAACTGGCTGAGTTACATGCTTAGGATTTTAAATCTTGATACAACTAAAGGGAGATATTAATTTAACTGGACAATGACTCTATGTACTTGCTTATAACTACAAACTGCACCAACCTAGATCTGCCATCACATTATATATTGGTATATCTGGGTCTATGCCTTTTGTTACAAATAATCCACAGAGCAAACAAAATAGACTCTGATCTTCCATTGCATTATGTGACGACAGATTAGGTTCAATTTTTGCAATTATGTATGTAATATTTTATCTGCATTCTAAACCCCAATCACACATAACTGAATTGCCCAACTCAGACAAAACTGAATGGTCCCACTCACACATAACCAAATTGTCTCACTCACACAAAACTGAATGGTCCTACTCAAACATAACTGAATGGTCACACTAACACATAAGTGAATTGTCTGACTCACATATAATTCAATGGTCTCACTCACACATAACCGACTTGTCCCACTCACACAAAACTGAATGGTCCTACTCAAACATAACTGAATGGTTGCACTCACACATAACTGAATTGTCCGACTCACATATAACTCAATGGTCCCACTCACACATAACTGAATTGTCCTACTCAAACATAACTGAATTGTCCCACTCACATATAACTGAATGGACCCACTCACACATAAATTAATTCTCCCATTCACCTATAACTTGATGGTCTCACTCACATATAACTGAAAGGTCCCACTCACATATAACTGAATGGTCCCACTCACACATAATTGAATTGTCCCATTCACATATAACGTGATGGTCCCACTCACATATAACTGAATGGTCCCACTCACACATAATTGAATTGTCCCATTCACATATAACGTGATGGTCCTACTCGCACATAACTGAATGGTCCCACTCACACATAACTGAATTGTCTTACTCAAACATAACTGAATCATCCCACTCACACATACATGAATGGTTCCACTCACACATAATTGAATTGTCCCATTCACCTATAAATTGATGGTCCCAGTCACATATAACTGAATGGTCCACTCACACATAACTGAATGGTCTCACTCACACATAACTGAATGGTTCCACTCACACATAACTGAATTGTCCCACTCACATATAACTGAATGGTCCCACTCACACATAACATAATTGTCCTATTCACATATAACTTGATGGTCCCACTCACATATAACTGCATGGTCCCACTCACACATAACTGAATTATCCCATTCACATATAACTTGATGGTCCCAGTCACATATAACTGAATGGTCCCACTCACACATAACTGAATTGTCCAATTCACATATAACTTGATGTTGCACTCACAAATAACTGAATGGTTCCACTCACACATAACTGAATGGTCCATTCACACATAACTGAGTGGTCCCACTCACAGATAACTTAATTGTTCCACTCACATATAACTTGATGGTCCTACTCACATATAACTGAATGGCCTCATTCATTTTTTTTTTCATCATAGTATTCTGCAGTGTATGAGTAGGTGGGCTGTACAGGTAAATGGATTTAATGAAAATTGATTATTACAAAATTATGTTATTATATCTTATACCAATCTGAAAAAGACTAGCACAAAACAAAACATTATTAAATGGATAAACCACTTGTAAAATAAACCCAAGATGCAGAATGTATCAACTCCATTACAATTTCCCCACCAAAGATTCCTATATAAATATAGAAAGTGGGTTAAAATCCATGTGTTTTTTGTCTTGTTTTTCTTTAATGCAAATAATTTCACAACCAAATACAATGCTAAAGATTTTAGTTCAAAACACAGTGGGCAGAGATAACATGCATTGAACTGATTGTAATCACACAGTGGAAATAGATGGCATGCATTCAACTGGAAGTAGTCACACAGTGGAAACAGATGACTTGTAGGCAACTGCCATCAGTCACACAGTGGGAAGAGTTGACTTGCATTCAACTGGCAGTAGTCACACAGTCAGAATATATGACTTGCATTCAGCTGATAGTAGTCACACAGTGGAAAGAGCTGACTTGCATTCAGCTGACAGTAGTCACACAGTGGAAAAGATGACATGCAGTCAACTGAAAGTAGTCACACATTGGAAAGAGATGACATGCAGGTACCTATTACTAATGACATAGTGGGAAGAGATGACTTATATTTAACTTACATCAGTCACAGTGGTAGGAGATGACCTATATTTAACTAGGATTAATCAGGCGGTGTGAAAATTTGACTTGCATTGTATTAGTCACACTGTGGGAAGATATGTTTTGTATTTAACTAGAACAAGTCACACAGAGGTGAGAGATGACTTGAATTTAACTGGAATTAGGCACAAAGTGAGAAAAAATAACTTACAAATAAATAGTATTCGTCAGAGTGTGATGAGATGACTTGTATGTAGTAATATTAGTAACACAGTAGGAAGAGATGACTTGTATTTAATTAGCATTAGTCATACATGTAACTAGCATTAGTTACACAGTGGAATGAGTTGACTTGTGTTTAACTAACATTAGTCATTTATTTTTTAAAAGGAGTTTCTATTTTTGAGTTCCCATCTAAGACTATTTACAACATTATGTTACAATATAACAGATACAACATAGGAGAATTATTATTTTTCATAAAGTGTGATGAGTATTTGGTGATTTTATTTTTTAATTGAAAAGTAGAATCTGGAATACATGTTCATGACAAATTTGCCACTATAATGAAAGTTTCAACCTAATCATCACCAGTCCCTTTATTCCCAACATTTTCACCTTGAATTGACAGGAGACAGGTACATTTGCCAGATTTCTTTTAATTTAATGGTTACCTGGATTGAACACTTTTGAAAATTTAAAAAGTTGGAATTCCTTTATCCTTCTGAGTTTTACTATCTTGCTGTCATCAGAAAGATATTTGGTACAAGTTAGGTACTCAAGTCGTGTCAATTGATATCTCATGTATATGACTGTGCGGTATAGTGAATGAGTCACACAATTTATTTAGAAAATATGCAGATTTCCTCTACTTGCCATTTACCTCTAGTTGTCATTATTTATGGACTTTTCGTCACTAAAATGCTTATAACATAATATTAATAGGCAAGCTTTCTAGCGATCAAGGCTCATTAAGGGAGTTACGGCTAGCCCGGTAACTAGCAGTGTCAGGATCAGTTGTAATGTTGTGTACCTCTAGATTGTCTATTTTCTTCAAATGTATAAGCCCTTCATATTAACTATTTAGAAAGTCAACATTGCTCTGCACTTACTTTCAAGTGGTAGTATAGAATCCTTTAGCTGTAAATTGGAGCCTGCTACTTGGTATGCAAAATCAAGGTATATTACCTCCCTTTGGAAGTGGGTGATTACAATGCTTGCTTTGTTTCTGTTTTTCAATAATTTATGCGTTTTATTCAGATTTAGCTTGAAAAGTAATTTAACACTGTTTGAAGTGGAAAGTTGCCACAATAAGGATTTTGGGGTTTTTTCTTAATTTTTTGTGAGTTTTGGCTAAATGTAAGTATATATTTATGTATTAGACAACTTGCAATTTAGTTCTGTTACTTAAATTTACCATGTAGCTTATGCAGTGATAAATGATATCAGTGTATGATTATTGCATAGAAACATGGACTTATCTTGGCATTGCAAAGTTTTCCACATACATGTATTTCTCCACCTCCAGCTTACTTCTTGGCTTGGGCTGCAGCAGTTTGCACATGGGCTTTCCATCTCCATCATCAGTGTCAGCATAGTAGAGACTTTGGATAGCTTTTTCAAATTTGTTTCTTGTTGTTCTTATGTAACAAACCAAAAGTGGCTTTGTCTTTTGAGTTGATGTACATTTATTCCCCTTGTTGTGGCGAACATTACCAGGCTTAAAGAAATGACTCTGTCTGTTCATTACTTCTTTATAATTTCCCATATTTTTATACTAAATAGTAGCACCCATTTATTTAAGTTTTCATTAGAATAAAACTTACAGAACTTTTTGGAGCTTTTATACCTTTTTGTTATGATTTGGGGGTGACGAATCACATGTGTTGATAGTTTAAATAATTTTGGAATGTCAGGATCTCTTGACGCTTCATGAGTTTATGTATTTGTCTTAGTCACAGAAGGTCAATGACCTCTTATCATTTTCATCTGTCATGTGGTACACATATTTGTCTGGTTTGAATGATAGGAATAGGGATGTACTGTATCTTATTTCTGTGTGAGTCAGAAAGAAAGCAAAAAATGTAATTTTGAAATTTTTAACTGTTAAACTTGTCTTATAGCCAGTGAAAGATGAAAATACAAGGTGTCATGTTATTTTAATTTGATACGCTGTGACGTAATACATGCTGATGTCAGCATGCTTGTGTTTCTTTTGTGTTGCATGTATGCCATAGAAAGATAACATGAAGATACAAATGCAGAAAACAATTGTTTAATAACAAGAATAAACCATTAATATGTACAATACAATACAGCATCATATAATGTGAATGCAGTTTAGCTATATACGGTGGTATCACATAAAATGCCATTACAATATTATATTTTCACAATACATTCTAAAAAATTTAGATCTGGTTAGATGACACATGGTATCAATTATGTGGAAAAATTGTGAACCAATCTAGTATTGGGTGAACAAAAAGTAGAGTATATACGGGTTTGGTGGTCCATAATTGGTTAATAAAGAAAAGTAAAATTTTAATAAAAATATCTTTTTAAGAGCTTATACTATCTAATTTAAAAAAAATATAGACAAAATTCTCTTGATGCAATTGGTGTAGAATAGATAACATGTGTTTCATGCACATGTAAATCACAAAATGTTCATATGGTGTTCTCCACACAGATGATTGTACCAAGGATAATTGTGCATGGAGAAATACAGGTCTGATCATCAGCTCCCAAAAATGATAATTATTGAATTTTGAATATCAAGTTGTTTCCATCTATTTACTATAGGAGTTGAATTAGTACCATGAGTCCTAAAGAAAACTTCCATGACTAGTGTTATAGTATGTTTAGGTGGGTGGGTGTTTATATATATATATATATATATATATATATATATATATATATATATATATACAGTTTCCTTTTTTTAATCATGCAGCAGAAATCCAAAGGTGACTCTCTGCATTGGAAAAGAAAGAATAATGGAGTTCTGGAAAAATGGCAAAAATAAGGAAGGTGCTGGTGAACAGCTGCACGAGTTCAGATGAGGAAAGTACATATCTTGGGCATCTTTCATGGGAATCCAAAGTGAAGAAGATATTTACAAAATTGAAGGAGATATTAAACCCAAGTTTGATTGTCATGTTCAACAATATACAAGAGGCTCCTGTTAAAAAGAACCTTGAGTGTCAAAAAGGTCAAATAAGCTCCTGGTGTTCCAGAAGAATGAAAGTAGATGACAGCTAAAATCATTCAGGGCGATGATGATGACAGTGTCAAATTATAGTTCTGCTGAACATTGGGGGGAGGGGGATTTTTCCTTATAGAATTATGCTGTACATTGGGGATTTTGCCATACATAATTATGCTGTACATTAGCCAGTGCATGAAGAAAATGAACTGAACTTGAACTTGTATTCACTATGTATGTACAATGGTGATCATTAGAAGACATGACTAATTATTGTAATCACTACATATGTACAATGGTGACCATCAAAAGACATGACTAATTATTGTATTCACTATGTATGTACAATTGTTATCATCAGAAGATGTAACAAATTATTTATTCACTATGTATGTACATTGATGATCAGAAGATGTGACTAATTATTGTATTCAGTATGTATGTACAATGGTGATCAGAAGATGTGACTAATTATTGTATTCACAAACTTTTCACAAGAGTTGTCCTCTGTTTTGGCAATAAACATTTCCTTCAACTATATTGGCATTTATATTACACAATGCTAATATATTGTAGGTATTAACTAGAGAAGTATTCCTCTGTGATGATGGTTTCCACATCTTATTTTGCAATGTGGTTAGAGCATTCACCTTTGTTGGCAGAGGTCACATGTTTGAAGCCAGTTTTGTCATACCAAATACATAAAAATGAACTTGTATTCACTATGTATGTACAATGGTGATCATTAGAAGACATGACTAATTATTGTAATCACTACATATGTACAATGGTGACCATCAAAAGACATGACTAATTATTGTATTCACTATGTATGTACAATTGTTATCATCAGAAGATGTAACAAATTATTTATTCACTATGTATGTACAGTGATGATCAGAAGATGTGACTAATTATTGTATTCAGTATGTATGTACAATGGTGATCAGAAGATGTGACTAATTATTGTATTCACAAACTTTTCACAAGAGTTGTCCTCTGTTTTGGCAATAAACATTTCCTTCAACTATATTGGCATTTATATTACACAATGCTAATATATTGTAGGTATTAACTAGATAAGTATTCCTCTGTGATGATGGTTTCCACATCTTATTTTGCAATGTGGTTAGAGCATTCACCTTTGTTGGCAGAGGTCACATGTTTGAAGCCAGTTTTGTCATACCAAATACATAAAAATGGTATTAGCAGCTGCCTCGCTTGGCACTCATTATTAAGAAGTTAATGTTAGGACAGGTCACTCTTGCATCAGGATAATATGTCTGGGTTTGACATAATGTCACATGTCTGTGACACAATGCCCCAGTGCTAAACATCACAGTAAACTGTCACACTGCAGACATCATAGCTGAAATTTTTAAAGCTACATTAACGATATAAAAAACACAAAATACACACACCGACACACAATAAAAGGAAAACTAATGTCTGTTGCAATATAACTGATTTAGAATGCTCATTGAACATTCTTGGAATCCCTAGATGAAATAGAAAGTAAAGCTGCCTGACTACTACTGTTGACTGCGTTTCATGCATCAGTCTTATTCATTATCTTGTGTCCAAGTTCATCTCTAATGACATTACTTAGGGTGTACATGTAAAATATTTTGCCCTTTTAATATGTTGTACTTTCTTTCATGTACTTCATACCTCTTTTCTGAATAGTCAAGCTTTGCTGCCATTCCATAGATTTACTTTATGCAATTGACATTAGATTCAAAGATGCATGATTAGTAATGTTAAAAAATGGACATTAGATTCAAAGATGCATGATTAGTAATGTTAAAAAATGGACATTAGATTCAAAGATGCATGATTAGTAATGTAAAAAAATGGACATTAGATTCAAAGATGCATGATTAGTAATGTTAAAAAAATGGACATTAGATTCAAAGATGCATTATTAGTAATGTTAAAAAAATGGACATTAGATTCAAAGATGCATGATTAGTAATGTTAAAAAAATGGACATTAGATTCAAAGATGCATGATTAGTAATGTGAAAAAAATGGACATTAGATTCAAAGATGCATGATTAGTAATGTAAAAAAATGGACATTAGATTCAAAGATGCATGATTAGTAATGTTAAAAAAATGGACATTAGATTCAAAGATGCATGATTAGTAATGTTAAAAAATTGGACATTAGATTCAAAGATGCATGATTAGTAATGTGAAAAAAATGGACATTAGATTCAAAGATGCATGATTAGTAATGTAAAAAAATGGACATTAGATTCAAAGATGCATGATTAGTAATGTTAAAAAACTGGACATTAGATTCAAAGATGCATGATTAGTAATGTTAAAAAAATGGACATTAGATTCAAAGATGCATGATTAGTAATGTTAAAAAAATGGACATTAGATTCAAAGATGCATGATTAGTAATGTTAAAAAAATGGACATTAGATTCAAAGATGCATGATTAGTAATGTTAAAAAAATGGACATTAGATTCAAAGATGCATGATTAGTAATGTTAAAAAAATGGACATTAGATTCAAAGATGCATGATTAGTAATGTTAAAAAATGGACATTAGATTCAAAGATGCATGATTAGTAATGTTAAAAAAATGGACATTAGATTCAAAGATGCATGATTAGTAATGTTAAAAAAATATTACAGTACCATTTGGCCTCAATATTTTATTTGCTTTTCTACTGACTTGATATAAACCTCTTCCAGGTCAATACTGACTTGATATAAACCTCTTCCAGGTCAATACTGACTTGATATAAACCTCTTCCAGGTCAATACTGACTTGATATAAACCTCTTCCAGGACAATACTGACTTGATATAAACCTCTTCCAGGTCAATACTGACTTGATATAAACCTCTTCCAGGTCAATACTGACTTGATATAAACCTCTTCCAGGTCAATACTGACTTGATATAAATCTCTTCCAGGTCAATAAAATGCATATGATATTCGGATGTAGGAAATAATACTCCAAGTTTATTTCCCAACCTGTTTTGGAAAGTAAAACCCTTGTTTCAAAAGATCAAGTTCCCACCATGCAAGTTACCCAATATACAAGTATAGTCTATATAAGGTCAAGTTCCCAGCATGCAAGTTACCCAATATACAAGTATAGTCTATATAAGGTTGAATTCCCACCATGCAAGTTACCCAGTATACAAGTATAGTCTATATAAGGTTGAATTCCCACCATGCAAGTTACCCAGTATACAAGTATAGTCTTTATAAGATCAATTTCCCAGCATGCAAGTTCCCCAGTATACAAGTATAGTCTATATAAGGTCAAGTTCCCAGCATGCAAGTTACCCAATATACAAGTATAGTCTATATCAGGTCAAGTTCCCAGCATGCAAGTTACCCAATATACAAGTATAGTCTATATACGGTTAAATTCCCACCATGCAAGTTACCCAGTATACAAGTATAGTCTATATAAGATAAATTTCCCAGCATGCAAGTTACCCAATATACAGGTATAGTCTTTATAAGATAAATTTCCCAGCATGCAAGTTACCCAATATACAAGTATAGTCTTTATAAGGTCAAGTTCCCAGCATGCAAGTTACCCAATATACAAGTATAGTCTATATAAGGTCAAGTTCCCAGCATGCACTTTACCCAATATACAAGTATAGTCTGATACAGACCATATCATTTAAATATTAGTTTTCCACTTTTGGATAATAGTTGTAGGGAACCATACATTACATTACCACCCAAAAGGCTGTGAAATTGTTCAATGAATTCTCTTTTGTATAAGAAACTTTTTCTTCTTACTGTGAATATTCTCCATGTTGTGATATACATTTACATCATGGTTAAGCCAGAAGAGTCACTACAATATTTTTTAGAGGAGGTAACTCTACAAATCTGTTGTGAATAGTATCACTCTTGTGATATCCATTGGGGTCAGTCTACAGTTGTTATCTACTTCTGAGACAGTGATAGGTGTAAGGTGGAGTTCTCTACATGCACAGTGGTCAGAATGTTAACACATCTCTGTTACCTTTATGTAATGTGGGTGACACACCTCTGTTACCTTTATGTAAAGTGGGTGAACTTTCTTTGGAAATTGTGCTGGTTAAAAATGTAGATGAATATTGCACACATGGATAACCACATGTGCTTGAAAAATCAACCTGAATTAGTTTAAAGTACAGTACCATTGTCAGTTATCAAAAATAGTGAAAATTAATATTTCCAGATTAGACAAAACCACCTTCTGAGAGTGCAATGAATGAATTACAAAATATATAAAGAGTAAAAAAGATAAGTTATCATCAGTTTTAATTACAATTTACATCTTTAGTCCAGGAACTGAAAATGACCAAGTAGAGCTTGTAGTTTTGTTTTTGCACTTCTAATGGTGGGGTAAAGAACACTTCTAATGGTGGGGTAATTACCTTTAATGGTAGGAGAATGAACACTTATATTGGTAGGGTAATTAACACTTTCATTGTAGGGTAACAAACAACTATAATGGTAGGGTTATGTACACTTATAATGGTAGGTAATGAACACTCTTAATGGTGCAGTAATGAACACTTCTAATGGCAGGTAATTAATACATCTAAGGTGTGGTAATGAATATTTCTAATTGTGGGGTAATGATCACTTTTAATGGTGGGATAATTAACACTATAAGTGTAGGGTAACAAACACTTCAAATGGCAGAGTGATGGACACTTCTAATGGTAGGGCAGTTAATACTTCTAATGGTGGGGCAATAATGAACATTTCTAATGGTGGTTAATGAACACTTTTAATGGTAGGGTAATTAATGCTTTTAATGGTGGGGTAATGAACACTTCTAATGGCCTGTACAATGTTATATCATCTCACACACCATGATTTTATTGGATCAAAATTGCCATCTACTCAAACGAAGCACCATATAATAATAATAATAATAATAATAATAATAATATGTCAAAACAAATATCATACAAATTGTGTCTATGTTACAAAAAAAAAGTTTATTCATAAATCTTTAGTAACCCAGTGGTACTGGTGTATGTCCTAAGTTCACAATAAATCTGGCAAAAACACATTTCATCAGATCAAAGCCAAATAGTGTAACTGGTTGACAATATTTTGGACTGAAAAAGTAAGTTGTACTTTACAATAAAATTTGCAAACATGTTGGTGTGGCCTTTTGGCCTTAGAATGTTTTGGAAGCAAACTTATGGCACACATACTGGTCATATTGTTGTGTATTTGGTTTTTATACATGGTCCTTAAACAAAATTAATTGTTCCTATTTTAATATCAGTCGTGGGAAACCACTTTTAGCTTTCTTCACATGGAATTTGAGATGAATAATTATTTAAATCATTTATTGAAATTAATAAAGTGCTCATTGACTGGGTTAACAATATTTCCAGATTATTGTGAATTCATTCAAAGATGTTCTTGATTATTTCACTGTGATACATCAAGACCATTACTACATCAATACATTCCAGATTAGAATCCATTTGTAACACTATATGTTTGAACTTGTAATGGAACATTTAGAATTATTTGGGATTTAATTCATCATACTCTAATTTGCTCTTTAAGTTTCATTGTATTACATGGAGAATTAAATTATTTGTTGACTTTACAAAACGTTTTTAGTTTTTTTTTATTTATTTGTGGTACTTAGTTTAAGAGCATGGAGTAGTAACACAGTATTTTGGTTTCTTTAGCATAATTGTTGCACAGGATTGAAGGGTATGCATAGATTTGGTTGCCTACCTACCTCTAAATTTTCTACAGGGTCAAAGATCATACATGTAGTATAGTGTGATTGTCTACCTTGTAGTCAAGGTACACGATCAATGTATCATACACATATTATAGTGTGTTTGTCTCCCATGTAGTCAAGGACCAAGGTCATAGTATCATAGTATCAGTCATGTAGCATAGTGTGTTTGTCTACCTTGTAGTCAAGGTTCAAGATCAATGTATTATTCCTCATCATACATGTGGTATAGTGTGGTTGTCTACCTTGTAGTCAAGGTACACAATTAATGTATTATTCCTCATTATACATGTAGTATAGAGTGGTTGTCTACCTTATAGCCAAGGTACAAGATCAATGTATTATTCCTCATCATATATGTAGTATAGAGTGGTTGTCTACTTTGTAGTCAAGGTACAAGGTCAATATATTATTCCTCATCATACATGTAGTATAGAGTGGTTGTCTACGTTGTAGTCCAGGTCCCAAATCAATGTATTATTCCTTATCATACATGTAGTATAGTGTGGTTGTCTACCTTGTAGTCAAGGTCCAAGATCCATGTAGTGTTCATCATCATATATGTATTGTAATGTGGTTGTCTCCCTTGTGGTCAATGTTCAAGATCAAGGTATTACGCCTCATTAATCTTAAAGCATATTGACTAAGAGAAATAGATAAGCCAGCTTCAACATAGCACTGGTAGTAAAGCCTACCTGACTATTGGCATGGCTGAGGGTCCGGTTTACCCTCTACCCAAGTTTCTATTTTTTTTTTATTTTTTAAATTTTTTTAAGATGTTTACTTGAGTGTATTAGTTAAAGGCCTGATCTTGTTATGAAGTAGTAAACATCTTACATTAAAAATTATTAGTTTTCCAGAACAAATTGTTGTGTCATAAGTCAGGTGACAGTTTTAATCTAAGCAGGTTTTAGTAAACAATTATTGATTCCTTTCTTAAGTTTAGTCTGTGTAATATTTTAGTATTGTTTTCAGATATGATTTCAGAGGAATGTGAAATTAATCATTTGAATTTCAAAACACTTGTTTACTTTTTGGACTAAAACACTTCTTTGGAACTATTGTAAATTCATTCAAAGACCTTCTTTATTATGTCATTGTAATACATCCAGACCCTTGGTACAACAGCCTGTTGAATACTCCTGGTACATTAACACACTTAAGATTTTTCAAACTCATTTTCACATTGTATTCTTGGGAAATAAATCGATGAATTTGACTAAACTTGTTGGTTTTGTTCTTTCTCTTATTTAGTCCAAGATCATAGAGTTGTGACAATAAAGACAGACAACATGAACACTTACCTATATGTAGATTTTCTCAGGGAAATTGAAGATATACAATTTGGGGGTCACATAATTGCAGTCCAAGACAACAGTTTAAATTAATATGGCATTTCTCAAAGCTGGGGCAATGGATATGAAACTAATAGGGAAGCCTTTAATGAACAGGAAAGAGTTAATCTTGACTTTGGAATCATTGTATCAGGGGTCAAACTCATAGTTTTATAATGTATAATAGTTTAGTTTCTGCATCTTATTTTTACCCTGGAATGAGGGATGAGAAGAAGACACTGATACTGCTTAAAAGTTAATTAAAGCAAAACTTGTGTTTTGTTTTGGAATGTAAACTAAATATTTCACACTTTTGTAGAGAAGTCTTAGCATTAAAGTGGATTTGTCTCTGCACCATCCATACATTTTTCTGTACAATAACTCACATGAATAAGGAATTGGACCTAATTTGATATGCTTTCTAGACATGGGGAGACACAGGATGAGTTTGATTGTCAGACTTACGGATTGATTAACATGGCGGTATCCCTTGTATGTTACTGCTGTGCTGTCATTAGATACATGTAAGTCAATAGACCTGGTCAATTTATTCAATTATTTAACAATTACAAAGTTACATATATGTGACATATAGTTTATTCATTCATTCATTCATTCATTCATTCATTCATTCATTCATTCACTGAGGCCTTGGATGGCAGAGAGGTATATAGTGTTTGCCTTTACCAATCACTGACAACTTACACCTGTCCTCATTGATTTGAGTCTGGCTTTGCCAATGCTTGTCTTTACCAATCATTCACAAACTCACCTCTGTCCTCATGGGTTTGAGTCTGGCTTTGCCAATGCTTGCCTTTACCAATCACTCACAAACTCACCTCTGTCCTCATGGGTTCGAATCTGGCTTGGCCAATGCTTGCCTTTACCAATCACTCACAACTCACGTCTGTCCCCATGGGTTTGACTCTGGCTTGGCCAATGCTTGCCTTTACCAATTACTGAACACTCACATCTGTCCTCATGGGTTTGAGTCTGGCTTGGCCAATACTTGCCTTTACTAATCACTGACAACTCACTTCTGTCTTCATGGGTTTGAGTCGGGCTTGACCGATGCTTGCCTATTCCAATCACTGACAACTCACCTCTGTCCTCATGGATTTGAGTCTGGCTTGGCCAATGTATGCCTATTCCAATCACTGACAACTCACCTCTGTCACCATGGGTTTTAGTCTGGCTTGGCCAATGCTTGCCTTTACTAGTCACTGACAACTTACCTCTGTCCTCATGGATTTGAATCTGGCTTTGCCAATGCTTGCCTTTACCAATCACTGACAACTCACTTCTATCCTCATGGGTTTGAGGCTGGCTTGGCCAGTGTGGATAATGTGAGAAAGCTTGTATATTGCTCCTTTTCCTGGTTATTCCTCTACTTACCCTGGTGTGCTGGTTGCTGTATATTTCAGCCAATTAGTATCAGCAGTTATGATTTAATTTTATCCGATATAATATACTGTATTTAAATTTAATTGTGTGTCAGTTTTTCTTTTAATTGTTTATTTTTATTACATGCTATTGTAATGTAAATCTATTCAATAGAGATGATTTTTTTTCAGAAAATAGTTTGATCTTGACTGTTCATTTTATAAACACCAAGTGTTGATTTAGATCCTGACCTGGATTCAAAATTAGTAGCAACCACATAAACACATTTTATTTTTATTTCAGAATGATTGGTTGTTGTTGAGGTCATGATGGGACTTTGAGTTAAACACGTAAACAATTTTTTTTATTTCTTAGAGTAAAATGATTGGTTTTTGTCAGTGCCACATGGGGTGTACATGATCTTTAACAAGTACCTAATTTCTACGACGTTCTGTAACATGATCACATGACCCCTTTTGCATTTTAAAAGATGATATAACCTTTGTTTTGGAGACTTATTCTCAGTAGAAGCTGGGCATTTTCTTACACTAGAAGTTGCATGTTGTGCTGTTTGGAGTTATTTCAAACTACTTGGATTGGAGTTATTTCAAATTACTTGGATTCCAGAAGGATTCATTCTTTTTGCTGGAAATTACATGTGCTCATGTGAAATTGTTCAACAAGGACAGTTTTTATAAAATAGAATTATTCAAATGTCCAAAACTGGAGTGATAATTCTTATTTCTACAAGGAACTGTAGACTTTAACACAAAATTTTACAGCTTACATCATCGTCTTCCATCTTGGATTCTTCAGGACTCAAACTTGAAATCATTAGAATATTTTGTTATTAGGACTACAAAAATTTTATTCATGGATTATTCATGGATTATTTTTGGATTTGATTCTATATAAACCATAAGTTCATATTTTTTTCATTTTTACAAAATTTTTCCAGGAAAATAAATTATTATATTTTTTCAAAGCTTGTTGTTTTCACTCTTTCTTGTGTTACTGTTTATTCGAGCCTAAACATGTGACATAAGACAACATGTGAATGACATTATTGCAATGTGAAGAACAGGTTAGATACCTTGCCCTGTTATGCTTGTTTTACACTTGCTGCTATATCAATCTCTTACTTTTCATGTTCTGGTGGAATATACTAAAGTTATACCCTCCATTTGACCCATGGTACCATGGAAACTAATACTACGGGGTGTTAATCTATTTGAAAAAATGAAATAATGGAAACAATGGGATACAAGAACATTAACATTTTTTAATGGTATCAAAGGTTGCACTAGATGACCTGGACACATTGAATGAAATATCCACACATTTTCTCTGAAAGTAAAGGGCACAGTCAGGCCATATCTAATCACTCTATTTCATAACAACACACACATTCATACCAAATGACTGCAACATTTTAATGGTTTATGTTTGACATGCAGCCTGACAGGTACAAGAAAACACTTTACCAGTTATTCCTGTCTCTCACTGATTCCACATAACCATTTCTTCCTGTCTGTCACTGTTTCCACATTACCATTTCTTTTGACTTCTCACTGTTTAAACATCAATACATTGTCTGTTGGTCAGAATGGCAAATTACATCGCTGAGAGGCAGACTATATTTCCAAACCTGACTATTTACAACAGGAGTTCTCTGTCTTCTGAAAAATGAAAATCAATTTTAGGATTTTAATTAACACTAATAAAGGACACATTAGCATTAAATAGACTTTAAATTCCATCCCTGCCCAAATTACTTATATTTGTATATTCAACTATCATGATTAAAAAAAAAATTATACGTTTAGCTGCTATCTCAAATGTTGGTGAAAATAAAGTGTTGTTTGCTTTTGTGGGATTTTATGACATTTATTAGCACAAGACAGACTATGCATGTTGGCCAGTATATCTGGAAAAGGAAGTACACAGGAGGACCTCTTTGAGAAACATGATGGGACTCATAGCAATCTTTCTCACAAAAACACTATAGCAAAGCCATGGGACTCTACTGGCAATCTTTCTCAAGTAAACACTAAAGTCAAGCCATGGGACTCTACCAGCAATCTTTAACCGCTCCGGTGGCCTAGTGGTTAAAGTGTCCGCCTTGGATGCGGGAGGTCATGGGTTCGATCCCCGGCCGAGTCATACCAGAGACTTAAAAAATGGTACTAACAGCTGTCTCGCTTGGCATTCAGCATTAAGAGGTTAGTGTTAGGACTGGTCAGCCTGGTGTCAGGATAATGTGACTGGGTGGGACATCATGCTACATGTCTGCGGCATGATGCCCCAGTGCTAGACATCACTATAAACTGCCACATTGCAGACATCGTAGCGATATGACTGAAAAATTGTTAAAGCTACGTTAAAAATCAAAATCACATCACATCACCAGCAATCTTTCTTGAATAATCACTATAGTCAATAAAAAAAATTAACATTAGTCCAATATAAACATTTTAACATTAGTTTTGTATAGAATTTTCAACTTTAGTCTAATACAGTGTTTTTAATTTAGCCTAATATAGAACTTTTAATAATAAATTCTAATAAAGCTTTTTTAAATTTAGACTAATATAGATTTGTAATTTTAGTCTAATACATAATTTTTAATTTAGTCTAACATACAGTTTCTAATTTAGAAAAATATTGAATTTTCAATTTTATTCTAATAGAGACTTTTCAACAGATTCTTTCTTTTTTATTTGTAATTTTAGCCTGATATACAATTTTAATTTTAGTCTAATATAAAATTATTTATAATCTAATATAGAATTTTTCCAATATTATTATAGTATGAAAGTTTTAATCTAATTCTAATATATAAACTTTAACTTTAGTCTAATATAGAAATTTTAATTTTAGTGACCTTGGAATGTTTTACTTTTAGTCTAATAGAGAAATTGTATATTATATATTTTTGTTAGTTTTAGTCCAGTATATATTTTTTTAAATTTTAGTTTAAGATGCTGTGTGATTTCAGTCTTAAAGTTTTTAATTTTAGTCAATTATATATTTTTTTCATTTGAGTCTAAGACAGGATTTTAAACTTTAGTAGATTATGGAATTTTTAATTTTAGTCCAATATGGCACTTTCAATTTTCCTTGCTTAAAGAATGTTTTTACATGGTAGTTAAATATAAGATACTTAATTTTGATATAATATAGGGTTTTCATTGTAGTATAATATATGATTTTTAATTTGGTCTTATACAGAACTTATTTTTAGTCAAATACAATTTTTTTAATTTAGTCTAATGCAGAATTTGTAATTTAGTCCAACATATAATTTTTTAAATTAGTCTAAAATATAGTTTTTAATTTTATTCTTATAAATTCTATAAATTTAATCTAATACATAACTTTCATTTTTGATCTAATATAGAATTTGTAATATTAGTCTAATACAGATTTGATAATTTAGTCTAATATATAAATTTTAATTCTAGCCTACAATAGAAATTTTAATTTTAGCCCCATATGGAATTTTTAATTTTATTCTAATATAAATCATTTAATATTAATCTAAAAAGAATTGAGTTTGAGTCTAATTTAGAATCTGTAATTTTAGTCTTATATAGAATTTCTAATTTTAGTCTAATAAAGAATTTTTATTTTTGTTTGATATATAATTTATAATTTAGTCTAATACAGAATTTTTAATTTGTAAATTTAGTTAATTATATCATTTTTTTTATTTTAGTCTAGTATATAATTTTTTATTTTAGTCTAATACAGTTTAATTTTAGTCTGATATAGAGTTGTTTTTTATAGCGATTTAAATAATTTTGACATTTTAGCCCAATATAGGATTTTTAATTTTAACCTACTAAAGATTTTTTTAAAATTTTAGTCTAATACAGCATTCTTAATTTTTTTGAATAATGAACTTTTTTGCATCTTAGTAAAATATAGGATTTTTAATTTTAGCCTAATATAGGATTTTTAATTTTAGTTTAATATAGACTATTCAGTTTTAACTGATAAATAATTTTTACATTTTAGTCCAATATAATATTTTAATTTTAGTTAAATATATAATGTTTAATTTAGTCTAATATAGCATTTTTAAAATTAGTCTAATTTACAAGTTTTGATATTGGTCTAATATAAAGTATTTATAATTTTTTTCTAGTATTAGAATGTTAGTTTTGGAATAATATATAACTTTGTTAATTTAGTCTATTATAGAATTTATAATCTTTTATAATACAGAAATTTTAATTTACTCTAATACAGAATTTTTACTTAAACCACTCCAGTGGCCTAGTGGCTAGAGCATCTGCCTTGGATGCGGGAGGTCGTGTGTTCAATCCCCGGCCGAGTCATACCAAAGACTTACAAAAATGGTACTAACTGCTGCCTTGCTTGGTGCTCAGCATTAAGAGGTTAATATTAGGACTGGTCAGCCTGGTGTCAGGATAATGTGACTGGATGGGGGCATCATGCTACATGTCTGTGGCATGATGCCCCCAGTCCTAGACATCACTATAATCTGCCACACTGCAAACATGGTAGCGATATGACTGAAAAAATTGTTAAAGCTATGTTAAAAATCCAAGTCTCACACACACATATAAAGATTATAATATTGGTCTAATAAAATTTTGAGTTTGAGTCTAATTTAGAATCTGTAACTTTAATCTTATATATAATTTCCAATTTTAGTCAAATACAAAATTTATATTTTTAGTCAAATATAAATGTTAATTTTTGTTCAATTTAGATTTTTGAATTTAGTCTAATACATAATTTGTAAATTTAGTTGATTATATACATGTTTTTGTTTTTTTTAGTCTAATATAGAATTTTTAATTTTAGTCTAATATAGAATGTTTAAGTTTAGTCTAATATAGAATTTCTAATTTGAGTCTAATATAGGGTTTTTAATTTTAGTCTAATATAGTTTTTAATTTATAACTGTTTATATAATTTTGACATTTCAGTCCAATATATTTTGTTTACATTTTAATCTAATAAAAAAGTTTAAAAATTTTAGTCTAATATAGCATTTTTAATCTTTTTTTATATTGTGAATATACCCAAATACAATGCATATAACCTAATATAGTAAGTGAATAATCTTCATAGGGTGGGTGGGTGTGGTATACCCAAATATCATGCAATGAACCTAATTACAGTAAGTGAATAGGCTTCATAGGGTGGGTGGGTGTGATATACCCAAGTAGCATGCAATGAACCTAATTACAGTAAGTGAATAGGCTTCATAGGGTGGGTGGGTGTGATATACCCAGGTATCATGCAATGAACCTAATACAGTAAGTTAATAGGCTTCATAGGGTGGGTGGGTGTGGTATACCCAAGTATCATGCAATGAACCTAATTACAGTAAGTGAATAGGCTTCATAGGGTGGGTGGGTGTGATATACCCAGGTATCATGCAATGAACCTAATACAGTAAGTTAATAGGCTTCATAGGGTGGGTGGGTGTGGTATACCCAAGTATCATGCAATGAACCTAATACAGTAAGTGAATAGGCTTCATATGGTGGGTTGTTGTGGTATACACAAATATCATGCATAGAACCTAATACAATAAGTAGGAAAATTCAACATAATGTACTTTAATAACCTGTTTTGCTGACAAGGTGTTTTAAGAGCTAAAATAGGCAATTTGATATTACATTTTATGTCCAACAGATAACAACATAGAGATAGAAATGAGAAATTGTTTTGTAATTACCCTGTTGCATGAAGACAAGATAAGATTCAGGTTAATTACTGATAAATAAAAAGCAATCCCGGATCAGAACACAGTTCATCTTTTTGAAAAGATATGAGTTACACTGAATATTTTCAATTTTGTGAAAAGATACAAGATACACTGAACATATTCTTCTCTGTGAAAAGATACATGTTATATTGTTTTCATTTGAGTATGAATAAACTGACTGGCCTGCCTACATATCTACTGAAGGGGCCCCAAGTGGCCAAGTGGTCTAAAGCACTCTCCATTATGGATCATTGCCATCTCACCTCTGTCTGCATGGGTTTGAGTCTCTGATTCAGCCAATGTGGGTATGTGAGAAAGCTTGCCAGTAGCTTCTCATGAGTTGGTGGTTCTTTCCGGGGCTTTCCCAGGTTCTTCCTCCACCATTAATATTAACCGCCATGTATAGGCTATCGTGTGCTGAAAAATGGTGTTAAACCTTACAACAACAACAACAACATGTCTACTGAAATAGTATGAATACACTGACTGGTCTGCATACGTATCTACTAAAATAGTATGAATAAACTCACTGGTCTCCAAACATATCTACTGCAATAGTATGAATACACTGACTGGTCTGCATACATATCTACTCAAATAGTATGAATACACTGACTGGTCTGCATACATATCTACTCAAATAGTATGAATACACTGACTGGTCTGCATACATATCTACTGCAATATTATGAATACACTGACTGGTCTCCAAACATATCTACTGCAATAGTATGAATACACTGACTGGTCTGCATACATATCTACTCAAATAGTATGAATACACTGACTGGTCTGCATACATATCTACTCAAATAGTATGAATACACTGACTGGTCTGCATACATATCTACTGCAATAGTATGAATACACTGACTGGTCTCCAAACATATCTACTGCAATAGTATGAATACACTGACTGGTCTGCATACATATCTACTCAAATAGTATGAATACACTGACTGGTCTGCATACATATCTACTCAAATAGTATGAATACACTGACTGGTCTGCCTACACATCTACTACCACAGTATGAATACACTGACTGGTCTGCATATATATCTACTTAGGAATACAAGGACTGGTATGCATACATATTTACTGAAAATAGTGAGAATACAATGACTGTTCTGCATCCCTATCTAGTAAAGCTAGCGACAATACAAGAATTGGTCTGCATGCCTATCTAATGAAAATGGTGTCAGTCACAATGAGTGGTCTGTATAAATAACTTAATATGGCTGTCTTAAGTACAAAATTTGATTGCATTCTGTTGAAACATGTGTCAGACTATTTGTTGTTATATTATGTTACAGCAAGCACAAAGTTAAAATAAAAGAAGAGCAAACTGACAAAAATCTCCAGAGCAATTCAGTTTTCTGATACATGTAATAGTGCATCTTCAAATGACCACAACATCAATTTGTCAAAATACTGAAACTACTTGTAATCAATCCATTTAATGGTGAGACAAAAATAACAATAACTATGACAATAATCATTATTTGCCATTATGTTCAATTTCAGATGATAACCATGCCATGCACAATTTTGCATGATGATCTGATGACATCTGTAAGACTAGTTGTATTCTCAAGATTCTGCCATTCAGCTCCAAGTCATAAAGCATTGACACTGATCTGTTGATACAGTGTCTGATGGTAAATCTGGGTCTGTGATATTCATTTGAAATCATAATGACAAGCATTGAATGCATCAAGTTATAACAGGTAAGGGTCTATGATGTTGATTTGAAACCACAATAACAAACACAAACATTATACACAATGATCTGCTAGTGCATCAAGCAATGGTAGGTAAGGGTCTATGATGTTGATTTGAAACCACAATAACAAACACAAACACTGTACACACTGATCTGCTAGTGCATCAAGCAATGACAGGTAAGGGTCTATGATGTTGATTTGAAACCACAATAACAAACACAAACACTGTACACACTGATCTGCTAGTGCATCAAGCAATGGCAGGTAAGGGTCTATGATGATAATTGGAAACCATAATATCAAACAGAAACAGAAACATATACACTGATCTACTGGTTCATCAAGCAGTGACAGGTAGGGGTCTCTGGTGTTAATTTGAAACCATAATAACACTAGGTACATGTACACTGGTCTAGCGGTGCATTAAGTGATGGCAGGCATGTGTCTACAGTGTTCATTTAAAAAAGTAATAATGAAACCTACAGACACCAGTCTATTGACCCATCAAGTGTGGAAGGTAAATACTGTTTAGAGAGGTGTGTAAGCTATATCCAGACAGGTATGGTACATGAGATTAGTAACATATCCTTTTGGACAATGTATGTACAATACCTGTACACCAAATTTAGGTCAGTCAAATTTGTTTAACTGCTGACTTTGAAACTGATACTTGATACAGTACTCCCTTATTAGAACCCTGCAGATGGGAGTCATGCAAAGACCATGTACTGAATGTATGTGAAGTTCATATATATATATATATATATATATATATATATATATATATATATATATATATATATATATATATATATAAAGAAGAATAATCACACCCACCCTTTACAAAAAGTGACAAAGTGACCAACTTCTCGGCACTGTGTACCAAAGGAGTACTGTGTATTAGCAATGTATGTATGTATGTATGTATGTATGTATGTATGTATGTATGTATGATTGTATGTATGTATGTATGTATGTATGTATGTATGTAGTCGTAATCTATGTATGTATGTATGTATGTATGTAGTCGTAGTATGTATGTATGTATGTATGTATGTATGTATGTATGTAGTCGTAGTATGTATGTATGTATGTAGTCGTAGTCTATGTATGTATGTATGTATGTAGTCGTAGTCTATGTATGTATGTATGTATGTATGTATGTATGTATGTAGTCGTAGTCTATGTACATGTATGTATGTATGTATGTGGATGGCTGGATGGATACATGGAGAAGCCGATAAAATATATTTGTGAAAGCAAAAATAATAATTACAAAAGTTCTATAATAAACATAATTTAAATAGAAATTACCAATATTTAGATTGTGAATATAGTACAACTGATGAACTCCGTAATTAGTGTTTGACTCCCAAATCAATAGCCTGTATTACTGCATTGTGTCATAACACATGTACAGATAAAATATGTACAATCAGTATATTACAACATTCTCAAACTTGACTCCAAAGGATGGGGATGAACAAATGCTGTGTCACTATTTCCTACTTAACACTAACAGATGGGATTAAATAGATGGAGTACATCATAAGATCCTCAGACCTGACACAAAGAGATGGGATTAAATAGATGGAGTACATCATAAGATCCTCAGACCTGACACTAAAAGATGGGATTAAATAGATGGAGTACATCATAAAATCCTCAGACCTGACACTAAGAGATGGGATTAAATAGATGGAGTACATGATATGATCCTCAGACCTGACACAAAGAGATGGGATTAAATAGATGGAGTACATCATAAGATCCTCAGACCTGACACTAAAAGATGGGATTAAATAGATGGAGTACATCATAAAATCCTCAGACCTGACACTAAGAGATGGGATTAAATAGATGGAGTACATCATAAGATCTTCAGACCTGACACTAAAGGATGTGGATGAATACATGGAGTACATCCAAGATTCCCAAACTTAAAATGACTAAAAGAGTCCATGTCTATAGCATACACTATGGCTTCCTGCTATTAATACATGTGAAGTCTGGTCCAAAATCATTTTAAAATTGTCAGTTCAATTGATTAATCCATATGACATATTTAGTACTTCAAGTGGACCCCAAGTTTGTTACAGCTGAAAATTATTTTAAAAGTGTCAGTTTTTAGTTTTATCAGTTCATACAGCTGCTAATTAAAGCTTTCTGAAAAGTTATCATCAGACAGAGCTTTGTAATAATTAAACATGGGATACATTTTGAAGAAGCATGGAATGCTTTGTCATTAAGCATATACATATTATGGGATAAATATAGTATTTCATGGGGTGGATCCAAGCATAATATAGGAGGTCAGATAAAGTTAGATGACTGCATTACATTATTTATCTAGTGATAACCCAAGATTAATTGTAGATTCTGAATCTCTCCTTTAAAAAAATAAAACCTGGCACACATTTACCGAGGATATTGCTTTTAATAACAATTCCACCCCAACCATTTCAGAGATATTCAGCTGGCTGCCATGACTGCGCCAACATATTCAAAGATATTCTGCTGTCTGCTTTGACCATCACAACTTTTTCACAGAGTTATTCAGATGCATGTCTTGACAATCCAAATCTATTCACAAAGTTATTCAGCTGGCTGCCTTGTCCCCACCAACCCATTCACAGAGTTATTCAGCTGGCTGCCTTGTCCCCACCAACCCATTCACAGAGTTATTCAGCTGGCTGCCTTGTCCCCACCAACCCATTCACAGAGTTATTCAGCTGGCTGCCTTGTCCACACAAACCTATTCAGAGAGTTATTCAGCTGGTCACCTTGGCCACCCCAACCCATTCTCAGAGTTATTCAGCTGGCTGCCTTGTCCACCTCAACCCATTCACAGAGTTATTCAGCTGGCTGTCTTGACCACTCCAACCCATTCACATAGTTATTCAGCTGGCTGCCGGGTCCACACTAACCCATTCACAGAGTTATTCAGCTGTCTGTATTGACCACCCCTACCCATTCACAGAGTTATTCAGCTCGCTGCTTTGACCATCCCAAACCATTGAAAGAGTTATTCGTCTGACTGCCATGACTCCCCAATCATGTTCAGAGTTATATTCAGTTGGCTGTGTAGACCATCCCAACCTATTCACCTAGTTATTCAGCTGGCTGCCTTTTCTTCACCAAACTATTCAGAGTTTTATTCATCTGACTGTCTTGATCACCCCAAACCTATTCACAGAGTTATTCATCTAGCTGCCATGATGCTCCAACCTATTCACAGAGTTATTGAGCTGGCTGCCATAACCTCTCCAACCTATTCAGGGGTATTCAGCTGATTGTCTTGACCACCCCAACCTATTCACAGAGTTATCCAGCTGGCTGCCTTGTATACACCAAACTATTCAGATTTGTATTCATCTGGCTGTCTTGACCACCCCCAACCTATTCACAGAGTTATTTGGCTGGCTGCCATGATGCTCCAACCCATTCAGAGTTATTCAGCTGGTTGTTGTGACCACCCCAACTTATTCACAGAGTTATTCAGCTAGCTGCTTTGACCTCCCCAACCCTTTTACAGAGCTATTCAGCTGACTGCCATATGATGGCCAAATCTTTTGAGAGTTATTCAGCTGGCTGCATTAACCACCCCAAACTCTTCAGAATTATTTAGCTGGATTTCTTGTCCACACCAACTTTTTCACATTGCTATTCAGATGCATGCCTGATATAATCATGGAATAAATATAACCTGCTTTTATTTAAGCTGCATTTCTTTTCTATGCTATTTGAAGAGCTAAAAAAAGACAGTGCAACTTCCTTGAGCTAGTCACTATGGAAACCTATAACCTCTATAGAGCAGCAAAGAATTTTATTCTTCAATCAGTCATTGAAGCACTGCTTTAACAACTTTAAATTCAACACCAAGATAAAATGGTTAAAATTTATGGTCCCAACAGCATCTGGTTTAGGTAGTTTTATATGTAATATAGTTGGATTTATACAGGTAGTTATTTTAGAGTTATACATGAACAATTACAATATTTACCTGGCATGGTAGTTATTTTAGAGTTATACATGAACGATTACAATATTTACCTGGCATGGTAGTTATTTTAGAGTTATACATGAACAATTACAATATTTACCTGGCATGGTGGTAATTTTAGACATTATCATGTAAGTAGAACCCTCTATCAAGGAAATCTGTTGAGTTTGCCATTAAAAACAGAAATGGAATCTATTTGCTGAATAAATGCTTCTTTTACAAAGACTTGTTGAAAAAAATACTAGTGCTAGACATCACAATAAACTATAACAATGCAGACAGCATAGCAATATGACTGAACATTTTTAAAGCCATGTCAAAAATCAAGAATATGGAAATACCGTCAACCTGAAAATCAATGGGTTATATGGAAATACCGTCAACCTGAATCTCAATGGGTTATATGGAAATACCGTCAACCTGAAAATCAATGGGTTATATGGAAATACCGTCAACCTGAATCTCAACGGGTTATATGGAAATACTGTCAACCTGAATCTCAACGGGTTATATGGAAATACTGTCAACCTGAAAATCAATGGGTTTTATTAAAATCAAAACACTCAAGTCAGAGTTTAAGCACTCAATTAATGTTCCTAAAATAATTTCACTTGGACAATAGTGTGTATCACAATTATTAATATCATGACTATGTCAATTAAGCTCAAAATTTCAATAGTACATATCCCAATTATTCAGATCAGGAATACATCATTTAATTGCATTTAGTTGTATATATCCCAATTAATCAGATCAGTATTAAAACAATTAATTTAACTTAGTGGTATTTATCCCAATTAAACAAATAAGCCACCTTTTATTGTAACATTTTTGTTTTCTTCAACACTTTAAGCCACTATCTTGACTGAGCTGCAAAGCAATTGTTGAATGCAGCTTCAGAATTTGTCTGGAATGATAAATGATGGTCAGAGATAAAAGAGAAGATTAACAATGGCAGCAAGACTGTGTAGACACTTTCCTTTGGCTAGGAAACAAAGAGAATGATGTCAGATATATATATATTTAATTTGTTCTTGTCATGCAGTATGCAAATAGACAAATTCTTTTGCCCATGATGTACTACAATGCAGTTGTCTGCCCTAATTTTACCTGACACAAGGCAAACCCATATGCTAAAGCTGTGGAAGGAAGGGCAGTTTTGGGGATAAAAAGACAATGTTTACAAGGAATTAATAATTCAATTAATAATCTAGGCAGACAGGTATCATGTGAATACAGACAAGGGCAATGCCTTGTCAAACATGTGTATCATGTCAAGGCACACTGGTAATATGCCAATGTTGACGAGGACCATGCCAAGGCAGAAAACTAATATGTCAATGCAGACAAGTGCTATGCCTACGTAGACAAGAGCTATGTAAAGGCTGAAAGTATCATGCAAATGCATACAAGGACCATGCCAAGGCAGACAACAACTATGCCAAGGAAGACAAGTAGAATGCCAAGGCACACAAGTATCATGTGAAAGCAGATGAGGACCATGACAAAGCAGACAAATATTATGCTGAGGCAGACAATTAAAATTCCAGGGCACACAATTATCATGCCAAGGCAGACAAGGACAATGACAAGGCAGACAAATAATATGCCAAGGACATTCAAGGACCTTGCCAAAGCAGCACAGATTAGGATTTTTGATAACCTGTCCAATAATGGACAGCTGCTGGATCAGCTTGAAAAACTGATGGTCTTCCTTGTACAAAATTGTAATGGATAGATTTTACTTAAATTGATGAGTATGTGTATTTACATTTTGACATGCATGAATTTACATTGATTCTGAAGATGTATTGTAATTAGCTTATGCGGATTGTGAACAACTGCCCTAACCTTCAGGAAGTGAGAAAACTGTAGAGGAGCATCAGTATATATATATATATATATATATATATATATATATATATATATATATATATATATATATATATATATATATATATATTGGATTCTTAATTCTCTGGGCTTATTAAATATATATAATTAAATATATATATATATATATATATATATATATATATATATATATAGAGAGAGAGAGAGAGAGAGAGAGAGAGTTTCATTGGATTATGAAATCCATGGATTTTTTTTTAGATATATATTATGTTCAAGGCTTAATGGATTCTTAATTATTTGGACTTGGTATATATATATATATATATATATATATATATATATATATATATATATATATATATATATATATATTATGGAGAAATTTTATTGCTTTATTAATTTCTTGGACTATATATATATATATATATATATATATATATATATATATATATATATATATATATATATATATATAATGGATAAAATTGCAGTGCAGTATTCATCCCATAGATTTATGATTGATATGTATTATGAATAGATATTTACTGGATTATTAATTCCTTGGAATAATTATACATGTAATTTATGATACATATTTATTCTTATTAATTTTTCATTCCACATTATGATTAGTATTCTCCAATCCGACCAAAGAATTGCATCAAAAAGAAAATGGCCTTAGGGGTAACTATAACATTGTCAATAACATGAATAATTTGACTAAGTTGTCACATAGAGATTTGTCTGTAAAAGATTTTATGTTTTGGTTTTTGTTTTATTTTTTGGGGTGTTTTTTTTCAACTAGTTTTAGTTAACAAGTAATTAGTCAAATTTGACATGTTTTTAATATTTAAGTAGAAGAACGAAATTGGGGTTCTTACTCACTTATCACTAGGAAGGTTGATTCTGGTTAACCTATGCTTTTTTATAGGGGCTTGACTCACTTATGGCTGGGTTTCTATGTTTTTGTGTCCATGAGTGAATGTGTGATTGCCATCAGTGGAGCATCATTTGTCGTCAAAGCGGCATAATCATTTACTGTTTAACAACGGTGGTAGAGATGTTGTGTCGTGATCGGAAAGTAGTAGTTCATGTGTCCATGCAGTGATTGTGTATATTGTTTGGGGTGACTATTTTGTCGGGGACTGATTTTTGTACTCCTTTGATTTTTTTCATGAGGATGTCATCATTGCATGTGATGCAAACACTTTGGATCTAAGTCCTTTGAATTCATGCTTGGGTACTCCACATGTTTCATCTTTGAACTTAGCGATGCCTTTCCTATTGTTGTCGCAGTGGATGGGGTGGTCTCATGAATAATAACTGAGGTCGAATAGTTTTCGATGCTGATACAGCTACGAGTAGACGTCGTCGGTGTGGATTTCGTAAACGAGCGATTCTGTATTGGTCATAAGCAGCATGGCTTTGTCTCCGTACTTTTGGTTGATGAAGTCGCAGTGAAACTCCAACATGGGGATTTTGGAGAGATAGAGGACGGCTACGCCAACGGAGACAGGTTTGTTCAGCAGGAGATTTTTTTTCTTCTGGATTCGATGGATACTAGTTCTTCGTCAAAGATTTTCATGCCGACAAATGCAAAATTGGCTACAAGCTTATCTCGACGTCGGTGGTTGTTAACGATTTCGATGTTTCTTTTATCGACGCCAGATGTTGTCCATGGCTTTTCCGAGGATGCTGTTGTTCATGAGCTTGAAGACGTCTTTGTCGAAGTTGGTAGTGGCTCTGGTTGAACTTGAGAACGTGATGATCTTTGTCGAGAACGAATCTATGCTGGAGAGCTTGTTCGAGTAGTGGATAATGTATTTTGTAGTGTTTTTGTGATTGAGATTCTGTATGAGTTTTTGTTTTTTTTACCTTAGCATCTCCTAGTCCGAACTGTTTCTGTCATCGTAGTTGTTCCTGAGAAAGCATCAAGTTGTCCATGAGAATGGATTTAGCGCAGAATGGATAAGCGTTGTGATGATCGTGTAGGTGTTCTGAATAGGTAAGTTGGACCACAACGAAATAACCATATCTGGCTGCTTTTCTTCGAGGAACTGAAAATCTTATACGGATGGTTTGGTCGGGTCGTAGTTGTTCATGTATTTGTTGTTAGCCATGGCGTGTGTTTTTACTGATGACGAAGATACCTCCACGTATCATTTGTTCGGTGAACATGAACATGTGCGGGTCGGTGGAAATATGTAAGGTCATTCCAGTTTGTTTGAGCATGGCGTCCCAGGATAGTCCAGGTGAGGAGAAATACAAACGTGGGTCGAGCTGATAATGAATCAGGCTCGTGCGTAGATAGTTTTCGAAGAGATTCGCAAGCAGAAGCACATTCATTTTGAGACAAATATCGTTATAATCTCCGATAGTGTGGTAATCGTATTCGTTCCATATCTTGTACACGTATTAGTATTATTCACCGTTGACTCCGGTCAGGCTTATATGAGAATACAAGTCTTTTTGAGGAGGTAGTGACGTTTTGATGAATCGTGAGGAAGCATAGATGTACTCGTAGGGATAGATAGATGGGGATAGCCTGCTAACCAAATTCCTTATCAAAGTGCGTAAACTTGGGACAGTGTTTAATGAGTTCTTCCAGTGACGTGGACATGAACTGCAACGAGTCAATGAATCGGAATAGTCAAATGGTGATCGACATGTACTTTTCGAAATTGTTGTGAATGCATTTGATTTTCATTCCCACCGAGGAAAGAATCGGTTTGACACGTGGATGATTGAGAGCGGCCACGATGAAATGACTATCGTATCCTCGTAGATTATGAGCAATAACCGGAAGGAAGTCTGGGTCTTTGAAGCCTAGGTTACAGTTGGGGTGAGCAACTCCTCGATAGTGGCCGTTGATGTGACAGTGATCTCTCACTCTGGTGTCGTGTCGTTTAAAGTTTTCCTCACAGATGTGGCATTGTTGAACTGTATTATGTTTCCGCACCTGTTGTGCAGTGAGTGAAATGATCGGTGTTTCATTTTTTGTATCTCTTTAATGCGTTTCCATTCCATTGCTAGTTGTGCAAATTACTAGACGATGTAATAATTGCCACGATGCTGACGATACTCCGACGCCAATGATTCATTTACAGAACAGAGCTTAAAACCGATTTTTCATGTGATGCGTTTATGTTCCACCTGAGTGAAAGAGCGGCTAGGATAGGGTGAGATTCTTCTATTTTGTCCAGTTTTGCCTCGCAGTTGACGACGATGTAAAACGTGTGAGCACATTTTTTGTGGTGATGAAATTTGTACCGTGTGTAATGTTTGTCAATACCCCGACGGGATGTGTTCATGAAGTCGTGCCGGTTGTAGAAAGCTTTGTAAGCAACGATAACGGAAATGACCATGATTCTTATGCTGGGTGTAGTGAGATCGATATTGTCGACTGAAGTACTGTATTTACGCAAAATGGTCTTGAGTCTGTTTTTGAGATTAGCAGTGCAGAGGCAGCAAACTGCTTATCGCCTGCCTCTTTGTCATCGGACCCAAACACGTTGATGGAAAGTCCTTTGTTGAGCGATTCTAGTTTAGGAACGTTTTTGATTGTCGCTGGAAAGGTGATTCCGGTGGTTTTAAGGGTATCAAAATATGGCTTGTACATGGAGACGTAATTGGCATTGTCTTCAGCGGGATGGAGGGCAGAAAGTGTAGTCTACACGAGACAGCAGTCGTCGTTGTTTTAGACGTTGATGCATGCTATGGTGGTCAAGATAGATTTGGGAAGAGGTAGTGAGTTTATTGTCATGCAATGGTATGAATTTGGAAGTTTGAAACGAGATAGAATTGACTCCGACAAAGAGCCAAGCCGATCCTGACTCTTGATAATATTCGATGCGAATTTGGATAAAAGACCAAGCAATGTAGACGACGTGACTGACATCATCATTGCGATACACAGCGATTTGGATTTGATTCACACATCGATGCTTTTGAATTCGTTGACCAGATGAATGTTGAAGGCGACTCCGAGTTTGATGGCGATGTGGGTACGCAGCTCTGCTTGGACGGAGATATTTAGAATCCGCTGCAGGAGTGGTTTGTCGATTCCACGCTGAAGTATTTTGGAGTTATCGAAAATAAATCCTTTGTCGGCTGCTCTGTATGATTGTTCAACCCTCTGGGGGAGGAAGACGTGTGACGTGATCGCGTTGTCATTCAAGCGCTTGTGGATCGATTTGGATAGTTTCTTTTCGATAGTTGCACGACGTGAGCGACTAAGGATTTCATGCTGAAGTGGAAGGAGATTTGAAGGTTAAGCGGTTTTTCCGTGAGGTCTTTGTGTTGGTCTCTCATTCTCTTCATGTACTACTGTGCGGTGAGGATATCTGGTCTTTCGGTCACCATGTATTCGTTGATGAGCTTAGGACTTGTAGGATCCTTTTTCGACATCGCGATGAAATCTCTTGGAACGCTATCGATGAGTTCATGCAGGGTTGAATTTGACCTTGAATAGAGTATTGGAGACCCTGACATCAATGGAGTGATTTCTACATTCAACGAACAGCCTCATAACCAAGGATAAAATCTTTTCCTGAATCAGCACTAACTTGTTGCATAATTCTGCATTTTGTTGATACTAAGTCAAGATTTTGTTCCATCCTCACACCGATGACGATGCTATATAATAGTCTGGTATTATGTTTCTCTAATTGTTCGTTACGTTTTAGTCAAGACAAGATTTTGGTCTATCCTTGTACCACTGGAGATGCTATATAATATTCCTCGATTTGTTTCTTTAATTGCTTGTTCATTTTTCAGCATAAGTGTTTTTCATATATATTATATAGCATCAAGCCTACTTGTAGTACGAAAAACTGGCTGCCTCAGAGTAGTACGGAGAAGCACAGCAGGTCTTGTACGAGAGAGTACTGTGCTAAGCATTAAGCGCTGATAAGCGAAAACGTCCATGTATGAAACTCTGCTTGGGATGTCAGGAACGAGTATGAGGTCAATGAGTATGAGGTCAATTCCAATTGTGTCGACATTGTGGTGGTAAAAATATCAATCGATTAAATATTACTACTAAATCACCAGGACGACTCTTAAACCCCAAAATCATTCAGATATTTTTGAACGAGATTTTGGCGAAGATCAAGCATGGAGCATGAAACATTGATTTCTCGATTGAAAGTTAATCCCGTGTTTAGTCTCTATGAAGCCAATGAGGAAATCGAGGTTAGGAACGTGCACATTAAATTCAGACACGCGGTAAGGTTTAGCACAAAGGGATTTTCCATCGTGTACGTGTTTGTTAATGGACTACGGGCAACGATTTACCATCATCGTTTTGTGTTTGAAGCTCACCGAGGAGTGGTCCCTATCAGCTATTCTACATTTCACCTGAACAAAGATACCTCCGATAACCAGTTTTGCAATTTGGACATAAGACCAAGACGATGTCGCTTCCTATCCCTACGACTTTTGTCATGGTCAGATTGAATAAGATATCAATATTGAAATGAAACTCGTTGATGATGGCCTCCTTGAGATCTTCCTTAATTTCCACGATAACGTATGTCTTGTATATTTTATTATTTACATGCTCGACAATATCTACGTCCTCCATTATGCCATATTAGGACAATTTTAAAATCTTTTTTTTTTCAACGTTTTCGAGTTGAGACATTGCATAAAATGATTTTGGATCAAAATTTCGTCGTAGTATATTTTGATGATGCCATCCTGAGCCAGGTCTATTAGCTGATCTCTCGTCAGTAAGACTTGTCCATGCGACACTCCTTGTGCTTTAGTTAACGTCAGTTCGATGTGCACGGGCACATTATTTTGTAGCACCGTGGCGATGGCTTCGTAGAGCGCTTCCGGATAGTGGAAGATCACGTCGGCCACAAAGACTTCTTTGTCAGATATTCTCTTTAGATTTCTGATATTATATGTTTTAGAATCGACTCAGAGTCGTACACTGATTTCCTACCATGTCCACGACGAGGCCATCCATGGTTCTAATTTCGCTGATCAACAACACCATGTTGAATGAAGTTCCGCGCATATACGATCGGAGTTTGTTCAGCATTTTCTGATAGGCAAATATGGCATGTTTGTTACAATTTGTGTTGGCCTCCAAATGCGGCTCGGGACTTTTCATCAGCGTGTGCAACGTCCATCCCACTCTGGACAGAATCAACATGAGCGGATTGAACATAGCGCCCGTGGAAATGACACGCGTCGCCGTCACCATCAACGGAATAACTCTCAAGATGCTTTTGTAACCTCGATACGCGTGTTTGTAGACATATATTTGATGATGATAATAGCGATATTACGCTTCTAGTTAACGACGTTGCTACGCCGGCAAATTTTCATCGATGTGGCTAAAGGCGGAGATCGTTCTGCGTCCACTAAATTCTGCATCATCAGCTCAAGTTCTAGCAAGTGTTCAGTTAGGTATTTTAGGTGTACATTCACTCTTTCATCATCGATCACTGGTACTTTTTCTCCATCAGCCACAAAGAATATATGTGTAAGCCTTGAGTGAATTTGGTCAGTTGATTTAATATTACGAGATCCGAAGTCACTGCTAGGTTCACATGGTCAAGACATCGTTGTAATTATATGACATGTAATACCTCATCCGCTTAGTTTTGACAATATCGATAGAGACGATAGTACGCCAGGGCGACTTTTTCTATGATGAGGTGGACTTTCTCAAAGTCTTTGATAGCTGGAAAGATGAAATCTCTGTCTCTTTGAACCCACGAACTCCAGTATTTGCCTCGACATTTTTCTCGATAGTTTATTTTATGTAAACGTTTCTGAGAATCATTTGGAACAGGGACGAAATGTCGTCGTGGAAGAACGTTGTCTTTACCTTGTACCAATCTTAGTCATTTGACATATCCCGTTGTTTTCACGATGATGTCCACGAGGCTTGAAAGTAATTCAGCAGCAGAGAGGGTGAACAGCCTCTAATTGGCTCACCTTCGAATTGTAAAAATAAGCCTTCCTGAAAATCGCAAAAAAGGATCACGGCAGTGACTGGGGGAGGGGGGAGCGTCACCCTCTCTGATGCTGCCTCAGAAACAAAAACTAGAAATATTATCGTGAGAGAGGGTGAACAGCCTCTGATTGACTCACCTTCGAACTGTAAAATAAGCCTTCCTGAAAATCGCAAAAAAAGGATCACGGCAGTGACGGGGGGGGGGGGGGTCACCCTCTCTGCTGCTCCCTCAGAAACAAAAACGCGAAATATTATCATGAGAGAGAGTGAACAGCCTATGATTGACTCGCTCTCTGGAATTGCAAAAATACGCCTTCCTGAAAATCGCAAAAAAAGATCGCGTTGGTGACTGGGATGGGGGGGGGGCGAGATAACACCCTCGTTGCTGCTATTATTAAATACAATTATATCAAATAATGTCACCAGCACTGGAATCTTATACAGCTAGATTAGCTCGAGAACGACTAGAAGCAATTAAGAAATATCTTCCGTTGAGAGATGATGTTAAAGAAAAGTTATAAGCGCGACAAGATGCACAAGTTGAAATCGCAGAAGGTGCAGAACAATTATTTAGACCCGTTACAACGGTTACTGAAAGAGTTGCAACGACTACTGAAGGTCTTCTTCCGTCGATAAAACAAACCGCCAAACTGAAAAAATAGCAGAAAGAACTAAGAAAACACAAAGAATTTTAAAAAAACTTCCAACTGGTATAGCTGCAGCTCAACTTCCACCTGTCGACGAAGAAATACTTGAGGGTATTCATACTGAAATCGCCGGTGTAAAATAAAAACTTGCACCTAAACCTAAAGTAGGAAAAGAAAATATTGAACTGATTAGTAAATTTATGGAAGGTATTGTCGAAGATATTAAAAATACTAAAAGTGAAAAATTACCTGAAAAAAATATTATTTAGTATGTTTAATAAATCTAGCATTTTAAAACCTTTTTATAAATGTGTAAGTGATGAAAAACTTATTAAATGGATATATCGCATATATAGAACCAAAAACATGCCAGAGATAATAATTTAGAATACATCTTGTTCTTACACGGTCCATATCATAAGATAGACTCTCTTGGCCTTTCATTCGGATAATGAATGGATGACATATACTGGTCCATATCATAAGATATACTCTCTTGGCCCCACATACGAATAATGAATGGATGACATACACGGGTCCATATCACAAGCCAAACACACTTGGCCTTACATACGGATAAGGAATGGATGACATACTTAGGTCCATATCATACTATAGACTCATTTGGCCTTACATACGAATAATGAATGAATGACATACACGAGTCCATATCAGAAGCTAGACTCAATTGGCTTGACAGTGATTTGTCAATATGTGCATCTTCAAAGAATGAACAAAGTCGTAATGATGATTATGTTGTGTGCCAGATGGAATGATGGACACGTGGATTCCTTCATATCCTATATACTGCCTTCACAGAGGCTGGGGTATAACATGTCGAGTAAATAGAAAAGATTGTCATGAAGGGTGGACATGTGGATTCATATATATCCTATCTACTGCCTCCACAGAGGATGGGTTATAACTAGTCGAATAAATAGAAAAGATGGACATGAAGGATGGACATGTGGATCCATATATATCCTATATACGGCCTTCACAGAGGCTGGGGTATAACAAGTCGATTAAATAGAAAAGATGGACATGAAGGATGGACATGTGGATCCATATATATCCTATCTACTGCCTCCACAGAGGATGGGTTATACTAGTCGAATAAATAGAAAGGATGAGCAGCAGAGAGGGTGAACAGACCATAGAATTCCGACAAAACAAATAAAACAAACAAAATAAAATCATCTCGTAGAAACGTCCAAATTTTTACAAATTAACGTTTCCTTGAGATGTTTTATTTCTGTAATGGCCGATTATACTAATAAAACCTCAGTTCGAAATAGTAGCTGAAAAAATAAAGTACTCTACGTGTTTATTTATTTTTTTTTGTTTATTTTTTTGACGACCAACGTTGGTAGGTACCCTCTCTGCTGCTATTAATTTATGTAAATTTACCACCATACCAAGTTTGATGAATATTTCTCAACGCGTTCTCGCTGTCGTTTCTCCTCATCTGTTTCATCTTTATTTGTTCTATGTTTCAAGTAATATTCAAGTTCTGATGGTGGTTTTTCTATTTTTGGATTTATGTTCTTTCTGTGTTTATAATATATCATCAAACTTCTGTATCGATCTCCACCGCAATTTTTGCAAATCTGATATAATCCTCTAACGCCGTTGTTACATCCAACACAACTTCGTGGACCAGCATGAGGATTTTTCTTTATAAGATAATTATGTTTCTTGCAATATTCTCCACGGCATTTTTTATCACATTTGTTAGTGGTTCCTTGACCCAGCCACGCACAGATGTTCATTATATGAATGATATCTTTTTAATTAAATTTATTAATTTATCCAAATATTTTATCAAGACCCACACGATATCTTGTTCTTGGATCATGTAGATTTATTGTTATAAATCCATGTGGAGTAGCTTGCGCTCGTGAGAAGAAATTTTTGAATTTAATTATATCCATGTCACCACCACACCAATTTTGATGAATATTTCTAAGTGTGTGTGTGTGTGTCTACGCCATTAAACACAACTAAAATGTTGCAGTTGTCTCTAATCACCTTCGGAATTTGTGTGTATCGTTGAGTAACATAGATCACGTCTGTATTTTTATGTCTACCTCGGGAAAATATTCTGGCTGGATTTGATTGTTTATCTAGCATCACATCGTCGTATACAACTAAATTATTAATAAATCCGTCTAAAACATCTACGGATGGTGCTTCATCAATATCGGTTATAAACTCTATAACATCATTACCTTCATCCAGTAATCGCGCGTTTTCATTGAAATCTTTAAGTACATCATAACATCGTTGATCATCAGCGGATGGTGCTACCAAATACAATTTATCCCATTTCAACCATCTCATTATCAGATTAAGTAATAACTGCGTCTTACCCGATCCAGATGGTCTTATGATAATCATTCTGATGGAATTTTGTAATGCAGGGTGGTGTTTAACTGGCTCTCGTTTTCTTGTTGCTGAGAAATCAATTATATCCATATATATTATGTCATGAATTTATATTGCTTACGCTGTAGAGTTAAAACTCCAACTACTGATTTAGCTACGGTTACAACAAAAAATAAAAAAATAGCGTATGGTGGAAAATGTTCTGTATGCGGTAGAAAGAAATTTTCGTTTTTACCTAATAAGCGCGGTGGTGATATTGCTAATTTGATGTCAAAGTTTCCAGGTACTCCATGGGCTAAATACAGCGGAGAAAAACATCTACCAGGATATAATTATTGCGGTCCTGGTACCAGACTTGATATCAGGCTCGATAATCAAGATCAACCAAAACCAGGCGAGGAACCAATAAACGCTATTGATCGAGCTTGTCACGCTCATGATGTAGCTTATAAAAGTAAAAATCTAGAAGACAGACATATTGCAGATGTGAAATTAATTCACGCGTTAAATTCCATAAAAAATAAAAATATTAGAGAATCATTAGCTAATTGGTTAGTAAGATCCGCGATGAAAGGTAAATTAGCGCTTGGGGCTGGTAATTAATAATGGAATCGATTTATTATTCACCAAGAGGATACTGGAGAGGCAAAGCAGCAATTGGTAAACTTGCTGATGCAGCAGCGGTTAAACATTCTACTGCTAAAACGTGGTTATCCAAACAAGCAATATGGCAAATTTATCTACCACCACCAAAACGAATTCAGTACGCGTATTTCGATGTCAGTGTTCCTAATGAAGTTCATCAAGCTGATATTCTGTTTTTACCGCATGATACTGTGCGTAGAAAAACATACAAATACGCGTTAACCGTAGTTGATGTTGCAAGTAGATATAAAGAAGCAGAGCCGCTATCAGCGAAAACATCATCTGAAGTAGCCGACGCGTTTGAACGAATTTATCAACGAGGACCATTACGATGGCCACAGCTACTACAGGTTGATCCTGGTAAGGAATTTCTTGGTCCAGTATCATCGTTGATGAAACAACATAATACCAAAATACGACGAGGTCATACTGCAATTCACCGTGATCAGGCAATTGTTGAGCGATTTAATCGAACACTCGCTGAGCGGTTATTTGGATATCAATACGCGAGGGAATTTATTCAGGATACGAGATCTCGCGAGTGGGTTGCAAGATTACCAAGCGTGATAGCTGCATTAAAAAATGAGATTACACGAACAACCAACATGAAACCCATTAATGCAATTACAAAAAAAAATATACCAACACAACGAAAAGATTTTGAAAAACAGAAAATATTGGGTGATGTTACAGTTAGATATTTATATGAGCCTGGTGAACTTGAAGGTGGTAAAGCGAGAGCGACTGATCCTATTTGGAGTGTTACCACACACAAAATATCCACCGTGACAAGATCCTCAGGTAGACCTGCAATCTACAGATTAGATTCGGCTGCTCCTCAACGTGGATTTACAAGTGAACAACTACAAATAATCCCCGCGGATACACAACTACCACCGCGATCACTTAACTAGCACTAGTGCCAGCACCCAAGGCGCTGGCGCCTCTACGTCGATTACACTCAAGACGGGTCAACATGGTATTTTCTCGTGTATGACCGCGACTATTATCTTTTCTATCTACGGTAAATTGTCTTGAATCATTACTCGAATACCTCCACAGCATTATGCAATTACAACTGGCGCAATGATTATTCTGCTGCTGTTTTAACTCAATAATAAATTCAACATCAAGATCAAAGTCACGTTTATTTTTTTTATCAGATTGTTTGTATCCGATTAATTTTTTTCTTATTATATCATCATCGATGATGTTAAATTTATCAACGACTTCAGTAATTATAATTCTACGTAATTGAGATATTTTTCTGACCCTCGATACCGCTAAATAAACTAAATTTGACCACTCGATACGATCGTCTACAATCCAGACTCGTGTATCAGAAATAGTTAATCCCTGAGACGAGTGGATCGTCATAACGTATCCCAACAGCCATGGAGATTTGTCAGCGCGTAATGCATCTTCGACCACACTGATATCAACGGCGACAATATCATTTAATACGAGATTCTGTTTTTCAGTCTGTCCTGGAATATCAACATTAATATTCTGTTTTCGTGTATCTGATGGTCTATAACACAACGGTATGGGTAACTCTGAGTATTTTTCTTTATGTAGTTGAAATAACTGCTGTTTTAAATCGTCTCTGATTATTTTTCTGCTTGCTACGATCAAATCGGTGGGTCTCATTAATTTAAAAAATCACTCATTGAGGTCTCTGAGATCACTCCACGTATTATTTCACACTGAATTTTGTTTGATTGTAATCTGATTAATTTTTTAAACTCCTTTAAATTTGCATCGAGAGCTCTATGATCATCATCTATTTCTTCGTAATAATCAAGGAAATTTTTTAACCAATCATGTGGAGATGGTCCAACAAAAGGCGGCGGTTGACCATGATCGCCATACATTATTATAGCGGTATTTTTCGTCAACAACCAATCAAGAAACGTTTTTAATGTATCCAATGACACCGTACATATCTCGTCCCAAATAATTATTTTAGGTATATATTTTTCTCCCATTCGTTCAGGAGTCCATGCATCCCCGCGCCATCGAAAGAAACTATGATACGTACACGATTGTACTTGTCGCTGTTTCATCTCGCGTGCAAGTCTATGTGTGGGTGTCAGCACGATCATATCTGAATTTCTAAAAACATTAATTGCTCGAGTCGTTTTGCCGCATCCACCAGGTCCATTGAGATATACTGTCTTATATCTAGTTATTGGATCACTCAATGATGGCGCTTTCGACATTTCTGATATTTTATTACCCTTACGATAAAAATCTCTCATTGGAACATCTGCTGATTCTGTATAATTGTGTAATAATTCTTTTTTTATTCTCCACGAACCCCATCGTTCATCATTACTTGTAAATTTCATAACATATTCTAAATATTTACTTGAAATATAAAACGAATCTGTTGCGACTCTGACAGCGGTCTCAGGAAATCTATTAATCATCGATAATAAATTTATGGAAACATAAGCCAACATGGAAGATCTTAGATGAGTATACTGTGGGGAGGCGTCATTTATGTAACTAACGATCGTACCCAATTTTGTTCCGTCGGATAAATAAACACTTTCTCGATTTACAAATATATTTCTCGCTGTTATATCAGCAATTATAAAATCGTACTCGGCATCATCTAAAATTAATCGTGCGTGATGTCTTTTATGATCATATGCACCACCTTGAGTAAATTTATCTATAATTTTTCTACCGAGATCTTTTGCGGTTTTGAGTTTATTCTCGAGAATTTTAGGAATATCATCTTCGGAAACATCAGGATATTTTTCCTTAAACTCGCTAATAACTTCATCGAGATTGATAGAATCTGACATGGGCAACCAAACTTTGGTCTGTGCATGATATGATATAATCGCCTCACTGACCGCCAACGATGTCAGTATCGCACAATCTAGCATATATCGTAATAAAACTATAGGTGCCCAACGTTTTTCACAAAAATGTTTACCAAACCAAACACAACAAATCTTGTGAAGATTTTTGTTAAACTCGAATGATTCAACACAAGCGAATCCAGTCAGATCAAAATCAGGTAATGGTCCATTAATTGCCACTCGCGTCATCTCGTTTGTTGGGTGACCAAATCTTTTAAAGTATACAGAACAATCTCCGTATCCTAGAAAACTTCCCGGATAACATGCAACCATATCAACCGAAATAACATCATTGTATTTATATTTGGTATTCCATAATCCACCGTGTCCGTATTCGACGCAACTTGCGCGTACGTCCTCGAGTAAATGAAATCGTGTTGGTTTCCATGAATTTTTTTCTCTAGCAAAATGAGCCGCAACAGATGGAACGGTAAAACAATTAGTTAGTAATTTGTCAGTATTTTCCGCGTGCTTGCACTCTAGAAACTTCTCCGCGAGATTTTTCATCTCGTCATGGAGGGATTCTGTTCGATATATTTCACCATTTGGTCTGACAAACTGATCAAATTCACCTTCCTCATTACTTTTCAATAACCATACCGATACAGGATCGTTTTTACTTATTTCGTTAATAAAATCAAACATACTCATATCTGAGGGGTAAAATCTAACAGTTCGATCACGTGGAAATATTGTTACTGCGCTAGTTCATGCATGCGCGTTATGATCAATAATATTTATTGGAGCTCCTTTCGATTTATATTTCGATTCGTACAGTACCTCTCCCGTTATTGTTGATACTGCTATTGGAAATTTTAATATTTTTCCTAGTTCAGCAACATCTTTTATTGTAGCACCGGTATCCTTAACTGAATCAGCCCACGAGTTTATTTTTTCACGCCTTAAATCAGTTAATCCATTTCCACGCATCGCGTTTGTAAAGTGTTCTATTACTCGTTCGGCTACACAATTTAACCTTGAAAATTTCATTGGTGCCAGTTTATCAACGTTGGTTTTTTTATTTATCTCATAGATCCCATAAATAACCGCTGTTACAGGATACGCTCGCTCATAATACGGTTTGTCAATACCCATCAGTAGACCCGGTCTGGAATTTTTACTTAATATGACACTTTTATTATTACCAAGGACAGGATCATATTTGTCACGGATAATTCAACTACCTGTTTCTGTTAATACAATAAATTTTACTCTGAAGAAATATTTTTGATTGCCCTCGTATTCAGCGATGTAGTTAATGATAGTTGCCGCTCGCTTGTCATTCATTGTGGCGTCCTTGACAGTATTGCGTATAATCTTGAACGTTGACCATGTATGAGATGCACCATCCGTGTAAAATTCTTTCTTGGCGTCGTGAATTTTCGAGATCAAACTTTTATTTTTCGGATCAACCAAATCTCGCACTGGCAGGTCTGGAGATAATCTGTCGAGGTTGAATTTATATTTAACAGGCCTAGTTTGGGATAATCTCTCAAACTCATTCATATAATTAAAACAAATATTTAAATAAAGAAAATTATATATATACAATGTCTCAATGCAAATGGTTGATGATCGGCTCAGTAAATCGATGCAACAAATCCTGCAGAAAGGAATTTTGTTGGATGAACTCACAAAACATACGACGAGGAAGTCTAGGACCAATACCATGTCTACGGTGTGGTATTGGAGTGCGAGGAAAAACAGGATTATGTGGAAAGTGCGGTGGAAAAGGGTTCAGAGAACTTAAAAGATATTATGACAAAAAAAAAATAATGGTGAAAACGCTATAAAATCCGTGGAGGATTATATATCAAGATTTCAGACAAACAATGATTTAAATAAATAATATTATTGTATATATAGAGCAAAATAAATTTGTCCCACATCCCACAATAACAAACTATGAATCAGATATTAATGGTGTCATCAGACACTGCAGGTTAAAAAAACCAGTTGGTTGTATTAATAATCATGGTTATCTAATATTCACATACGAGGGAGGAAAGAAACATTATATGTGTCATCGATTCACGTATGAATGTCATAATGGGATGATCAATGACGGTCTAGTGGTCGATCATATTGATGGGGATCCTCAAAACAATAATTTATCCAACCTTCGTGTTGTCACGCAAAGTGTGAATTCTGCATGTGGTAATACAGGAAGATGTAAAACAATCGGAAAGAGGGCGGTAAATTCCACAAACGCAGAAACTGGCGAAGTAAATATATTTCGTTCGATGCATTCAGCTGCGAAATATTTTGATATCAACCCACATTCAGTACAAAAAGTAGCAGAAAATATATATAAAACCGCTTTCTCGAAAAAGTATAAACAGAGAATCACCTTCCGATATCAATAATTATCATTACCACCTCGAATTAATTTTTTTAATTTATGTCACAGAATTTCCCCCATACACTACTTATTTTTTTGACTCATGAAAGGGAGGTAATTTTATGATCCTCGGTATATGGTCATAATTATCGACGGTTTCTAACTTACAAAAATATGCAGTTCGTGTATTTTTCTGTTCTATTTGTGAAACATTTAGAACAACACAACACATAGACAGCATATACATTACATCTAAACTACAGAAAACCGACATTTATATTCCAGCTTACTGAGTGTAGAATCCAGCGTTTAGTCTGTATCGATTTTGGCGGGTTAATTTTAGATCTACAGTACAGGGATCCTGCATGTATTTACTCGATTACAGAAATACGTGTATATAGTGTTTGGAATTAAAAATCAGTTGCATTTTCCTTGTTCAGAGCAAAATATATTTGTATACGTATGTGTGCGTATGTGTGGTTACTTTTTTATCGAGTAATATTAACAACTAAATACTCCCTTGACCATGTTCATGGATACAGATTTACGAGTGGGAAATCTCGTAATATTCATAGGAAGGATGAAAACATCTAACAGTTAGATGTTCTATCATAGATGGAGTGGTATAGTAAATAGAAAATTCCTTAATCCAGCTTTTATAAATCTAACTTGTTTGGTGAAAATGTATTTCTTGAATTCAGAATTGTATTTTGAGCAAGTATATTTGAAATTAGTTCCTTAGCTATATATTAACTTCCGAAACATATGTTTGTAACAAGATTCGATGGCTCAATCAGTATCGTATTGGACTGTGACGCTCGCAGTCCAGGATCGAATCCCCATGGCTGACAACTTGTCGGTGGTGCGCATAATCGCGATTTTTATTATAATTGGGGAACCGCAAAACCCCCGCTCAGCAAAATTCAACCATCATATCGACCGGTGGTTGATACATATTTTCGTATCACCCACGGAATTGATTATTGTGGGTGGGATTTTGCTGAGCGTATATGTTTGTACTATCCTTGCATATATTCATTGTATATATCCATTTCACTGTATATATACATTTCCTTAATTAAGTTATATGTTTGTGCCGTCTAATGCATAATCTGATCTCGCTAATACACTCGATAGGGGCTCGTCATTCATAATCTGAGCTCGCTAATACACTCGATAGGGGCTCTTCATTCATTGTATATGTTGTACTGTCCTTGAAACATCCCGACGAACTCGCTAAAGACTCGATAGGGGTTCTATAGGGATATAGGGATAATTTTTTTTAATTTAAAGATTTATATATTACATAATGAACCATGAAAATATCATTGACATTATTTCTGCTATTAAAAAATTGAAAAAAGATGGAATTAATATATCCGATGAACTAAATCCTGAAAAAATAGTTTCTGATTTTGAGATTTTACAAGAACGTAAAAACCAGGGAACACACACACTATCATCTGAATACAAGCTCATGAAACGGATTCAGGCGGCAATGTTTCAGCCGCTAGCTACCGTAGAAGATAATCAGGTGAAAGAATTCGTTCCTCTCTCTGCCGCAGTAGAAAGAATTAGATCGCTGTTATCCCACGAGTACGAGGAAAAGAAAACAATTAGTACTCGCATAAGACTATTAAGAAAAATTATGTTAGCGAGTAACCCCGTTACTGGTGAAAAGATCCAAAGTAATAATTCTGGTGTAAATGAAAATGAAAGTTTTGGTAACTGGGGTCCCTGTCAACGCTGACCACGTGCAGATCTTTGATCAGAAATTGATGGGCTAGAATTATGTAAAATGATCAAATTTTCAAAAAAAAAAAAATATTTCTGAATAAAAACATATTTCAGAATAACTTTTTGTTCGCAAGGCTGATTATTTTGTACCAATCACCATATCAGTAATAAAAAAATATTTTATTTATTTTGAAATATTATTTTTTTTTAAGTTGATCGAATTTAATACAGCAGTGAGTCTGATCTCTGTTACAAATGTTCTCGACGGAGCTCATCTAACTGTTAAGAAATCCTCGTGTCCGTGTTCATCAATAACTAAATTGATCCGTGTTTTCAAGTACTTATTTGTCATGTATAAAAACACTCACGTGCTGGTACATTACATAATATTTAAGATTTCACATACAGATTTATCACAAGTTCTTCTCCACGTATGTCAATTAAGCGATTAAGGTGGTCTGTGAGCTTAAAATTTATTCGTGTTAACATATTATTGTGACACCGCAGATACACAGGATTAGTTGGTTCCTGCACGATTAAACTTCCGGGGGGAACTTGTGGTGTAAATGTGTATAAAATATATCCTTGTTGAGCCTGATTTGATCTTCCGAGATCTACTTGATAGCTGCCATCGACTACGTTACAAACCAGATTGACCACGAATGTCGATGTTATATTAACGATTCCCGGAGATACGTGTCTGCCGCCGCCATGTGGATCATTATCATATCTAAGAACGGTTGGATGTGGTGCTAGTTTTTTCCACGCATCGAGTATTTTAGGAAAAAACTCATCAATGACATCATTGACAGATTTTCTTAATTAATCTGGATTATAATCAGGAAATTTAAACGTTACAATGTCAGATTCGGATATTTCGTACTTGGTTGTGAAAATTCGTCTATGATCGCCCGATGATTCAAAAACCAGGTTTATGATTCTATTATGAAAATATTCAATAGAATCAGCTATATTATTTAAAATTTCTACTCGTTTAATAATTTCTTCACGCGTAGATGTCAAATCGGACAAATATTCATGAAAAAGAATACGTAAATCAACCAGTTGTTCTTCATGATCTGAATTTACGATATGAATGACATTATTGATATTCAAATCGTAAAATGAATTACCACCATCAACGTTGTGTAAGAGCCAGTAGTACTCACCAGTTTTCTTGACACGAAATTGATCCCGTTTATCCCATACACGTTTTTCTATGTTCCACCAGAAACTTGTATAATTCATTTTAATATTATGATGAACTTTTCGATGATGTAAAATCACCCATCGTTGGTTCTGGTAGTCCTTCATACACCGGGGGAATTTCAGGCCAGCCTAGTACGGATCTGATTGAAGATTGATAAATATCAACGACGTAATCGGGGGAATGTATTTCAATCGTCGAGGACAGGGTCGGTTCATGAACATTAATTGATATTTTTGCTTCTTTTCCGGTTATTGATTTTATTCTACGCTGAAATTCCTCATTGATTTGTTCGACCTCATAACTGCCAGTTGGTGTTCCAACAACAACCCAGTCAGGTGTTCCATCGGGTTTATTTTTACTAGAAAATACAAGCGAATTATTTGCTGGTGTACCATGAAATGATTTTGATCTGATATGTGGCCAGCTGTAATATACCCGTAATTGCGCTAGTGCTATTTCTTTTACAGGAATTGCAGTAGGAAAATTAACACTAAATTCAAGATTAGACGAACTTACCGAGATCATCGTTGTCTTTGGCGGAGTTGTGTTGGTCACGATCTGCTGGAGTAATTCTGTCATTATTAATACTTGTATCTTTAATACCGATACCTTCGTCGTATATTTTAGTCATCATTGAAAACTCGAAATCAGATATAATTCCATCACTGAGACTCGCTGATAACAACGAGGATAATTTCGAGTATGCTACCGTCGCTGTGTGTAATTTTATTATGTAATCGGATAATTTTTCGTTCGTGCAAGTACATATTTTTTTTGCGATGATATTAAGCACACCTGCAATAGTTGTTGTTGCTGAAATACAAATAGTTACAGCTGCTGGTGCCATCATTGTCACCGCTGATAATATGACAACGGTTTCAGCAACAACAGCGGATACTGAATAAACAATCATATCAACGATAACTAATCGTCGTCGATATTTTTTTACTTTTACTGTATATTGATCGACTTGATCTTTTAGCGCCGCCTGCCATTCACGCGCTTGATTGTACCTGTATTGTGCACCGTCCATATATTTTTATGCAGTAACCAATTGAGGTGTTTCAGCTACAAATTCCAAACACCACCAGTAAGATGTTGCGGTTAATTTCTCATCAGCTGCTTCCAGAATAAAAATTTATTCGGTTCCGCTATTTAATATAACAGATACAACCCCGGAAAACCTATCGGTTCATTGACGCCATGGAAACGTTGTAAATATTTCAAATTTTGCAGCACTGAACACGGACAACCTGTACAAGCCAGTTACTGTTGCGGTATATTTGATAGTTTTATTTTGCTGCGACCATGTTGCAAAACCCGATGCTACCGTGTATACGATGTTTGTGATATGTCCGGGAGTTATTCCAGCTGGAATTTTAATCAAATTGGTTTTGTTTACGATCTCAGGAATCCCCGCTACGATGTCTTGCTGTGTTTGTTTAATCGTGTGTAGGTTAGTTTTGATATCAACGAGTTTTATGTCAATGGTGTGCGGAGTGCCAAAGAATGTATCTATGGATTCGTCGGTTTTTTGAAAATTTCTTCGAAATCTTGCAAAAGCGCCCACGTGAACATCATACTCGGCCCGCAGCGTGGATAGTTTTCCATCCACGTTGTCGACGTATTTTTTGTTGCTGCGTCTTCGTCAGATGTTGGATCTCTTAAAACTACTATTTTATTCCGTTCATGCTGAGTTCACCCGTCATTGTGTCGCCGGTGTTTTTCACGCGATCAGCAACGCTTCTTGCAATTTCATTTGTAATTGTTGCTAATGATACACTTGAATCTCTGATTTTGCCGCTGTCAGTAAACACGGGAATATTATCCGTAACTGCACCGAGTACTCGTCGAACTATATCATTCCATCTGATGTTGCTCGTTTTTAGTTTACCATGTCGATCCTGTAAAATAACAACCTCATGTGGGTCAACTCCAGCCAGGTTCATGATATCAGCGAGGTCATCTTTAGTCGCATACTTCGACAGATCAACGTCATCGAACTTTTTCTTAACGCGTGAGGATCTTCTTCCGTAAATATCAACCATTATAATAAGACCTGTTGTTTAAAACGCTTTACGCTCAATGAATCGGTTACTTGTATAATCATGCACAACTTTATGTGGTGGTTTGGATGATTTTGATATAGCGTCGAGTACATTAATTTCTTCACGGCCACATATTGGCGGATCTGTCATTGTTTGTGTGGGTAGCGTTGAATACCAAACTTTATAACCAGAGGTTCTTGCGTGAAGTGGTGCAACATACTAGATAAATTCAACGGGTGGAGCTAACCCGTACGAATCAAAATAAACGATTCCACGTGGATCAACCGCGTATGATACCCAATGAGTACCGGGTCCTGAATTCGAGTCTAGATTAATAACACCTGTTTCGAGTTTGTTTGGTTGTTTCGGTAATTGATCTCGCATAAAAACACCTCTAAAGGCTTTTATTTTTAATTTTTTAGCAGCATCAAGTAAATCAAAATTTGATGCTGGAACGTCTAACGTGGAAGCCTTAGACCTCTCCCCCAACGAGATCCTGGCAATCTTAAGCCGCGTCCCTTTTTTTGTATCCATTTCCCGTTGCTTTCTTTAGAGCCATTGCAGCAGCTGTTCCAACAGCACCTAACGCGGCTGCTTTTGCTACGGCTGGAGCAGCAGCAGCAGCTATTAACGCTGGAATAGCCGCAAGAAGTGGAAATATACCACCTATTTTAACCATGTCTTTGATGGCGCTCGGGGAAAGATGAAATTGAACTCCACTTTTTGATCCCAGGGCTTTATTGAAATGTTTAATCTGATTATTTGTCAACGATAATTTGTTTGGACCACCACTAATCTGATCTCGTTTTAGTGATATTTTAGTTCCGCATTTGTTGGCGGTTTTTGATTGAAGCTTTTTTACCTGACCAGGAGTCAAAGTAACATTAACATGACTATACGACATTTTTATATAAATAATATTTTTCTGAATAATTAAAGATTTTCCACTGGTGCATCAACGACTCTCATTCGACCACTACCACCTTCAAGTAACATGGCTTTATCGCTAAGTATGACCCGCGATTGCTCTGTAATCAACACCACCACCTGTATTTAATGTTGCTTTGAGATGTATATCAACGACAGATTGTTTTGATAGATCAAGATGTTCTAATGAAAAATAACAAATCCGATATAAAGTTCTGAAATCATGTTGCGATATTTGCAATCCAGTATCAACATTTTGATCACGTCCCATGAATGACATTAAACGATGATATGCACGTCCTATACGATTTTGTTCATAATTTAGTTGTATATTCTCTGTTGGTTCTTGTTGCCCGTTTATCCGTAAGGAAATATCTGTGATACCTAGTTTGTCAAATATCATGTGAGAACGTTTTTGATTACCTAATCGATCATAGTTCTGAAAAGCAATACAAATATGTCGTGGTGCAGAAACACCCTGTTGTGATGCTATATGCCATGTAAACTGACCGTTAACGTTGGTTTGCATGCTATCCGTGCTTGTTGTTAACCATGACAACAAGAATTTACCACCAGTGTCCATGAAAGAAATCAACTTTTGTTCTTCTGCGATCGTTGGAGTCATTACCGGCATCCACAGTGAAAGTTTCGATAATACTACTTTACCAGCATCAGTAGCGGGTCTCCACAGAGCATCATTATCATCATCCTTTCTTACAAGAACAACCGTGTGTCTAGCTCCAAAAATAACCTTTCTAACATTTCTACAAAATCCAAAAATATGCGATAGTGGAATTGTACATGAAAATCTTCTATCGGCTCCTAGCAACATACTTTTACGCGCTGCAAATCCCAGGTTGAAATTTTCGTTAGAACCATGAACCACTGGCGCCACATCAGCATCACCGGTATTGGCATTGTTTCTTGGTCGTCTTATATTATACGGATCGTTTTTAGGGTGACCAGTATTACCTTTCACAAACATCATTGTAGGACCTGCTGATCTTGTATAATCATCAGAATATCTTGCTAGACCAATTATTGTTGTAGCAACGTCGACATCATTCTGAACTGATTCAATATTTTTTTCATCAATCATATATGTGGCGCTACTAAATAATGCCATGATCCCGTTGTTGACAAAACCAACTTTTATCGCATCTGCGTAATTAGCATCGTTTGTTCTTACAATTGTACCTTCTACCTCAAGAAAAGCATGAGCGGGTAAAAATTATCTACTTGTGTCATGAACTTGTAATTCAATTCTTCCACGTTGATTTGGTACTCGTGCGTCATAAGAATAAAACTGATAATCACGTACCGATTCATCCTTAAGGACTTCCATGTCAAATGCTGTGTCTGATACGCGCTTGAACATTTTATTATAACTATTTTCGTCTAACACGTTGATTACCGCGTTCGGGAAATTCCACTTCCGGATATCAAACTTGAGATATTATTTCCAGATTCACCGAGTCCTTGATCTGCTAACGCTGCTAGTTTTTGATTTGCAGCTTGATTTATTATTTTACTGACATCTGCAGGCATCACCTCAGTACTTGGTAATTTTACTGGTGGTTGTCGTTTTCGTCGCAATAATCGTGCTAGTCTTTCTTTGATCGCCGAGAACGCCTTACCAGCAACATTGACAATTGCACCAGGAGCTTTATCACGAACAATATCAATAGCTTTCATCGATAATTGTTTTGCAACGGGTGCTACTTTTGGAGCTATCCTTGTACATAATCCCTGAATAACATCACCAAGTCCATCTCCGTAAGTAGCTCTGTAGATTGGTAATCGTGAGTTATTTTTATTTACCATTTATTTAACAACTAGTCATCAGCAAGTTCATCGATAAGTTCTCGGTAAACGCCAATATCCATGATACCACCTTGAAATAATCGCCGACAAATATCAGCTGCTTCATTAATTATTTCAAGTGAATTATTTCCGGCACGTTTTCCTCCTATGAGAACTTCTAACCGTGACACGTCATTAATGATATTATCAGGACATAAACCAGATCCTGTTTTAGGTTCATCTTGATGTGTTTTAAATACTGGTGGTTGCATTACCGGAGTAAGTAATTCAGTGATGACCCCGCGTGTGTCAGGTGAGTCACTTCTTCGAAATCCACGTGGTAAATCTACCGGTGTAAATGTCATTGCTGGCACAGGAACATTTTTAAGTTGTAAAGGTGGAGGAAGTTTCCACTGGGAGGGTTGTTCTTGTTCTTGTTTTAGTCTCTCTCTGCGAAGTATTTCTACTTCTTTATAAAGATTTTTATATTTCGAATCATCCTTTCTAGCTTGTCCTTTATTTGCATGTATGTTATATATGCATCTAATAAAATTATCATCTTTTGTTTTTTCATAAGGGAGGTTTAAAACAGCAGATTTGTCAGATATATAATCTAACATTTTTTCGGGTAATTTTTCTATTTCAGTATTTCTAATATCATCAGCAACCCCTTCCTTAAATTTTGCAATTAATTTTATATTTACTTTTACTGGCTTGAATTTAGGTGCATGTTCTTTTTGTACGTCGGCGAATTCAGTACGAAGTTTTCCAATTTCTTCAAGTATTTTCTCACCAACAGGTGGAGGCTGAGCCGCAGCTATATTAGTTGGAAGATTTTGTAAATCTCCCCTGTCTGTCTAGTTCTTCTTGCTATCTCCTCAGTCTGCGCTGCAGTTTGTTTTGATACCGGTAGAAGATCCTCTTTGATGACAGTTGTAACTTTCTTAGTAGCTGCAGTGACGGGCTTAAACAGTTTTTTAGTTTCTTCTTCATACTCAACTTGTGCTTCTTGCTGTGCTTGCAGCTTTTTTCTGAATGAGTCTCTGACAGGAAGAAATTTTTTAATTGCTTCTAATCGTTCTCGAGCTATTCTTGCAGTATGAGATTCCGAATGTACCATTATTTTTTAATATAACAATCTTTTAATTAATATCAGCAGAAGAGGTGTAAATTTAATTAAAAATATATCATTCATATAATGAACAACTGTGCTTGGCTGCGTCAAGGAACCACTAACAAATGTGATAAAAAATGCCGTGGAGAATATTGCAAAAAACATAATTATCTTATAAAGAAAAATCCTCATGCTGGTCCACGAAGTTGTGTTGGATGTAACAACGGCGTTAGAGGATTATATCAGATTTGCAAAAATTGCGGTGGAGATCGATACAGAAGTTTGATGATATATTATAAACACAGAAAGAACATAAATCCAAAAATAGAAAAACCACCATCAGAACTTGAATATTACTTGAAACATAGAACAAATAAAGATGAAACAGATGAGGAGAAACGACAGCGAGAACGCGTTGAGAAATATTCATCAAACTTGGTATGGTGGTAAATTTACATAAATTAATAGCAGCAGAGAGGGTACCTACCAACGTTGGTCGTCAAAAAAATAAACAAAAAAAAAAATAAATAAACACGTAGAGTACTTTATTTTTTCAGCTACTATTTCGAACTGAGGTTTTATTAGTATAATCGGCCATTACAGAAATAAAACATCTCAAGGAAACGTTAATTTGTAAAAATCTGGACCTTTCTACGAGATGATTTTATTTTGTTTGTTTTATTTGTTTTGTCGGAATTCTATGGTCTGTTCACCCTCTCTGCTGCTGGATGACATGAAGGATGGACATGTGGATTCCTATATATCATATCTACTGTCTCCACAGAGGTTAGGGTAAATCTAGCGAATAAGTAGATATGATTTTTGACAAGAAGAATATAAATCCTGAACCAAACACTTTTTGTTAACATTCTTTATTTGACCTATTCGATTCATGTTGGGCTTCCATGTTCGTTTCCTGGTAGCCCAGTGGATAAGCGTGCATTTTTAAACTTGTCTGACCCTGGATCTGTTCATCACGAGTGCAACTAAACACTAAAAACATCAAGACCAGTAAATAATTATATGAAAGCAATGTGCAACCTGACCAGACATTTCGCTTATGAAAGTAAAAACTTTCAGGAACATCTAGGATACTATCATAAAATTATATCTATACTTTGCAGTAGAATTCATTCATACAGCTGATCTTGGTGAAATTGAAAACTGTCTTTTAAAAAAACTTTCAGAAAATAATAGTTTGTGCCACATATACAGGTACATAACATCAACAGTTATAACCAAATCTTATTTAAGAGTTTAATAAATTAAGTGTCATAAGTCCATGTACGTAAGTGTGCATCAGTCACCATGGCAGAAATGAGCAGAGAAGGGTTCGAGTGCTAGCGGGCCATAAATAACACATTATATGACTGAAGCTGCGGGCTGTATCAAATCTTACTGCGGGCCGTGATTGACTCGCGGGCCGGACTTTGGACACCCCTGCTGTATTCTCATGAGATTACATTTAGGTAACAACATTTTGGATTAAAAATTATGTTCAATTCAGTAATTTTATCAAGGTATCACACAAACACTATAGAAGCTATATTCAGGTAATCGGTAATTTTATCAATGGTAACACACAAACACTATACAAGCTATATTCCGGTTATATTCAGTAATCGTATCACGGTAACACACAAACACTATCCAGGCTATATTTCGGTTATATTCAGTAAATGTTTCAAGGTAACACACAAACACTATACAGGCTATATTCCGGTTATATTCAGTAAATGTATCAAGGTAACACACAAACACTATACAGGCTATATTCCGGTTATATTCAGTAAATGTATCAAGGTAACACACAAACACTATGCAGGCTATATTCCGGTTATATTGAGTAATTTTATCGAGGTAACGCACAAACACTATGCAAGCTATATTCAGGTCATATTCAGTAAATGTATCAAGGTAACACACAAACACTATACAAGCTATATTCAGGTCATATTCAGTAATTGTATCAAGGTAACACACAAACACTATACAGGCTATATTCAGGTTATATTCTGTAATTGTATCAAGGTAACACACAAACACTATACAAGCTATATTCTGGTTACCATACAAAATTTCCATACTGATAGAACATTTCAGGAGTTTTAAGATTATTAGGATTTCATGCCAAGTTATATTTATTCTTTCCCTTTTTTTGATTATTACGTTTTCTTTAAATAAATTTATATTTTGGAAACTTGAATGCTTGTTGGATTGCCTTGTTCTGTTAATTAAGTTTATTCCCCTAGACTTAACAATACCTACCTACTTATCTACCTACCTTCCTACAGCACATACCTACCTACCTACATATGATATCCACCAGAATGAATATGGTACACGCTTGTACATTAAAACAGATGGTTGTTTGTGATTTGGATTTAATAATGTTTCAGTAATATCATATTATATCCTCAGTGTGGCGATTCACAGACATGAGGCATCATGTCTCACACAGTCACATTTTCCTGACACCAGGCCAACCAATCCTAACACTAACCTCATAATGCTGAGCACCAAGTGATGCAGCTACTAATGTCATTTGTATTAGTTATTAGTATGACTGGGGTTCAAACCCATGACCTCCCTCATCCAAGTCAGATGCTGACTGCTCTAACCACTTAGGCCACTGGAGTGGCCAGAAACAGAAGAGACAAACTCTGTGATCAAGTTTGTGGTATAATGAACTGTCTTGGATTCTTAATGTACAATCTGTAATTTAGCAATCTATCCATATAACATCTCAGTCTGACAGCTGGTCTAATATCAACAGCTTTGCAGGAAACAAAATTTACATTCATAAAGGCTGTTCTGAAAGTCACTGATCAATTTATTGGTTTCCAGCCAGCTCCTCCATTTTTTATAGCCACAATATTCTTCATAAATTGACTCATGCTAGGTTACTTGTCTTCAGGGATTTCTACATCTCCATTAAGACCATCTCATATGTCATTCAAATTGTCAGATCAAAATTCCACTGCTTCATTTTATTTGTGATGAGCTTATTGTCATAATATTAAAACTGCCAGGTAATGACTTACCTCATAATTGTACAGATGTTGTACATCCAACTAGATGCATTTGCACATAAGAACATCTTGTATACAAGCTATGCAAAAGCATGACAACATTCCTGTGACAAAAATGGGAGCCACCATGGCTCAGTGGTTAGTGTACAGGACACGTGACCAAAAATGTCCTGGTTTGAAACCAATCACTGGAGCAGCCTGGGTCAGTTACTGTGGCATGTCATGGACATGGCACTTTACTCAAACTGGCTCAACACTAAATAACTTAGTTGTGTTGTTGTGTCATAAAGCTCTAATCTTAAGTAAACCTGACTAGTTTAATTGCATTACTAAATCAGTGGAAAATGAATAAGAAAAAAATGCTTGATATAGACTGATATTTGCTGTCCATTTATGTTGATATCCTAAGGTGTATATTTTCTAAACTTTCAATACTATTTTTTATTTTTATATTAAGCACTGGTCACACTTTTCAACATTGTCTGTTATAGGATATATATTCCATTTGTATTAAAAAATAGAAATATGTTTATGAAGACATTCTTGGTAAGATGTTGTGGGAAGGGGTTATTTTTATACATAAATCTTGAAATATTAAAAGGAATATTAATGTGAAACAAAATTACATGACCTAGCCAGGTATACATGTGGTATTAGAGAAGGAATACCTAACCAAGTATGAATGTGGTAATATAGAATAAAGACCTAGCCAGGTATGAGTGTGGTAATAGAGAATCAAAACCTAGCTAGGTATGAATGTGGTAATGGAGAATCAAAACCTAGCTAGGTATGAATGTGGTAATAGAGAATAAAGACCTAGCCAGGTATGAATGTGGTAATAGAGAATCCAAACTGAGCCAGGTATGAATCTGGTAATAGAGAATACAGACCTAGCCAGGTATGAATGTGGTAATAGAGAATAAAGACCTAGCCAGGTATGAATGTGGTAATAGAGAATCCAGACTGAGCCAGGTATGAATGTGGTAATAGAGAATACAGACCTAGCCAGGTATGAATGTGGTAATAGAGAATAAAGACCTAGCCAGGTATGAATGTGGTAATAGAGAATAATGACCTAGCCAGGTATGAATGTGATAATAGAGAATACAGACCTAGCCAGGTATGAATGTGGTAATAGAGAATCAAAATCTAGCCAGGTATGAATGTGGTAATAGTTAATAAAGTTCTAGCCAAGTATGATTCTGGTAATACAGAATAAAAATACTTTTTTTGCAAGAGAAATAACTACAAGAATCAAGCAAAAGCATTTACCTCCCCTCTGTCAGAGTATGATTTCACCACCCCATATGGATTTTTTAAATCAACTATAGCCATTGCATGCGATTTAGATGGAGACAATGTACAATGTATAATTATTTGTTATGTATAGGGCCAGATAAGGTCAAGTGTTGAGAGTTGAACAGATTATCAGCATAATAAGGGATATATTGTACCACTTATAAGTTCTATAATGGAAAGATTTGAAACTATAACATAACTGTTAGGAAGCTAAACTCTTCCATATAATGCAAACCAGATGACCTGCTGGATTTAAAATAATATGTAAATTTGGTAAAAAATTTTAAAAGTTATAAAATATAAACGTTCAGGTTTTCATGAAAGCTTTTAAATAACAGGGCAGTTATTTTATGTACTCATCCATGTTTTAAAAATTCCCCAAAAATTCTGATGGTACATTACAGGGTTCCTAAACTGAGTTCAAATCTCAAAACTACACACAGTGATTTTCCAAATGGGAATTTGTAAATGTTTCATAGTTTAAATCCTTGATTATGGATCTGATGCAGCATCTTTAAGTGCATAACGAATGCATAATGTAGGGAAATATTTTGTTGAGTTTATCATCACCTTTAACTCATTATTTACTATATCATGACTAGGGTAATGGGAGTTATGCTCTTTAATCAAAGAGACATTGAGGCAACCCACCTGGGCTGGTCTGTGTAGGTATCAAACCCACCACCTATTTTAGATGGACAAGTGTACAGAGTGAGGAAAAAAGTGTGGGAGACATATGGAAAAATACAGAATAGGGAACACATGTGTTAGACAGATGGACAAGTAAAGAGGAGGGAAAAAGTATGTTAGATGGACAAGTACAGATTGGGGAACAAGTGTGTAGTATATAATTTGACAAGTACAGATTGAGGAACAGTATTGTTAGACAGATGGACAAGTACAAAGTAGGGAAAATTGTGTTAGATGGACAAGTACAGAGTGGGGAAAAGTGTGTTAGATAGACCAACAAATATATGGATGAACACTGAATGAATAAATGGAGAGACTGATAGATTGAAATACCAATATCATGTCATCAGGTTTTTGAAAAAAAATGGACTGTAACAAGACTGAAGCTGAATGTGTTAGAGAGACAAGTACTGAGTGGGGTAAGAGTGTTGGATGGACAAGTACCAAGTGGGACAAAATGTGTCAGACAGATGGACGAGTCATAAGTGGGGAACATATTTTAGATGGACAAGTACAGAGTGGGGAAAAAGTGTGGTAGACAGATGGACAAATACAGAATAGGGAACAAGTGTGTTAGACAGATGGACAAGTACAGAAGAGGGAACAAGTGTGTTAGATGGAAAAATACAGATTAGGGAACAAGTGTGTAATAGACAATTCAACAGGTACAGATTGGGGAACAATTGTGTTAGACAGAAGGAGAAATACAAAGTGGGGAACAAATGTGTTAGACCGACATGTACATAGTAGGGGACAAGTTTGTTTGGGAGATTGACAAAATAAATGGATGAACACTGAATGAATAAATGGAGAGACTGATATATGGAAATACAAATAGCATGTCACCTGGTTTTTGAAAAATAATGGACTGTAAAAACACTGAAGCTGAATGGGTATGGAATAATGAAAACAAGGAATACAATGTATGCAAATGAATTGTTTATGATAAGAAAGTATAAGAATCTCTACAAAACCATAACTTTCAATGCAACAATGAAATGGAAAAAAAATAATAGTAAATACAAATAAACAACAAAAAAGCTCAAAACTCTATTAGGAATTCAAACTTAAAACTTGAAATTACACACCGTGGCATTAACACATTAATAATGTTGCATCCTTCCACGAATATATGCAAAAGTTTACCAGATCATATGATGCTGATGTTGTCATATACAAATAATGAGTTTTGTATTCACCATACCATGAGCAAGTATTTAATAAAAGATATGTGTTGTTCATGTAACCATATGCATTGTCAACATTCTAATTTCACAGTTCAAGATTCCACATACACAGTTCAAAATTCACATCTTTTGAACAAACTATCTTTCAATTCTTCCATTCTCTTTCTGGTCATGCCACTTTGTTGCTCTGTAGCCAACTACATTTCCTTGCTACTAAATATGTTGCTGTGTTGCAAGTTATGTTGCTTTGTTGTCAACCATGTTGCCCTACTGCAAACTACATTTGTTTACTGCCACTCACATTGCCCTTTTTCCTATTCAATGCTCATGCTACCAGGTACATTGCCCTTTTTCCCATTCAATTCCAATGCTGCAAGGGAAATTGACATTTTTCCTATTCAATGCCCAAGCTACCAATACATTGCCTTTTTCCTATGCAATGCCCATGTTGCCAGATACATTGTCACTTTTTCCTATGCAATGCCTTTGCTGTCACTCACATTGCCTTTTTGCTTGCTAATTGTTGCCATACTGCCAGCTATAAATAAACCAAACTGACAAGCATATTATACTGAATAAAGGTCTATGCCAAAAATTAAATTTATATATCAGATCAGTCACACACATAACATAAAATAAATAAACACTTACAATTATTGCAAAAAGCCATTTAAATAAACACTTACAATTATTGAAAAAAGCCATTTAAATAAAACTTAAAATTATTGAAAAAAGCCATTTAAATAAAACTTAAAATTTCTGAAAAAGCCATTTAAATAAAAACTTACAATTATTGATAAAAGCCATTTAAATAAACACTTACAATGATTAATACAAGCCATTTAAATAAACACTTAGAATTATTCATAAAAGCCATTTAAATAAACAGCTACCATTACTGTCAAAAGCGAGTTAAATATACACTTACAATTATTGAAAAAAGCCATTTAAATAAACACTTAGAATTATTGAAAAAGCCATTTAAATGAACACTTACAATTATTGATAAAAGCCATTTAAATAAACACTCACAATTATTGAAAAAAAACACTTAAATAAACACTTAGAATTATTGATAAAAGACATTTAAATAAACACTTACAATTATTGCAAAGGCCATTTAAATAAACACTTACAAGTATTGAAAAAAGCCATTTAAATAAATACTACATTGAATCTTTGACTTCAGTATAAATGTTAAATTATAAATTATTCTTTATATCCATAATTCTGTATTATTTAATGAAATTCCAAATATAAAAAATAAAGGTTGAACTAGAACATCCAGAAAAAAACATTAGAAGCATGAATACAATTGCAAATAAAACTTAGTAATACTATAACGTAATCTAGTACTCACTGCTATGGAAGAATGAATACAATTACAAATACAACTTGATAATACTATAAAGTAATCTAGTACTCAATGATATGGAAGAGTGAATACAGTTACAAATGCGACTTAATAATAATATAAATTAATCTAGTACTCACTGCTATGGAAGTATGAATACAATTACAAACACAACTTAATAATAATATAATCTAGTACTCACTGCTTTGAATGTATGAATACAATTACAAATACAACTTAATAATACTATAATCTAGTACTCACTGCTATGAAATTATGACTACAATTACAAATACAACTTAATAATAATATTATCTAGTACTCACTGCTACGGAAGTATGAATACAATTACAAATACAACTTAATAATACTATAATCTAGTATTCATTGCTATGGAAGAATGAATACAATTACAAATACAACTTACTAATGATATAACTTAATCTAGTACTCACTGCTATGGAAGAATGACTACAATTACAAATACAACTTAGTAATACTATATATAAAGTCATATAGTACTCACTGCTATGGAAGTATGAATAAATTACAAGTACAACTTAATAATACTATAATCTAGTATTCACTGCTATGGAATAATGACTACAATTACAAATACAACTTAGTATTACTATAAAGTAATATAGTACTCACTGTTATGGAAGAATTAATACAATTACAAATACAACTTAGTAATACTATATATAAAGTAATATAGTACTAACTGCTATGGAAGTATGAATACAATTACAAATACAACTTAAAAATACTATAATATGGTATTCACTGTGATGGAAGAATGAATACAATTACAAAATCAACTTAGTAATACTGTATATAAAGTAATATAGTACTCACTGCTATGGAAGTATGAATGCAATTACAAGTACAACTTAGTAATACTATCAATTAATCTAGTACTCACTGCTATGGAAGAATGAATACAATTACAAATACAACTTAGTAATACAATACAGTAGTCTAGTACTCACTGATATAATTACAAATAAAACTTAGTAATACTATAAAGTAACCTAGTACTCACTGCTATGGCTGTAGTAAAATGTCTGAGTTTGAGTTTAAACTAACATTTGTGATGATGAAACATCACAAATGTTGTTAACACTCCCTAGCCTTTGAAAGACACAATGAATTACCTATATCCACCCATCAATTCATCCCTTAACAAAGCTTTTGATAAAACAAATTTAGTACAAACATTAAAATATTCAAATCAAAAGAAACCACTGTCTAACTTTCCATGACCATCAGCTGATAATTACATTGCCAAATATCAAAACAACATTAGAGACCTAGACCTAACTATACCTGCTTCTAGCAATAATGGCTTTATTGACAAGGAGGGCATTTGAAAGGGACAAATCATGTTTTTTTAATTTATGAAATAAAAGACCTGTTTTGGTTCATAGTGCTGACCTTGGTTTGTTTTAATGGGGGAGTGTCTGAAATTACATTGGCATTAATTGGATAATATACATACATTACATTGGCAGTAATTGGATAATATACATACATTGCATTGGCAGTAATTGGATAATATGCATACATTACATTGGCAGTAATTGGATAATAATTACATACATTCCATTGGCAGTAATTGGATGATATACATACATTACATTGACAGTAATTGGATAATATATATACATTACATTGGCAGTGATTGGATAATATACATACATTGCATTGGCAGTAATTGGATAATATACATACATTGCATTGGCAGTAATTGGATGATATACATACATTACATTGACAGTAATTGGATAATATACATACATTACATTGACAGTAATTGGATGATATACATACATTACATTGACAGTAATTGGATAATATACATACATTACATTGACAGTAATTGGATAATATACATACATTACATTGACAGTAATTGGATACTATGCATACATTACATTGACAGTAATTGGATGATATACATACATTACATTGACAGTAATTGGATAATATGCATACATTACATTGACAGTAATTGGATGATATACATACATTACATTGACAGTAATTGGATAATATACATACATTACATTGACAGTAATTGGATAATATACATACATTACATTGACAGTAATTGGATAATATGCATACATTACATTGACAGTAATTGGATAATATACATACATTACATTGACAGTAATTGGATAATATACATACATTACATTGACAGTAATTGGATAATATACATACATTACATTGGCAGTAATTGGATATTATACATACATTACATTGACAGTAATTGGATGATATACATACATTACATTGACAGTAATTGGATAATATACATACATTACATTGACAGTAATTGGATAATATACATACATTACATTGGCCGTAATTGGATAATATACATACATTGCATTGGCAGTAATTGGATATTATACATACATTACATTGGCAGTAATTGGATAATATACATACATTACATTGGCAGTAATTGGATATTATACATACATTACATTGACAGTAATTGGATGATATACATACATTACATTGACAGTAATTGGATAATATACATACATTACATTGGCAATAATTGGATAATATACATACATTACATTGGCAGTAATTGGATAATATACATACATTGCATTGACAGTAATTGGATATTATACATACATTACATTGGCAGTAATTGGATAATATACATACATTACATTGGCAGTAATTGGATAATATACATACATTGCATTGGCAGTAATTGGATAATATACATACATTGACAGTAATTGGATAATATACATACATTTCAAGATTCTTGATATTGACAGTGCTTGACAAAATCAAACCATGATATCCTTACACAAAACTATATTCAATGTAAACCAATGATGTAAATACAAACTGAGGTTTTCTCAGGAGACTTGTACAATATTCACCAGAGGAGGCATAAGGAGTATGCGGGGCCGGTATCTCAATTGGTATGCTACTACTACCGAAGAATATAGCTTGACAAACTCATAAGGACGACCTTAGGCCTGAAGCACGGGGCCCCCTCAAGAGCGGGTCCTGGGGCGCGTCGTCCCACTTGCCATCCCCAAACGCCATTTGTGACATTCACAATAGCAATATACTGCTGTCTACATCTAATGATGATCTGAAATGCAGAATGTGTGGCATTAGATCTATGTTACCTTTGTTCAGGAAATCTACAAACAAAATTGGAGCACTTAACAGTCACTTAAGTTCACATACCTGACCCCACCCACCCCAATAGATAGTGAACCTTCATCACCAAGTTGATGAGATATGCTATGAATGTATTATGATTTAACAGTATGTCATTATAATACAGGCTAAGAATTAAATTAAACATGATTGCACATTATGAATATTATCACCTCCAAATAAAAGTACAACCATTTTTGTGGTATCCAGCATTAATCATAAACATGCTATGGCAAATTATTTTTCTTAATGATACAATCTTTATCATTCCAAAGAAAACTATATAAAATCCCCTTTTCAGCAACACATTGAGACTGAATATCCCTGGCAGCCTGGGTGTGTATCAAACCTTGACCCCATTGAATTATGAGATTGATGTTCTATCAGTTCAGCTACCATGACTCAGTCATCAGTGTTTGGAGGAATATTTTGTTAAAGTGTTATAAACATGAAAACATCTTCTTTGCACATATGCTCATTGGTAAAAGCAGAAACAACTGGAGGTTGGTGGGGGAATAGTAAAATAACTGGAGGTTGGTGGGAGAATAGTAAAACAACTGGAGGTTGGTGGTAGAATAGTAAAACAACACTAATGGCTATTCTATAATTAGTTATGTTTATAGTTCAAAAGTTAATGATGTAACTTGGCATCATGCTTGCTGATCAATATATTTGATTAGAAACATACTTATAATGAATGAAAACAATGTACTGTATGAATTTTAGTCTTATTCTAAGATTTCATATTCAGGAAATAAATTCCAAACTGAGTGGACAAACTGCATCAAAACAGGGACTTATATACATTTTATGATCCTTTGAGTGCAATTGACACACTAGATCAGTTCACTCTGTGCAAGAAGTTATCTGCTATTGAAGTAAAATGAATTAATGGTGTTAACCATACATACTGAACATTCTCCAAAATGTGATTGTAAAAGAGACAATGTCTGAACCCATGGCTGTAACATGTGGGGTGCATCAGGGCAGCATCCTTGGGCCATATTTCTTTCCTTGTTAAATAAATGACATGGTTATAAGCATCAGTTCATTTTTATGATGATGAGTAGAATAATCTTTTGACATCAAGATCAAAGCTGGGACAACTGGTTTGTGTGATCAGTGGTTAGTTAAAACATATTGGACTCATTTTGGTTACAATTGTAAACATAGAAATAAGAGGGCTAGTAGTCTGACATGTGTATCACAAAGGTCCCTACACTCTACAATCTCATAAGCAGGGTCTTAATCAATAAGTTCTGATGGAAAACACAAATTTTGATGCAGACACACATCCAGGGGTCATAGTCCTTCTATATGATGACATGAAGTGTGGGAAATCCAACACAATCAAGATCTCATCAGTATAAAGAAGTATGCAAAGCTCTGGAAACCAAAGTCAGGAAAATGGGCAATCAGGGGTGACAACCCTTTTAAATGATGTTGTGGAATGCTGTAAATCAAACACCCTAAGGTCTTGTCAATCTTCTCATCAACTTGTAGCCACATGTCAAGTCTGATGAAACGTCAGCACATATTTGAGAAGTTATCTTGCAGAAACCAAAGTCAGTAGGATGTTGAACCAGTCTGGTTGCAAGAATCTGACTAATGCTGGATATCTACTATTGATGGACAAAGTGCAATAACTCTTTCAAAAAGATGAAAACTTTAAAGGGAACAGCTACAGTGACAAGGTGTTTCCTATATGAATAACTGTTTTCTCACTGCTTTAAGTAGTCATTGTAGTATCAATTTACCAAGCATTTGCTTCACCAGGAAGGTATCATTCAGATAAACTCATATCATGTGATTTGATGTGTAATTATTTCTTATTTGCTTTATCCACACTGTAATCCAGTCACTCCAATGTAACCTAAAGGTGTCCATGAGTCAAATTCATTTTTGTTGCAGCAGAAATTGGAGTCACATGTTGTGCTAGTGCCAGTGTAACAAGTTTAGATTGATATATTTATATATTTACCAGTACATAATAACTATCCATAGTGAAAAAAAGTATATCTTTGTGAAAAATATGACTTACAGTTTTCCATTGCACTCAGGGTTAAATAATAAATTCAGTCAAGTTTTTGTTCATGATTTATTAATGATAACCAAATAAGAGACTTACATTTAAAAGGGGGTGAGTCAGGGTGGGTTGGATTTGCCTTTCTTTTTCTTCAAATTCCACCCCACCATATAAGGTTTTTTCTATTTTCTTTTAATATATTGGGTATAATTAGCATTTGCCTTATACAAATCAGAGCAATAACATGTTTTGCAAGCAAGTTATTTGAGAACTTGACATCCCAACCCCCTCCAACCCAAAGCCCATTTTAAATGGTTGATTCTTTTTCTGAATATGCTGATTGGCTATTATTGTTACTGGCTAACTAAGATAGTGTTTAACTAAGAACAGTTGTTTATATTAGCCTACTTATACAAGTTGGCCAACCAGAGAGATAATCCTCTGTTTCAAGGTGACATGTAAGCTGTCAAGTCATAGCAAAACTTATGTTTTTCATGGATTACAAACTATGGCCATTGATTTGTTTTTAGAGTTGGTGATGATTTAATTTATAAGATGGACTAAAATGGACAGGATCAAGTAATCTTGTGTCAAGATAACACCTATACATGTATTTACAATTTCGTTAAATAATGCATTAATATATATTTCTTGACCAAAAAATAATAATAATAATAATAATAATAATAATAATAACAATAGTAATAAAAATTATAATAAAAGTAACAATTATGATAGTTGGTGCATGGCATTTGTTTTTAAAAAGTTCAAAAGGTTCTGACCTACATCCAAAGGTCACTTCTGTGCAAATGTCAATTTGGCCTTTTATCATGAGTGGTCACTATAGACAACTTTGACTGTAATTGGTAATTTCACTAACAAATGGCATCAAACAATGTGTAAGAATTGCATAAAACATGGAAAGGTGATTAGTATATGTACATCACAATGCAGGACCCAAATATTGCTTCTGTATAAACAAAAGGGCCACTTAACCCCATAACAAATTTGAGTACCAAAGAGAATGTCTTTATTCAAACTAGAGGAATGGTAAATAATTTCCCATATAAATTGACCCCTGCCTCTCTTGCATCCCACTCCATCCCCAATAAATGAGTTGAATTCATAGTAATAGAATGCACATAACTCGTATGAAAAGATTGTAAATACAATTGTTACATGTTTAGGCTCTCAAAACAGTAACAATAAAAGAGAGAAGACAACAAGCTTTGTAAAATTTAACAAACTATTTATTTCCCTTGAAAAACAAGGTAAAAATGAGAAAAGCACTTATAGTTTTAAGAATCAAATCCAAAAAAAAATCCAAGAATAATCCAAGAATAAAAAATAGAAATCCTAATAATGAAATGTTCTAATGAATCTTTGTTTGAGTCACAACAAAATCCTAAATGGAAGGCAATGACATATATTGTAGTCAGTATAGCACAGAAGTGTCAACAGTTCTTTGTTTAACCATATCAAATAGTATTTAATTCCAAATAAAATTTCAATAAATGTCTTTGTCCAAGAATTATATATTAGCACTTAAATATTCTCCAAGGAAAAGATATACTCCCTTAGAATACAAATAATTTGAACAAAAATTCAAATATTAAACTCCAACTGGTCAAAACAGAACATAAAACACCTTGATATCTAAGTGTTTAAAAGCCCAACTGGTGGGTTTATTTTACAAAATTGATTATACAGTCTAAGTAAGATGCAAAATAGTCACCCGTATGAGAGTCACGTGATCACTTTCTATAAGCTATTTATATGTCTAAGGTTACGTACTCCAGTACAGCTTCAATCTCACTATATGTATCCCACAATAAAAATAAAGAAAAAAAGAAGTTGTTTACTCCAACTCTGAGTCAAGGCAATGAACTAGGTTAGCATTATGATACAAAATTCTAATAATAGGTGTTTACGAAAAAGAGTCAGGTAATTTCTAATTTCTTGAAATGGTTGAATTCCAAAAAACAAAATTACATTACCCCATACTTTAACATGTAATGGAATGAAAAATTTAAAACTAACAAACAAACAATTAATTTAAATTAAATAAATAAAAAATTAAATCAAATATGCGTAACACAATGATTGATCTACATACATATATGCAGCAAAAAGTATCAATACAGTGATTAATCTGCATATATATCTACTGAACACAGTGTCAGTACAATGATTGATCTCCATACATATCTACTGAACACAGTTTCTGCATAATGATTGATCTCCACACATATCTACTGACCACAGTGTCAGTACAATGATTGATCTCCATACATATCTACTGACCACAGTGTCAGTACAATGATTGATTTCCATGCATATCTACTGAACACAGTGTCAGTACAATGATTGATCTCCATACATATCTACTGACCACAGTGTCAGTACAATGATTTATCTCCATTATACATATCTACTGAGCGCAGTGTCAGTACATTGATTGATCTCCATACATATCTACTGACCACAGTGTCAGTACAATGACTGATCTCCATACATATCTACTGACCACAGTGTCAGTACAATGATTGATCTCCATACATATCTACTGACCACAGTATCAGTACAATGATTGATCAGCATGCATATCTACTAAACACAATGTCAGTACAATGATTGATCTCCATACATATCTACTGACCACAGTGTCAGTACAATGAGTGATCTCCATACATATCTACTGACCACAGTGTCAGTACAATAATGGATCTCCATGCATATCTACTGAACACAGTGTCAGTACAATGATTGATCTCCATACATATCTACTGACCACAGTGTCAGTATAATGATTGATCTCCATACATATCTACTGAACACAGTGTCAGTGCAATGATTGATCTCCATAAAAAACTACTGACCACAGAGTCAGTACAATGATTGATCTCTATGGATATCTACTGACCACAGTGTCAGTACAATGATTGATTTCCATACATATCTACTGACCACAGTGTCAGTACAATGATTGATCTCCATACATGTCTACTGAATGCAGTGTCAGTACAATGATTGATCTGCATACATATCTACTGAACAAATTGTCAGTGCAATGATTGATCTCCACAAATATCTTCTGACCACAGTGTCAGTATAATGATTGATCTCCATACATATCTAATGACCAAAGTGTCAGTACATTATGATTTATCTCCTTACATATCTACTGACCACATTGTCAGTACAGTGATTGATCTCCATACATATCTACTGAACACAGTGTCAGTATAATGATTGATTTCCATACATATCTACTGAACACAGTGTCAGTACATTATCATTGATCTCCATACATATCTACTGACCACAATGTCAGTACAAGGATTGATCTCCATACATATCTACTGAAAACAGTGTAACTACAACAATTGGTCTCCCTCCATTATACTGTCAATGATCAGTGATAATAGAAATGTTTCAAAAACAGTAAGTCTAGTTGCATTCATGACATTCAGTGGCAAGACAAAAATGACAATAACTCTTGACAAAAATTATAATTTGTCAATATGTGACCAAAACTTGTACCAAACATTAATGGTGGTCCACTGTAAACAATGAGATTTTCTGAGTTTATATGGTCGGTCATGCACTACATCTGGCTCCAAGTCAAACAGCACTGACCCTGATAATCTTGTACATTGTGTGATGGTAGATCTGGATTTATGATATCCATTTGACATCATAATATTATAATAACAAACACTATATGCACTGATCTATTGGCATAATAATGGATAACAGGTAAGGTTCTATGATCTTCATTTGTAATGATTGTTATGATTTATCATCATGGTCTTAAACTAAGTAACAGAAGAGAGCGAAAACCAAAATGTTCTGTCATATTCAACATTTAATTTGGTTCCATAGAATACAAATTGATTATTTGACAAGAACTTACAGTATTGTGAAATAAATCCCAAATAGTCCTAAAAGTCCTACTGCATATCCAACTGTATCGTTCAAATTGTATTCCAATAGTGTTCCAAATAAATTCCAATTTTGAAAGTGCTAATGTGCCTGTGGTCTCAAATATGCAAATGTATCAATTTCTGGAATGCAGTGATGTGATAACAGTTTTGTGAGGTATCACAATAATAAATCAGAAATGTCCCTGACTGAATTCTCTATTAGTCAAAGTTAACAATTTAATCCAAGAAGTATCAATGAGTACTTTGTAATTTCACTGAATAATTTAAATCAATAATTCCATCTGAAGGAAAACTGAATGCATCAGTAAGACTGATTCCAATTCACATGTTAAGGGTGGAATTAATAATTTTTCAAATGAATAAAATTGATATACAAAATTAAGACATAATAACCGAGCCAGGATGTAGGTCAGTTCCTTTTCAAAAACATTCATAGTTGTCAACATCTTTAGGAATTTCCATGTGAAAAACTAACATTCTAGACTCAGATTCAAAGAAATATTTTTAGCTCCAATAATAATTATCAAAATATATGATAGCTAATGATAGGAAATATTAGCTATGTATCATGTTGTTTACAAAGTAAATGTCGCTAATCATGTAGATCATTAACTTCATTTTGGACTAATGTCAGTTACAAAATCCAGATATATGTAACATAAGACAAATTTAGAGCAATCAAACTGTACAATTTAGATACCTTAAGGCAAATACAGGACAGTCAAACTGAACAATCTAGATACTTGTAAGGCAAATTTAGGACAGTCAAACTGTACAGTCTTGTTACCTGTAAGGCAAATATAGGACAGTCAAACTGTACAATCTTGTTACCTGTAAGGCAAATTTAGAGCAGTCAGATTTCATTAACTGCAGATGTTGTTGTTGTTGTTGTGGTGTTTAACGCCATTTTTAAGCACATGATAGGCTATACATGGCGGCCAGTAATAATGGTGGAGGATGAACCCAGGAAAACCCCAGAAAGAACCACTGACCCATGAGAAGCTACTGGCAAGCTTTCTCACATACCCACATTGGCTGAATCTGAGACTTGAACCGGCACAGAGGTGAGATGGCATTGATCTGTAACAGAGAACACTTTAGACCACTCGGCCACTATGGGTCCCCCAACTGCTGATGTAAAAATGTGATTCTTAATACAGTACTCCCTCATTATAACTTTGTTTATGGGAACCCTACTTAGTTGTTGTTGTTGTTGTAGGGTTTAACGCCATTTTTCAGCACATGATAGGCTATACATGGCGGCCAGTATTAATGGTGGAGGAAGAACCTGGGAAATCCCCGGAAAGAACCACCGACCCTCGAGAAGCTACTGGCAAGCTTTCTCACATATCCACATTGGCCGAATCCGAGACTCAAACCCATGCAGACAGAGGTGAGATGGCAGTGATCCGTAACGGAGAGCGCTTTAGACCACTCGGCCACTCGGGGCCCCTGGAACCTTACTTAGAAGATTGCAGGCAATGTGAGGTCACCTTATATTGAGGTGTTATAAATACATATAGTACAAGATAAAATATCAAATGGAAGGATGTAAAAACTCTGAAAAAAGCACAGAAGCCAATAAAATACAATTATGAATATAACAGTATCTTCCTCAAAGCAATTCAAAATAAATGTTGATTCTGAATCTAATAAAACCTAAGAACATTTTTTAAATTTTCTTTTCAAATCATAAAAAGATTTACCTGTAAAGAATACATCAGTATAATAACAGGGTAATAATGTAAAACATATTTTATCAGTAGACAGAATATAATAATGCTTATATTAGTGCTTGATTCCCTAATTAGTATTTGACCAATTCAATAACCACCTGTTGTATCATAATAAATAATAAATACAAGCACTGGTTAGCATGTCGTACTTGCCGTCAGTGGATTGCACTGGTTAGTATGTCATACTTGCAATCAGTGGACTACACTGGTTAGTAGTTCTTACTTACCAACACTGGTGTGCATGTTCTACTTTCAGTCAGTGGGCTGCACTAATTATTTAGAATCAGTATGTTGCATTGGATAACATATCTGATTTACAACCAGTGGTTTGCGGTGGTTAACATGTCTGATTTACAACCAGTAGTTTGCAGTGGTTAGCATGTCTGACTTATAATGAGTGGGTTGCAGTGTTTAACATACTGGACTTGCAATCACTGGGTTTCAGGGTTAGGTTATCTGATTTATAATTAATGGGTCATAGTGATATGTTTGTCTTTAAATTTATGGCATATTGTAATACTTATGTGTCATAAGGTATACTGCATTACTAATGGGTTATTATGGTATATTTTATTGCTTATGATTAATAGCTATTTCTTGGAAGGGAAATTGCAATGAAAAACATAACATAGTGAGTTGTCTATTTGACCATGTGGATATGACTCCCCCACCCCCATGTATATGTCACACCATCTAGTAATGATGCATAAGCATATCAAGCTTCATCCCTTAACAGCTTTAAGGTTATTAGTTCAAATAAATGTGTGCTGGACATAGAGATTAATTGTAGCTTTTAGGTTGGTATTTTAAAAATCACTAGTTATAAAATCTGCTTCACAAGCTATTATACTTTACAATCCATAGAAGTCACATATTACTGGATATAAGTCAGAGGCTTTGTATAACCTTAGAGTGACAGCTAGTATTACAAAAATAGGTAATGCATCATCTATTGCATAACCTTATAGTGACAGCTAGCATTACAAATATAGGTTGTTGTTGTTGTTGTTGTGGGGTTTAACGCCATTTTTCAGCACGATAGGCTATACATGGCGGCCAGTATTAATGGTGGAGGAAGAACCCGGAAAACCCCAGAAAGAACCACCGACCCACGAGAAGCTACTGGCAAGCTTTCTCACATGCCCTAATTGGCTGAATCTTAGACTTGAACCGCCGCAGACAGAGGTGAGATGGCAGTGATCCGTAACGAAGAGCGCTTTAGACCACTCGGCCACTCGGGGCCCCCCAAATATAGGTAATGCATCATCTATTGTATAACATTAGAATGACAGCTAGTATTACAAATATAGGTAATGCATCATCTATAACTTTGTATAATCTTTGAGTGACAGCTAGTATTACAAATATAGGGAATGCATCATCCATTGTATAACCTTAGGGTGACAGCTAGTGTTATAAATATAGGTAATGCATCATCTATAACTTTGTATAATCTTAGAGTGACATCTAGTATTACAAATATAGGTAATACGTCATCTATTGTATAATCTGAGAGTGACAGATAGTATTACAAATATAGGTAATGCATCATCTATTACTTTGTATAACGTTAGAGTGACAGCTAGTATTACAAATATAGGGAATGCATCATCTATTGTATAACCTTAGAGTGACAGCTAGTATTACAAATATAGGTAATGCATCATCTATCGTATAACCTTAGAGTGACAGCTAGTAATACAAATATAGGTAATGCATCATCTATCGTATAACCTTAGAGTGACAGCTAGTAATACAAATACAGGTAATGCATCATCTATTGTATAACCTTAGAGTGACAGCTAATATTACAAATATAGGTAATGCATCATCTATCATATAACCTTAGAGTGACAGCTAGTATAACAAATATAGGTAATGCATCATCTATCATATAACATTAGAGTGACAGCTAGTATAACAAATATAGGTAATGCATCATCTATTACCTTGATTAGCCACTACAGCTGAGGCCATGAAAAGCTTGATAAATTCTGTCCACTGATTTCATTCCTATATTCATCATGTGTACAATACATAGATAACAGAGTGATGATCAGTCAGTCTCAATACACAATGTATACCCATTAATACAGAAAGCTTACTGTTAAAATGTATATGCATTCCAACATCTTCCAACTGTACTCATCAGAATAGTCATCGGATTAGTGTAGGATGTTTATAGCATGGATTTGGTTTGGATTGGTGCTTTATGGCACAGCAACACAAATAGGTTATTTAGGTCTGAGGCAATTGGAGCTAAATCACCTTGCCGAGGGACACACCAAGGTAGTTAATCCATGTAGCCCTATAGTAGGATTTGAAATAGCTCCCTTTTGGTCTGTAACTTGGCATGATAACCACTGAGCCATAATGGCTCCCTGTTTATAACATGGAAGAATTTATGTAATTATGAGATAAACACCAATACTTAATTATTGTAGTGTAGCTTAACATGTAGGTCACATTGACCTATTTTGGTTGTAATGGTATTGTACGTCAATAGATTTTAAAAGGTTTGGGGCCAGATTATAGCAAAGACACTAAAAGCTTCTTTTTGAATAAGATGTTTATTTATATTCTGATTAAAAGGCAATTCAATCTGACACAAACTCATTGTCATAAACTCCAAAAATTGATTTAACAAAATAATGAGTGTACCCCAAATTAAACAACTGACATAAGGAAAATAATAGTTCCAAACTTGAATGAATCATAACATGCAACTTGCATGTGTAGTCAACAAAATTTAATGAATAGAAATTATAAACAAAATATGATGTGGATATAAGACAATGGATGATCATTATTTAGACATTAATACAAACTCAATATTGCATGTACCACCAACAGCAACAAAAAAATGTGCACAACTATGAAGACATTATGATTATTCAACAAGTATTTAATTAATATATGTATATGTATGTATGTATGTATGTATGTATGTATATATATATATATATATATATATATATATATATATATATATATATATATATATATATATATTATATATACAGTGATACTGAATACATTTCCTGTAAAAGAACATAAAACTATAATGAATACAAATTATCTTAGGTTGCACCACTGTCAGATGATCATGGAAGCTCCTTATTGTCTGGCAAGGGATCCCTGAAGAGTCCCCCTTGTTTGCTGCAGACCTGTTGGTCCCAAGACTTTGGTTACTCAACATGTGTTAGCCTCTGTCTTCCTCCAAGCCAACATCAGCAGCAACCACAGCAGACAGGTTATACAACAACCTACTGAGTACTTCTTTACATCCAAGCTCTTAGCTCTATCGCTAGATTCACACCTCAAATATCAAGTCACATTAGACAACCCAACAGCTCTACAGGTACAAAACAGACATCCTCTTGACACAGCAAATCAGCTCTACAGCTGAATATTTTGCTCCTGTGTAGTGGACAACTTTCCTGACACAATGTTCATGTTGTAACATTACTAGGTCAATTATTTATGTACCCTGTTTATGGTTTTGTCCAAAAGCTGAAGTGTATTGTTTTCAGTACAAGAAGTTTGAACTTAATAGTCAACTAGGGAATTTGAGTCACTTTGACCTTAACTTTCTTAGCTTTGCATTTAGTAAAGATGCAACGTTTTAAACAAATTTCTCAATACTCTTTGGTTTTGAACAAACAAAATGATTATGTTAATCATTTTTCTTTACACGTATCTTCAAGGATTACTGGACTGATGCCAATTATTATGAAGTGAATCTCATACCCTGCTCAATTTGTGATTCTTTATCATATCAACTCTATTCCAGGCCACGTTCACACTAGCATATACAAGTGTAGAATTAATTTGGAACACTACTGGAATTCATTTGGAACACTCAGTACTTTTGGACTGTTAGTAATACATGTAATTCAGGATTATTTCACAATACTGTAAATTCCTTTTTAAAGCTTCACCTTTTGTTCTTGAGAAATACATTACTGGTTACATTTTACAAAACTTGATGGTGTCTGCTCATTTGTGTTACTTAGTTTAGGACAATAGAGAGAAACCACATAAAATTGTTGTGAATGAGATTTTCTAATGTCCTGGTTGGTATGAACTAAACAAAGTTTATTTTCCTCCACTCTTATTTCTATTTGTTTGCGTACAAGTTACTTTCTATTATTATGTCTACCTTCCTGTGATGTCTTGCTTACATGTTGCTTTCTATCACTATGTCTGCCTTCGTGTGATGTCTTGCTTACACACTATTTTCTGTTACTATATCTGCCTTCCAGTGATGTCTTGCTTACATGTAACTTTCTGGTACGATGTCTGCCTTCCTGTTATGCCTTGCTTACATGTTACTTTCTGTCACTATGTCCCTGTCAATATGTCTGCCTTCCTGTGATGTCTTGCTTACATGTTACTCTCTGTCACTATGTCTGCCTTTCTGTTATGCCTTGCTTATATGTTACTTTCTGTCACTATGTCTCTCTTCCTGTTATGCCTTGCTTACAAGTTACTTTCTGTCACTATATCTGCCTTCATGTGGTGTCTTTCTTACATGTTACTTTCTGTCACTATGTTTGCCTTCCTGTGATGTCTTTCTTACATGTTACTTTCTGTCACTATGTCTGACTTACTGTGATGTCTTTCTTACATGTTACTTTCTTTCACTATGTCTGCCTTCCTGTGATGTCTTGATTACATATTTTCTTTTACTATATCTGATTTCCTGTGATGTCTTGCTTACATGTTACTTTCTTTCACTATGTATGCCTTCCTGTGATGTCTTTCTTACATGTTACTTTCTATCACTATGTCTGCTTTCGTGCAATGTCTTGCTTACACACTATTTTCTGTCACTATCTATGTCTCTGTCAATATGTCTGACATCATGTGATATCTTGCTTACATATTTTCTTTTACTATATCTGATTTCCTGTTAGGCCTTGCTTTCATGCTACTTTCTGTCACTATGTCTGCCTTCCCGTGATGTCTTGATTACATGTTACTTTCTGTCACTATGTCTGCCTTCTTGTGATGTCTTTCTTACATGTTACTTTCTATCACTATGTCTGCCTTCCTGTAATGTCTTGATTACATGTTACTTTCTGTCACTATGTCCCCTATTTGTTATGCCTTGCTTACACGTTACTTTCTGTCACTATGTCTGCCTTCCTATGATGTTTTGATTACATGTTACTTTCTGTCACTTTGTCTGCCTTGTTATGTCTTGCTTACATGTTACTTTCTGTCACTATGTCTGCCTTCATGTGGTGTCTTGCTTACATATTACTTTATGTCACTATGTCTGCCATCCTGTGATATCTCGCTTACATGTTACTTTCTATCACTATGTCTGTCTTCCTGTGATGTCTTGCTTACATGCTATTTTCTTTTACTATATTTTCTTTCCTGTTATGTCTTGATTACATGTTACTTTCTATCACTATGTCCCACTGTTTGTTATGCCTTGTTTACATGTTACTTTCAGTCACTATGTCTGCCTTCCTGTGATGTCTTGCTTACATGTACTTTATGTCACTATGTCTGTCTTCCTGTGATGTCTTGCTTACATGCTATTTTCTTTTACTATATTTTCTTTCCTGTTATGTCTTGATTACATGTTACTTTCAGTCACTATGTCTGCCTTCCTGTTATGTATTTCATACATGTTACTTTCAGTCACTATGTCTGCCTTCCTGTGATGTCTTGCTTACATGTTACTTTCTTTCATTATGTATGCCTTCCTGTGATGTCTTTCTTACATGTTACTTTCTTTCACTATGTCTGCTTTCGTGTGATGTCTTGCTAACATATTACATTCTGTCACTATGTCTGCCTCCCTGTGATGGCTTTCTTACATGTTACTTTATATCACTATGTCTGCCTTCCTGTGATGTCTTTCTTACATGTTACTTTCTATCACTATGTCTGACTTCCTGTGATGTCTTTCTTACATGCTACTTTTTGTCACTATGTCTCTCTTCCTATCATGCCTTGCTTACATGTTACTTTCTGTCACTATGTCTCTGTCAATATGTCTGCCATCCTGTGATATCTCGCTTACAAGTTACTTTCTATCACTATGTCTGTCTTCCTGTGATGTCTTGCTTACATGTTATTTTCTTTTACTATATTTTCTTTCCTGTTATGTCTTGATTACATGTTACTTTCTATCACTATGTCCCCCTGTTTGTTATGCCTTGTTTACATGTTACTTTCAGTCACTATGTCTGCCTTCCTGTGATGTCTTGCTTACATGTACTTTATGTCACTATGTCTGTCTTCATGTTATGTCTTGATTACATGTTAGATTCTGTCACTATATCTGTCTTCCTGATATGTGTTGCTTACATGTTACTTTCTGTCACTATGTCTCCCTTCCTGTTATGCCTTGCTTGCATGTTACTTTCTTTCACCATGTCTCCCTTCCTGTTATGCCTTCCTTACATGTTACTTTCTTTCACCATGTCTACCTTCCTGTGATGCCTTGCTTACATGTTACTTTCTGTCATTATGTCTGCCTTCCTACTATGTCTTATAGTCTTTAAATTTCCTTTTTTTATTAGGTTGTCCTTATTTCTTACATTTCTAGTGCATCTCTCTCTTTCTCTCTCATGAGATCTCTCTCTCTCTCTTTCTGCCATGCAAACTAAGCTACTAGGAATTTTATAAAATATGATACAACCCTTAATTCATTAATATGTTTATCTTCTTTCAGTTGTTATTATTAATGTCATTATTGTTATTTGCAGGTGTATAGCTTGTTCCAAGAGATTGAGAGAGGGAGGGTGAGTAACATAGATTTCTCCAAATATAATGTGTTAAGACTGTATAACATTGTAGCACACTAGTACACTTGAGGACATGTTTGAATTTAATTTTACGCTAAAAATAAAGATAATGGAAAATGCAAACAAAATTACAGTCCCAAAAGAAAGTAATTGTTCCTGCAATTATAGACATACAGGCAAACAGATGAACAGATATACAGAAAATCAGACAGACTAACAAATAGACGGACAAAGAACCAGCAAAAAATAATAAGTAGATATGAAAAATAACAGAAATGTACCAGTAAATGTTAACACAGAATATCCGTTAGATAAATTGAAATATGCCAGTAAATATTAAAACAGAACTACTAATAAGGTACATCTAGAGATAAAATGATCACTTCAACCAATTGATTATAAATCAGGCATCCTAACCACTGCAACCCATTGACTGTAAGTCTGACATGGTAACCACTGCAACCCACTCATTGCAAGTCAGGTATGCTAACCACTGCAGCCCACTGATTGTAAAGCAGACATGTTAACCACTGCAATGCGTTGATTGTAAAGCAGACATGATAATCACTTTAATGCTAAGTTAAGTATATCAACAGGTAAGGCTGCTTTATCTCCCTTTATTATCTACTCATTTCCCCTATAAGGTAGATCAGGCATTTGATTTAGATATTAGCACATACTGTCATATCACACACCCATAATGGAACTAATTATTTATATTCCCTGACATCTAGGAATCAGTATTCTTATAGGCACTGAACCAAGCCCTTGTAATATCAAATTAATTTTATTGATGTTATTGTAAAATGAGGATTCAGTCAATAAACAGCCCTGGTAACGTACCAGAGGTACACTCCAGGCAGCTGGCCAGAGCAAATATTGAACCCATGACCCCTGGATGAGTGTGACACTGCCATCTAATGTGGCTTATGGGTTGAAATGATAAACAAGATCCTGGTTTGGTCACATTTTGTGCATCAATTTATCAGTTATTAAAATATTCCACCCAAACCAAAGATCAAGTATGTGTGGATGGATGGCTGGATGGATGGATGGATGGCACATCAGCATAATCCAGGCTCTATAATCCAGGGTAAATTTAGACACCTATTTACCATCAGGATGTTATTAATATGATAATGTTATGAGTTAGTATTTGCCTGCATAATTGGGGCCTCATGTGGTTGAGATTTGTCTACATAATTGGGGCCTCATGTGGCTGAGATTTGTCTACATAATTGGGGCCTCATGTGGCTGAGATTTGTCTACATAATTTGGGCCTCATGTGGCTGAGGTTTATCTACATAATTGGGGCCTCATGTGGCTGAGTGATCAGAGGAGTTTGCCTTTACAGATCACATCTCACTTCTGTTCTAGTCTTGGCTGAGCTAATAAGGTTACAAGAGAAAGCTTTCCAACAGCTTCCCATGGGTGGGTGTTTCTTCCTGGTTTTTCTTCTACCAGAATATACTGGCTGACATGTTAGCTTATCATACTTGAAAATTGTGTTAAATCAAACAAAGACAAAACCTCAGTTATCTACTACATTATTATGTTTATTTGGAAAAATAAATTGAAATTGTAAAAATAAACTATTATTTAAAAACATTTCAAGATTTAATTTTAAAATTTCAGATGAGTCAGTTTTGTTATTTTATTTCAGTACATTGCAGTCAAAACCACCCTCATCAGTTTTGTTATCAGTGCTGAAATATTGCAGGTTATAACTGATACCAATTTGTCGTCACTTGGACTGTTTATTTACAGGGTGTTAACAAAAGTATATGATGGTGTGGAGAACTGGACCTGTGTCACTAGATAATGAAAATATAGGGACGGAACTGATAGACCATAATTTTCTCACCTGTGATATAATCAGTTTGATAATGACATGCTTGTAAAATATTTATCTCAATACAGGTTGATTGGGAACAGAAAAGATTTTTTTCAAACGTGTGAGAGCTTGATTTGGAGAAAAGTCTTCATAATTAATTGATTTAAAAAAAAGTTTTATAATCTTGAGAAATAGATCATGCAGAGAGAAAAGCCTGCAAAAAATGCTTGTAGCACCTTTCCTTTTTTCCAGTCTGAATAAAACCAGATCTCTACAATATTGCTTGAGGATCTGATGGACACCGATAATCGGTCATGTTCTTTTGACCATGTGGTTCATCAATCAAATCGCAGCTGAAAATTTAAGAAAGTGACACTTCATTCTGAGCACATCATTACTAACCATAACTCCCCTAACAAAAAATGTAAAACGTTACCTGATAGGCTATTTCAAATAAGCAGATATGAAATTCCAAAGGTCACCCAAAAATATTGCATTTTATTGGTGTCTTTCAGATCTCCAATATAACTGTGGTGATCAGATTTTAATTACATGTACATTTTTTGTTTGTTTTTTTCAGTAAGGTTTCCAGGTGGTCAAGTAACCCTATCCACCAGTCTTTATAGATCTCACATTTCACCTCCATCTGCTTTGGGTTTGTGTCTTGGGCTCAACCAATCTGGGTATGTGAGAAAGCTTGTCAGTAGCTTCCAGTGGGTCAGTGGTTCTTCCTGTGGTCTTCACAACTTCTTCCACCAAACAGACTGGCTGCCATGTATATTCTTTCACGTAGTGAAAAATGGCATTAAACCCACAAAACCAAACCAATCTAACTAGCAATGAAGATATTTGTAAAACTGTACTCTCTTGTAAAGTCAACTTAATGCATTTGATGCATTTTGGTATAGATTAATCAAAGGTATACACAATACACAATGTGTGATTACCCAGGCTAAATAATCTTGGCATCTTAATGCCACATATCCTGTGATATGGGAGCTCTATAGACATCACCTTTTTTTGAGGAAGCCACAAATTCTTGGTGGTTAACAAGACAAGGCCTGGTTGGACCTTGTAAATTGTGTCTGAGAGAAATACACTATACTCCAATTGCCAGGGCACAATATAACCTTTTATTATGTTATAGTTACATTAATAATCAACCAACCAAATCACTTTTTATCCTGTCCATCTCTCCCTCTATCCTTCTCTACATGTCCATCTGTCCACACTTGTAAATTTCTGCTTTTTAAATTTGAAACCATAAGTGACTTTTGAATTCACCTGTACACGATTTCTAGACTGTTTGTTACATATGCCATTTAGGTGTGCAAAATATGAAAGGGATATCATAGTGAAGTAATTTCTTTTAGCCTTTCAGCTGTGAACAAGATTAAATGTTGTAACAATTTGACATTTCAAAGTGCTTGTCTCGTACTATACTAAAGAGCCTATCTCAGAGTTCTAGGTTAGATTCATGTAAAATATTGTTTTTAAATCATTTTCATTTATGCCCTATAATGTTTCCGTATCATAATTTTAAAAAAAGAAAGGTTATTCACCTTTTAAAAATCACTAAAAAGTGTCAGTTTCCAGGGATCATGTATTAGTAGAAAAGGTGTCAGGTACTGTATCCAGGTGTCTTGCATCACTATAATGGGTCTTAGATACTTTATCTAGACATCATACATCACCAGAATGGGTGTCAAATACTGTATCCTGACTAGTCTTTTACAGAAGGGTGTGTCAGATACTGTATGGAGGTGTCATGCATCATTAGTAAAGGTGTGTTATAGTATCCAGCTGTATTGTGTCACTAGAAATGGGTATATTCGATAAAGTCTCCAGTAGTCAGGTATCACTAGAAAAGGGTGTGTTTCTTACTGTCTCCATATATCAGGTATCACCTGGAATGGCACAGAAGCTGCATTCCAGGTTTGATGCATCATTAGAAAGGGTGTGTCAGATACTGTATTCAGGTGTTTGCATTCATAAAAGATGGATGTCTTCTATGACATTCATTATATTTATTGAATTGTTTAAATCTCCCACAAACAAAAGTGCAAAATAATGAACTTCTAAATGAGGAAATTTTAACAAATGCAGTTAAGAAAACAAATGTCTTAAATTTTTGTCTGTGGTGTGAAAGCTTATATTTGTTAGTTTTAGTTTTAAAAAATGTTTAATTTCATGTACAATACAACAGTAACCCTCAATGCCCTTGTCTAAAAATGTGTTAATACATACGGTTCAAATTGTAGTGGTCAGTTCCACTTAATTGAAGCTATTTCTGAGTTTGTTCTGGCTTAAGGCTTCTGGATCACAGTATTCTTATAAATAACAAGCTACCAATGAGGGAAACCTTGTATGGAGTGTCATCAAGTGCAAGAAGCCTGATTTGTACATTGTAGTAATTTATACAAGCCAGCCTTCATTCCCACAGCTATTCTGTGCTATATTTTCCAGCAATGAATGCCTTTCACATTTGTCCAAAAATAGCTATTAAAAGCCATTTTAAATCGTCAAGATCAATGTAGAAAAGAATTACCACTATTTTAAAACATATATTGCAAATCTTTTTTTAAAATCTAGTGTCCTTCAAATTCAGCATGATTTTGACATCTATACAGTACATGGTGTTGTGTGCCAAAAGTGGACCTTTAAGTGTGCCACATGTGGACTTTAAGTACTGAGTGGTAGAAGTGGACTTTAAGTACTGAGTGGCACAAGTGGACTTTAAGTACTGAGTGGCAAAAGTGGACTTTAAGTACTGAGTGGCACAAGTGGACTTTAAGGACTGAGTGGCACAAGTGGACTTTAAGTATTGAGTGGCACAAGTGGACTTTAAGTGCTGTTTGGCAAAAGTGAACCTTTAAGTGTTTTCATGAAACTACTGAAGTACAGCTTGCCTGGATGCTATGCCATGTTCAATCCAAACACGTACATTTGTGTATTATTGAAGATGAACTATGTTAAGAATATTTATATTTAAGGATTAAATATTTTTTAAGTATTTTTATTGCAATCTTATGATTCTGAAAACAAGTAAAGCAAGTAATCTTATTGGTCAGTCAAATACCAAACTAGTAATTTGATTGGTCTGAGCTGCAGGCAAATACTATACTAGTAATCTAATTGGTTAGTCAAATACTGTACTAGTAATATGATTAGTCTTATACTTTTGTGTTGTTCTGATTAATGTCCTCTCTCCAGGAAATACAGAGTGGAGTGTTAGATTTGCACAATGCCATGTTGATAATGGTCCCAATTTATCATGGATGGCAGCATTATTAAGCTAGTGGTTTGCCTTTTGTGAAAAAGAAAACTGTAGCAAATGTTCTGAGTGGATTGATTAAAACTCTTGATTTTTGTTTGCTTGTCTTAAGTCGGGTGTATTACATGTTTTGGCATTGTCTGTCCATTAACTTTTGCTTGATTGGCCGCCCATAACTTTGTAATAGTCAGAGAGAGATTATCATGAAATTTTGCACAAGTATATGTAGATGTCATGAATTTCCTATAATTATTCAACTTTTAGTTTGCCTGCAGTATAAATGTCAAACCTAAGAAGATATTATAAAGAAACTTTAGCCATTTATAAATGATATCCTGACAGTGTTTTGCACACCATAACTAGGCCTCAGCTAAAAGGCTTGTCAAGAGAAAAGTGTATTTTGTGTCCTATTCAAAGTATAACTTTTGAAGGACTGAAGATATTTTAATAAAGGTCTAACCAGTTATATGTAATGACTAGGCAGTGTGTAACATACTATAGGAGGGCCCCCGAGTAGCCAAGTAGTCTACAACACTCACCATTACGGATCACTGCCATCTCACCTCTGTCTGCGTGGGTTTGAGTCTCAGGCTTGGCCAATGATGGTATGTCAGAATGTTTACCTGTAGCTTCTTGAGGGTCAGTTCTTTCTGGGGTTGTCGCTGGTTCTTCCTCCACCATTTATAATGTCTGCCATGTATAGCCTATATTGTACTGAAAAATGGAATTAAACCCTATAACAACAACAACAACAACATGCTATAGGTATGCCCTCACCTCAAGATCAAGGTTATAATAAAGGAAAATATAAATCAGTGACCTCTATCCATTTTGGGTGTAACTTTTGAACCAGTTAATTTTAATTTAAATTTTTTTAGCCTGTTTTGTATGTGTGTATGTGTGTGTATGTATGCATGTGTGTGTGTCTATATATATATATATATATATATATATATATATATATATATATATATATATATATATACACACACACACACACAACAGTTTCTTACTTATTTGCAATCATGTCTCTGTAGGTCAGTGTCACCCGTGGGATAATGTAAAATATATGTCCAGTTTCCTTCTTCGTGTCATTTTTTTAAATCCATACATATATTTTGATTAAACTTTACCTACATCCACGCCTCATCATGCAGTAAAAAAACCACTCTTGAAAAAGTCATCGTCATTGGTGTGGAATGTTTTAAGGACAGTTGCCAAAGACCATACTTGCTATTTTCTTTTTAATGTGTAAGAGGCATATGTTGTTTGTCAGTTAAGTTTTGCATTTAGGTTAGGGGCAGTGAAGGTTTGCTTGACACTGTTCTAAATACAATGATTTACAGGTAAACCAAAAAAAACTATTAGAGCAAAATAGATTTAAGCAAAATAGGGCAACATATTTAAATCATATGCATGCCTATAAGTTGGTTGCAACTACAAACTGTATAGACCCAGATCTGCCTATGCATAATGATCGAGCAGATTCGGGTCCATGCAGTTCATTAAGAGTAATGCATTGAACAAACAACATAGAGCTTGATTGCTAGAACATTATGATATAGCTGTTCAGGTCTATGTTTTTAACTGAACTCAACTTACTAGCAAGTGAAAGTAATAGTTGTTGTAATATATTATAATATATATGTTATAGATGATGTGTGAAATAACCTTCTGACAACTTGTTACATGGTATGTCCACAATGTTTTAATTCTGAAGGTATCTTATTGATTGCATGTAATGTATTGTATCGTTTATTTTACAGGCTGGTAGAAGAGTTATAGATTTGTATGAAGATATTCGAGATGGGCACAATCTGTTGTCTCTTCTGGAAGTACTGGGACATGAACAATTGGTAAAACAATTTCATTAACATTTTCTATTGTATATTTTCTATGATAAACTAGTGTTCAGTCTGACAAAATGTTGATGAATTAGTGGGTTGCTGTGGTGGATATTATTAGTAAATAGTTTTAAAAATTTGTAGAAGTATTGGGTGGACTTGTCATCAAGCATGGACTTATGGACTTGTCATCAAGCATGGACTTATGGACTTGTCATCAAGCATGGACTATGGACTTGTCATCAAGCATCAAGCATGGACTTATGGACTTGTCGTCAAGCATGGACTATGGACTTGTCATCAAGCATGGACTTATCATCAGGTAAAAAAGTGTTCTCTATATTTAAATTCATAATATTTTCTGGTCATTAAATTCAAAGAATTTGATAAATCCATAATATAAATACATTTTGTATGTCTTATTGATGAGCAATTTTTATACTATAAATACTGTGTCGACACAAAATGTCACATGAATTCATTTTTACTATTTTCATTTATTGTATGAGATGTCCTAATGACCAAATTTAGTGTCCTCACTAGATTCACTTTGATTTCATTCACACTTAAACATAGTGATTTATAGTATTTTAAGTAGTGCAAATCATAGTAATATGTCAAATTTTCATATAAAAATTGAGCAGATAATTTTTTATCTTTTTAACATACAATCTGTACAACTTGTAGACCAGATATATTTACAACAAACCCTACTATTTAATATAAAAGAATATATGTTTAAAATTCTTTCTTCAATTTAATTTTCCTTTATATTTGTTCCAGCTATTTGCATACCATCTATATTTACTTAAAAGTTGAGTCTAGATGCAAACAATATTGACCTTGATCTGCCATTGCATAAAGTGTAGACAAATCAGGACATATATTGTTTGTTCTACTGATTATTCCTAGCATAATGTATAGACCCAGATCTGCTTGCACATTTTGCAATGGTATGTCTGGGTTAGTGCAGTTTGCAGTTTTTTTGAGTATATTTGGTTATATTTTAACAAAATTATATTATCTTCACAAACTATGCTTGATATTTCTGAGTCACTGTTTATTGGCAAGTAAAATACTATCAGTGCTCACTTATAAGATGAATCCAACTACAAACTGCACAGACACAGATCCCATTGCATAATGTGCCAGAAGATCTGGGTCTCTGCAGTTTGTTAGGAGTAGTGAATAGAATAAACAATGTAGACTCTGACATGCAGGTGCATTAAACTAGGACAGATCAGTATCTTTATTATTAGCAGTTTGACTGGACTTATAAGTGAGTGGTAAGGTTATACCTTTAGGTAACATCCCTGCGTATGGTTCATTTGCTACATTATTTATCTGTGTTGTAAGAAAGAACGATACATGAGGCCTTGAATTATGCAGAAAACCTTTTCAAGAAAGTTCCAAACAATACATGAAGTTTCAGTTTCAGTTTAGTTTCCAATTATAGCATTCCAGTCTGGCATGCGTGCATGCAGGGACCACATATACTCTTTATGATATGCAGTTTATATAAATTCAGAATTTGTAGCCATTTCAGACTTGGCATTTCACTCAAATGAATCTGTAAACTTGAATTACAAATTCAAAGCAGCTGTGAAAAATCCCAATTGCATTTTGTTTGCAGAGTTGAATGATACATAGTGTATAACATGCACAAAGCAGGTGCAGGACAAAAATGAAGGAATTGCAACTTTTTAAAGGGAAACAAAACAGTGATTTACAGTTATTGAGGCAGAAAGTATAACCATCCTTTAATCACACAATTTGATATATTGTTTTAAAAACCAAAATTATTTTGTCATGCTCTTACTGTCTTTGATAGATCAAGGGAAGTAAGACCCAGATACTTAATGTATCTTCTTTACTTTAGTTGTCTCCTTTAATTAACTTGATTGTTTGGGCCATAGGAAAAAACATTATCTTCTCTTGCAGCCTCGTGAGAGAGGACGCATATGATTCCACCATATACAGAATGTACAGATAGCCCTTGAGTTTCTCAAAAGGAAAGTGGTAAGACTTTGGCTAATGGTAATCTTTATCATTGTTGTTCCAATATTGAAACTTTAGCAATTTTCACATCTCTGGAACAGTTGTAGGGTATTCACTTCTTTCACATGCATAAACAGTTGAAAATATTAAAGACTTACAAAAAATATTGATGAAACCTGTACATATCCCAGAGAGTTAAAACAAATTGTTTGTGTTTATATGAGGTCCCTCTGTGAGCTGCAGATCAAACTTTTTTGAAAGACATTATAAAAATTTTAATTTTTTGTTATATTTGAATTAGAAATATTAAGCCAAATTACATTACAATAAACCAGGTGTAGCTGCATATAACTGTTATAAGAAAATGACCCTATAGTGAAATGGAGTTTATGTTTTGAGTTTCCTCATTAGCCAATGATAAGAAATAACCTTTTTGAAACATGTTTAAGAGGTGAATTTTGATGACATCACCAAATTTGAATATTCCTTGAATATTTGATGATTTGTACATCAATCTTGTACATAAATTACAAAATTAGCTATTCCATGACAATTTGTAAGAAATTTCCAAAGCCCTTGTTAATGTGAATTGAGCAAGTTAGATTATTATCTATGAATTATACCAAGAATTTTTTCATGGTAGGTCATATTATGGCTCACATTGTCAAATTAGAACTTGGATTTTGTCGCTATTTAGCCTTGCTCATTTTTGTTTTGATGTAACTAGTAGGGCTTTTGTTATATCTGTATTTATGATCATACTGTTTTCCTTGCACCATTCTATAAGTCTGTTAATGGGTTACTTATAGTATCGGACAAAGTGTTTTAGAAGCAGTTGAGAATGTTAAATATACAACAATTAGTGATAGCTTGGGACAGAATGGTCAAGCTTGGTGATTTTTGGTTTAATTATGTTATATGAAATTCTGTAATAAACAATTGTTCATTTTTTAAAAATAGACTTGTGTCTCCAGCAATCATTACAAATACTTTCTGCCAGCTTTAAAGTTCAGCATATTAGTTAATGATGTTAGCCATCTGTGTTTATTTTTTTATGAGTTTTGTTTCCACATGACTGCTCCAATGGCCCAAGTGGTTAGAGTGTCTGCCTCTGATGTAGGAGGTCACGGGATTGAACCCACCAAGTCATACCAAAGAGTTATGAAAATGGTACTGGCAGCTGCCTCTTGAGGCTCTCAGCATTACGAGTTTAGTGTTAGGACTGGTTGGTCTGGTGGATGATGTGATTGGGTGGAAAATGATGCTACAAGTCTGCAGCATGATGCCTCAATGATAGACATCATTATAAAGTGCCACACTGTGGACATCAGCAATATGACTGATTTTTTTTTTAAAGCTGTGTCCAATTCACACACACACACACACACTCTGACAGTATCTGATTTATGATACAGAAATCCCTTGGTAATCAAGCATGATTAAAGATTGGTACTTGTTCTATAAAAGACATTCTTTAATCCAATACTACATAATTAACTGTTGATCAGTGATCACTGGTGATTCAGTGGATGGTATAAATTAACAATCTATTAGCAAAGGGGTGATATTGACGTAAACCATGAGATGCAGGAGAGGAAAAATAACTGGCTGACTTTGTTGAGTGCCTCGACACAACCTCCACAGCAAACGGTATGGAGATTAGCACCAAGAAAGAAAACAAAATGATGACAAACAACACCAATGGCATCAGTACAGAAATAAGGGTCAGTGGATGGAAGCTGGAAAGAATCACAAGATTCAAGTACTTGGGATCAATTATCACAGAGGAGGGCTCCAAACCAGAACTTCTTTGCAGGATTGCCCAGACAACTGCAACAGTAACAAGGTTGAGACCAGTATGGAAAGATACCAACATTGCTCTTGGTTCCAAAATAAGGCTGATGCGCTCGGTTGTCAAATTGATCTTTCTGTATGCTTGTGAAACATGGATGCTCACATCAGATCTAAAAGAAGGATTCAAACCATCAAATGGAGGTACTACCGCACGATCTTGGGCATCTCATATATTGACCATGTAACCAATGAAGGAGTCCACAACAGGATAAAATAAGCCATCGAACCCTATGAAGACCTCTTGACTACTGTAAAAATGTACAAACTGAAGTGGTATGGTCATGTCTCATAATGATCTGGACTGGCAAAAAAAAATTTGCAAGGCACAGTGCAATGGTGCAGAAGAAGAGTCAGACAGAAAAAGAGGTGGAAGAAAACATTAAAGATTGGATGGGCATGGTATTTGTAGATTCCCAAAGGGCAGTAGAGAACAGGGAAAGATGGAGAGAATTAGTTGTAAAGTCAACTGTGGTGCCCCAATGACCTCTTGGGTTAAGGGATCGATGGTGATGATGATGAGTAAAGGGGTGGATAGAATCTACATCAGCCAAGGTTGCCTTGATCAAAGATTTGTGACACATGTGTTAACATGAACTTGTCTAAAATATGAACATCTGAAAAACTTGAATTTTATTTAAATACTGGTACATGAGCAGTCCATTGTATTGTTATTATTATTATTTTTATTATTATTATTTTTATTGTTATTATTATTATAATGCCCATTTGATACAGATACAGCCATTCACAGTTCCACTTTTTGACAAAACATTGATTTTACTTAATGACCAGTTATTTAGTTAAAACCTTTACTTCAATAGGTCCATAGACATTTTACACTTGATCTTAACATTTAGTGGTGTTTGGATATCTGTGCAGTTATTTTTTGCTACAGTTTTCAGTTTAAAAAAAAATACAGTCAGAACTGTTGATTACAAATTGCAGTGGTTCCCAGTATTTTTCTCTGAGTTCTCATGATCCAGCTTCCTCACTTTGATAAGTTGTGCCATCCTAAAAATATCTTGGGGACACTCCAGAATGTCCTGGCAACCCTAATTTGGATCATGACCAAGAGGTTGGGAACCACTGACATTGTGTATTATCATATCGGGTCATATTGGATAATAGTTCCTGTTTAATTAAGGCATTAATTCGATACATGTACCTTGAAAGTGATTGGAACAAGTCCTAAAAAACCCATTTCTGTATTGACCAATTTAATGTGCTTATATAACATTTCCAATTTGACTGCCTTCTCTCAAATTCCACTGATTTCTCATCAGAATTGTCTCTACTTTGTTGCTAAGATCACCTTACCACTTTTATTTGCTATGACATTCTGCCAGCTACCTTATTTTGAAGTGAAACAGTCAAACTTTTTTATTCTGAAAAATTGGGAAAATTCTTGTCTTGATAGAGTACAGTCAATAAATAATTTGAGATCTTGACACCTAATGGTATTTGGTGAGATTACATGAAGCTAGCTTGTATGTACAGAATAGAAAATCAATCATGCTTGTCAAATTGGATAATGTAAAACTAACTGCATGGAGCATAATCAAACTGCATAAGCATTATGTTCAAATTATTCAGTTTTGTGGTTTAAAAGACTTAACCTTCCACTGACTGAAATTTTCTGGTGTTACTTAATTGTAGTACCATCCATAATGATGGTGGGGTGGAATCTTTATTGCAGAAAAATTTGACAATAAATTAGGAAGAGAATCATTGGATGTGGTAGTCATGTGATATGATTCTCTTATCATTTACACCCACCCATTTCAGGTTGGGAACATTTTCATGGTTGGTTGCTCATGTTGCTCATGTCTCAGCTATTGGAAGTAGTAGGTAATTTGTATAATTAAATGCAGGTTGTCAATTACAATGACATAATGACACTTTTCCTTGTCAGAGTTGAACTATCTAACCATTACTATTATGTAGTTATGCAGAATATAGCCAAACTATATTTAAATTCTTGTCACTTTGCTTACTTTTTCTTGGAGTATATTTTCTTTGTCTTGTCAGCACTTTTTAATTTCTTGTGTAGTCAAAAATTATATATATATATATATATATATATATATATATATATATATATATATATATATATATATATATACAAACACACACAGACACATACACACATACACATACACACACATAACACATATAGTTTGAAAATGTCACATATCCATTACTGAGAAAGGCTTATTTGTGACGTGTAGGTGAAGGATTAGGATTTTGAATGCAAATTAGGCAATGCATTTATAAATGAAGTATACTTAAGCGAAATGTGAGTCTTTTACTTACTGCACTAGTAGGTCATTTGTAAGTGACATATAGGTGATTTAGGCATTTCACTTATAAGTGGCATATTGGTGAATTAGGCATTTTACCTATAAGTGGCATACAGGTGAATTAGAAATTTCACTTATAAGTGACATGTAAGTGAATTAGGCTTTTCACTTATAAGTGACATGTAGGTGAATTAGGCATTTCACTTATAGGTGAGATGTAGGTGAATTAGGCATTTCACTTTCTAGCGACATATGCTTTAATTATGAGTGAAATGCAGATCAGTCACTTACTATACTTGTATGTAAGATAGCAACAAATTCCCACTAAATTAACTGAATTTGGCTTTTAAAAAGTTGCCCCCACCTTTGTACAGGAAATTGTGTCCATATATAAAATAGATGTTATCAGTTTGGTATAATATATATATGTGAATGACTACCTATCAGTGTTGACCAGATAAAAATCTCATAAATTTCCATTGAAATGACAATTTGTATAATGATTCATAACACATTACCCTGCTGCTTTGAATCTGAAACAACTTGCTCATTATCAAGTTCCTAACTGAAATGAAACATAAGCAATGACCCTGAACATAATTTATCCAAGTAATAAATAAAAACTTTCTTTCATAGATTCTGGTCAGAATCTGTCATCATCAGGTTGGCCCCTACTACCAAATTTACCGCTCCGGTGGCTTAGTGGTTAGAGCGTCCGCCTCGGATGTGGTAGGTCGTGGGTTCGATCCCCGGCCGAGTCATACCAAAGACTTACAGAAATGGTACTGACAGCTCCCTCGCTTGGCGCTCAGTATTAAGAGGTTAGTGTTAGGACTGGTCGGCCCAGTGTCAGGATAATGTGACTGGGTGGGACATCATGCTACATGTCTGCGGCATGATGCCCCAGTGCTAGACATCACTATAAGCTGCCACATTGCAGACATCTTAGCGATATGACTGAAAAATTGTTAAAGCTACGTTAAAAATCCAGATCACATCACATCACATCACACTACCAAATTTTGAAAGCAGGCTTTAACTCACCATTGGTGCAGTTGTGTGGTTTTCTTTTTAGCCTCTAATGGCCATTTTACTTAAGCTTGTAAGTGAATTCTGTCCAAAGTATAATTTTCAGCAAATGAACCTTAGGATATTTGTGTATAGCACATGATGCTAGACAGGTTAAAGAGCAAACAAAACAAAACCACATTGAGAACAAGTCAGCAGACCACAGTGTTTTAAATTATGGAAATGAAGTGTGGCCAAGTCTTAATTATTATGATAGTATTTGCTTCAGAAATCTTTCAGTTTCAGGCTGTATATATTTGCAGTTGAAACATCTGTCAATGTCAAATAATTTTTCAGTGTCTAGCAATAAATTTATTTTATGTGACACAAATGTATGTTTTTTGCCAAATAATATTGTTTTCAATGTAATCATGGAACATAATTTACTGTTGGTTGCTGAGTTATGCCAAAGAAATGGTACTAATAGCTGCCTCACTTGGTGCTCAGCATTATGTGGTTAGTGTTAGGACTGGTCAGCCTGGTATCAGGATAATGTGACTGGGTGGGACATCATGCTACATGTATGTGGCATGATGCCCCAGTGCTAGATGTCACTATAAACTGCCACACTGCAGACATTGTTGCAAAATGACTGAAAATTTATTAAAAATCCAAAACAAAGCTGTGAAGCTGAACCATAGCAGCTGTAGAGCTGAATAAACAGTGCTGCTGGTCGAGTAGCAGGTGATCAGGCATTGCTGACCGAGATTGATGGGCACTGATTGCTTGATTGACCAACTTGGAATACTGACAGCTTGACTGGCCAGTGTGACTGGTAACCGAGTGTGCTGGTGACAGAGTGTGTAACTCCATAAAGGAAACCTTTTTGCCGTGTGCTAATTTTGGGGGTTTGTAAAACCCAGTGTGGTTTTGGGACTGTAAAGATAATTTGTATATCTGTCCCTCTTGCTTACATAATTTCACTATTTGAGTGAGTACATTTTACAATATGAGTAAAATATTACATTTTGTTTTACTATTTGAGAAAAATGCATCAATCTTTTCATTGTGAAATCATTATGAATCATTCACCCCTTGTCCTTGTACTGTGTAAGGTCATTTATTTGTATTTTCGTTATTAAGTCTGTGCATTTTATGTCAATTGATCTAATATTTAGATCATATACATGCACATATTAATCATAATTAATTGCTCATTTAAGTCGTTCATTATTTAACATTGTATTTGTATCACCATCAAAAGTGTTCTGTTGTAAATCCGAAATCCCACCCAGTTATCTTTTTAAACAACTCACTTAAAAAAGCAAGCAAAAGTGAAATTGAACTTTGTTAATTTCCTGAAAGAAATGATGAAAAGTGTGGGCCTAATTCTTTCGGTTCAGAAAAAGGGCAATCATACAGCAAATAAAGACAATCTAAACCACACAAAAGAGATTTTGTAAGTTGTGCAAAAGAGAATACATATTCAATGCTTAGTAAAAGATGTATACACAAACTCAAACTAAACCACTTTTGTTTTTTTTTATGATCTTTTCTTTGTGAGTCATGCTATATTATATATATATATATATATATATATATATATATATATATATATATATATATATATATATATATATTATTACTGACCAATAAAGTATTTTAATTTGACCATTTATACATATTTTTATGAATTAAATTACTGGATTAGCTTGCATAATTTACAAATCAAGTGTATTTATGGACAAATACAATTTTTCACTGTCAATCTCCAAAATAATCAATGGTGATTAAAATTTGCAATTAATTTCAATCTAGTGATGGAGATATTGAAGCCATGTTCAGATGTTTGGAATGTTTTATCATTATTAACCGATAACCTTGCAGATGTGCAGAATTTAACATTAAATCCTATTTGCAAAGAAACACAGTTCGGAGAAAGACTTGCACTCTCTTTAAGTACTTCCAGTTCTGGTGACAAAGCTATCCTAAAGTCAGCATTATGAAGATTTACTCTTTTCAAAAGAATTAAAAATATAGTTGCCAAGAAAGATAAATAATGAAAAGAGGAAAGAAGATTATATATATATATATATATATATATATATATATATATATGCACACAAAATGAAAATGAAGGCAATTCTAGTATTACATTTCTTGAAAGACACAAACATCATGTACAAAATGTTGACCAGTCTTCGATAACAAGGAATATAAAACAATAACTTTAAAGTATATGCATCCCATAATAGACTATAATAGTGTCAGCTTGTGTAGAATGTCCCATGTACATATTATAACAAGGAATATAAAACAATAACTTTAAAGTATATGCATCCCATAATAGACTATAATAGTGTCAGCTTGTGTAGAATGTCCCATGTACATATTATAACGAATATAAAACAATCACTCTAAAGTATATGCATCCCATAATAGACTATAATAGTGTGAGGTTGTGTAGAATGTCCCATGTACATATTATAACGAATATAAAACAATTACTCTAACGTATATGCATCCCATAATATACTATAGTAGTGTTACTTTTGTAGAATGTCCCATGTACATACTACTAACAAGGAGCATAATGCCATGAAGCAAATTTTTTTTATAAAATATCCAGCATTTTAAATAATAGCAAATCCAGAAATAAAATATCATGTATTCATTGTTTTTTTTTGTATGCGTCTTGATTTTGTGTCTCACAAGCCTTAATCTGTTCATCACACTGTGTCTCACTGTCTGTCTCTCTATCTCTCCCCATCTAATTTTCTAATTTTGTTAGTACAATATCAAAAAGAGCAAAGCAGGCACCAGACGCATTTAGTAGCATTGCAGTTGATGTATGATGTGACACTTTCATGTATGGCACTCATGACATAAATATTTTATGTAATCAACTATATGTATGATGTGACACTTTCATGTATGGCACTCATGACAAATATTTTATGTAATGAACTAGATGTATGATGTGACACTTTCATGTATGGCACTCATGACAAATATTTTATGTAATTAACTACATGTATGATGTAACACTTTTATATATGGCACTCATAACACAAATATTTCATGAAATTAACTACATGTATGATGTAACACTTTCATACGAACTGTATATGGCACTCATAGCACAAATATTTCATGTAATTAACTACATGTATGATGTAACACTTTTATATATGGTACTCATAGCACAAATATTTCATGTAATTAACTACATGTATGATGTAACACTTTTATATATGGCACTCATAACACAAATATTTCATGTAATTAACTACATGTATGATGTAACACTTTTATATATGGCACTCATAACACAAATATTTCATGTACTTAACTACATGTATGATGTAACACTTTCATACGAACTGTATATGGCACTCATAACACAAATATTTCATGTAATTAACTACATGTATGATGTAACACTTTCATACGAAGTGTATATTACATATGTACTTAGGTATGTATTTACGAATGTGTAGGGTTTACCAGCATGTTAGCACAGGCCTTACCATGCTGTACAAATTACAGTTTGAATTTGAAAACTTTTGCAAGTATAATGGCATGATATAATGGCTAATCTCATAAAGTTACAGTATGGATGGATGGATGGATATATGAATAGATGGATGTATGGATGGATGGATATATGAATAGATGTATGTATGGATGGATGAATATATGTATGGATGTATAAAATTTTAATGCACACACACAAGCACATATATACACATGGAAAATAATTGGAGGAAACAGTAGAGGAGATGTATTTGATAACAGTTTAAGTAACATTTTCATCTATGCTACAGATCTACAACTTAAATCTCACATCAATGGAGTTTGTGTAATCAATAAAGGCTACTGGATAGTCTCTGACTTTACACATAATCTTTAAAACACACCCCCCACCCCCCACCCCCCACACACAAGCATACATACACAAAAAGATGATAATAGGAGGAAACTGTGGAGGAGGCACACGCTATGTCTGATATCTAGCAGAAAATCTTTGAAAAAGAAGCTACACAATTTTAGGTCAACAAAACAATGCTAGTTACACTCAACAGAATATCCATCATTTTATTTGTAAAAAAATCCACATATACCAATATTATGCTTAACACACACTCACACACACAAACACAAACACCCAATACAATCACTCAGAATGCACAAATAGAATTGGGTCACAATTAGTACTTCCAGTTCAGTACCCACAAATGTAGTTCTAGTCTACTTAGAATTTCATCTTTCATGTTGGTGGTGATAGAAGAGCTAGATTCATGCATTTTAGGTAGGGATTTAAAGGTAATTGTTTATTCTTGAGAATATGAACTCAGGGTGTGGTTGGCCTTGTATATTTTGGCAACAGTGCACAGTGAGTAATCAGGCCTTGGTGATGATCCAGAAGTGAAATCTGTGTTCTTTGTACATTCTGCTCTGTTTACAGTCCAGCATCTCAAAAAAATGCAGGTCAACCTTTGACAAGAACTTCACCGTGAAGTCATCTTTGAAGGTATTTTAGATTAACATATGATTTGTATTGATAGTCACACAATGGAAAGGTCAGTACTGAGAAACAAATGTCGAGAACATATAGTAAAATTAATTGTGTTATATGTCCAAATATATATACAGAAATAAAATTATTTAAAACAACATATGATAATAGATTTATATGGGAATTTTATAATCATATTACCTCTTAAATAAAAATAAATAATATAAAATATTTAATATTTTTATTTGCATATTATGTTAGCAGAGCTATGAATTTTAATAGAATGATTTCCTTTGGAACTGAACCTCTTACTCAAGACTATTAATTTTGAAATTGAACAATTACATGTTTTCTAAAGTAGTTATGTCCCTTGGTTGAACAATAAAGTTTGTATGATGCTGTTAAATTTATTGTTTTCTTCCTTGATCATTCAATATAGTACCAGATATGGACTGTAATATAAAGTTTATGAGAATGAAGTCTGATGTTGACTGTAATGTAGACTTCCCTGACAATGATGTGTGATGTAATGTAGACTTCCCTGACAATGATGTCTGATATAATGTAGACTTCCCTGACAATGATGTGTGATGTAGACTGTAATGTAGACTTCCCTGACAATTATGTCTCCGGTAACGTAGACGTCCCTGACAATGATGTCTGATGCAAAGTAGACTTCGCTGACAATGATGTCTGATGTAATGTAGACTTCCCTGACAATGATGTGTGGTGTAGACCACAATGTAGACTTCCCTGACAATGTCCGATGTAGACCTAATGTAGACTTTCCCTGACAATGATGTCTGATGTAGACTGTAATGTAGAATTCCATGACAATGATGTGTGATGTAGATTGTAATGTAGAATTCCATGACAATGATGTGTGATGTAGAATGTAATGTACATTTCCCTGACAATGATGTCTGATATAGACTGTACTGTAGACTTCCCTGACAATGATGGCTGATGTAATGTAGACTTCCCTGACAACGATGTCTGATGTAATATAGACTTCCCTGACAATGATGTTTGATGTAGACTGTAATATAGACTTCCCTGACAATGATGTGTGATGTAGACTGTAATATAGACTTCCCTGACAACGATGTCTGATGTAATATAGACTTCCCTGACAATGATGTGTGATGTAGACTGTAATACAGACTTCCCTGACAATGATGTGTGATGTAGACTGTAATATAGACTTCCCTGACAATGATGTGTGATGTAGACTGTAATGTAGATAAAAGATTCTTCTACACAGGCATGATGAGTATTCATTCAAACATTACAAGACAGTAGGTTACGGGCCTAAAAGTTCCATTATCCCAATATATATGACAGATTACTGTACATGTAGTAGGACAGGAAAAACGTCCTTGAAGGGGTATCTTTTTACATGTTCTATATTATCTCCTCATGAACAGAATACTTAAATATCCAATATATATTTGGTCAATTCAAAAATATGCTTGTTTCCCATTTTTCATATACAGCAGATGGTAATAACCAGTTAAGAGGAGATAAAAATGTTTCATAATTTCTGATTTTTTTCTTCATATGAGAAATTGAATTATGTGATTCAAGTTCACTTGTTTTTAAAGTGGCTACTCTTGGTCCCCTTACCCCTTCTCCAGAACATGCAGGCAGTGGGTGCCTCTGGAGAGCAAGCATATCCTTCAGATGGCCTAGATATTCTTTTTGTCTCTAAAACCCATTTCACTGCACCCTGTATGATAAAAGAGAAAACAAAAGTTGTATTGCAGTTAATTAAAAGTTGCCTTATTTATTGTGATTATTCTTCATGTCATTTAAATAAAAGATACATGTACACATGATGAATATAAAACAAACAAGAGTCCCATATTGGATCTGACATTCAACTGTTTGACAGTTAATAAGTACTATATTTATTCTGATTCTTCTGATTCTTCTTCTTGTTTTTTATTAGCAGAATCTTATTCCTTAATATCAAATGAACAAAAGTCCCTAGAAGGGTCTGATGCTCTACTGGCTAACAACTAATAAGTGTTCATATTATTCTTGTCTTCTGAGTGCAGATACCTATTAATATCAAACAATCAAGAGTCCCTGAAAGTGAATTTCTCTCTTACTTATAAATACTAATACATAATTATTAATACTTAGCTAGTGAAAGAATTAATGCATTCTCCATTTGAATCTATGGTACTGGTTGACTGGCACATACTAGCTATGACCAGAGTAAAATATTAAAATTACATTTAAAGCTGAGCACATTTTGTTTTGTTTTTTATTGTTTTTTTTTTGTGAATAAATTACTTTTCTTTTATATCAAAAGCAAAATTGATTATATTAAATAATCTGTCAGATATATGAAAATGAGATTTTGTGCTGTATTTAACAAAAACATTTATGAATTTTAAATTTTAAAACTCTGGTTTCCAAGCAGTTAACAACCAATGTTAGTTTAAAAACTTTATAAAGGAAATATCCTAAATAATGTCCATCAAAATGTATTAACTGTATGTGATAGACAGAATCTGACACAAAAAAAATTGGATCATTCATTTACATACAGAGACCTAACATAATTTTCATAACTGATTTAAAATTTAATAATCAAATCAAAATATGACATAAAAGTACACTGATAATGATTTAAATACATTATAAATTTCTAGATCAGCTCTATATACAATGAAAAACTACATTTAAAACTAACAAATTGAAAATAACATTTGAAAAATACAAACTAGTGTAACATTAATACTATACACCTGCCCAATGTGTACTAATTTTCTATATTGATCACTGAAATTTCCATCCAGATATATGACTGCTCCAGTAGTCTAGTGGTAATATAGACTGTCCATCTCAGATGTGGAAGGTCGCAGGTTCTAACCCTAGCAGAGCTATACCAAAGACTTATAAAAAAATTACTAATAGCTACCTTGCTAGGCACTCAGCATTAACAGGTTAGTGTTAGGACTGGTTGGCCTGGTGTCAGGATAATGTGACTTGGTGAGACATCATGTTACATATCTGTGGCATGATACCCCAGGGCTACACATCCCTAAAACTGCCAAACTGCAGACATCGTAGCAATATGACTGAAGAATTGTTAAAGCTACATTAAAAATCCAAATCACACATTAAATTTTTTTATCCAATTATGTCTGTCACATACAGATAATACATTTTGATACACATTGTTTCGGACATTTCCTTTATATAGTTTTTAAATTAACATTGATTGTTAATTGCTTGGAAACCAAAGTTTTTAAAATTTAAATGTATAAATATTTTTGTCAAATACAGCACAAAATCTGATTTTCATCTATCTGACAGATTATTTAATATTATCAAATTTTCATATGATCTTAAAGAAAAGTAATTTATCCACCAAAAAACACAGTAAAAGCAAACAAAAAATGTGCTCAGCTTTAAATATAATTTATTTATTCTCACCCTATGTGCAAGCCCTTTCCAAAGCTTGAGATATAAAACTATTGTTATTCTACAGAAACAATATTTATTGCAGTCAGTGAACCTTAAACCTTTAGACCCAAAATCTGAAAGGCTTTTTCTTTATCCCTAATGCAAGACATTTATAAAGATCAATTGAAATAATGTTAATATGCGGAAATCAGTTCTCTTCCTTCAGAGAAGTGACATTGACCTTTACCTTTTGACTCTAAAATCAACGGGTTTGTTCCTTACACCAAACAAAAGTGAGTCATAACATTTGGCAAGCAATGATGGATTTTTTTAGGTGGTGCTTTTAATGATGCTTTAGCATTATATTGGCCTAATCCCTGTCTGACAGTCACTCTGAGGCTGCCAAGCTGCGATGGAATGGTCAGATATCGAACTCACTACTCCTGGATTATGAGCCTGATATCCATACAAGTGAGATACCATGGCAACAACTCAACTTATTATGCAGGAAACAAGTTTCATCTACAGTTAAGGACTTTGGCCTTTGACCTTTTCATCCTCAGTTTAATAATGCTTTTCCTTACCTCAAGTGAAAGCCATCCAGAAAGAATGATAACTGTAGATTTAGGACAACTGAAACTATTAGGTAGATATCAAATTGGTGACAGATGCATGTAAGGACAATATATGCTCTGCCTTTTGGCAGGTATGTAAAGATCAGATAGATTCCAGATCAAAGTTTTGTGCCCATTCCTCTACCATATATTGTAGCTAATCATTAACTACAGGTACAATAGTTGGTTTACACATACTCATTCTGAGTGTCTACCAGATAATCTGAAAACAAAGCAAACATTAGTTTGACTCGAGAGAGAGTTAAGCCACCATGTCAGTAGTAGAAAATTAAACAGTCCCCATATACCAATGTTGTATACACCACAAATACCTCCCTATTCTCAAACAGTCCCCACACACAAATGTTATAATCACAAATGTAACCTCTCTATTCTCAAACACTCCCCATACACCGATGTTGTATACACCACAAATACCTCTCTATTTTCAAACAGTCCCTGTAACACCAAAGTTATTATACACCGCAAATACCTCCCTATTCTCAAATAGTCCCCATACACCAATGTTATGTATGCACACAAGTACCTTCCTATACACAAATAGTCCACAAACACCAATGTTATATACACACAAATACCTCCCTATTCTCAAATAGTCCCCATACACCAATGTTATGTATGCACACAAGTACCTTCCTATACTCAAATAGTCCCCAATACACCAATGTTATGTATGCACACAAGTACCTTCCTATACACAAACAGTCCACAAACACCAATGTTATGTATGTACACAAGTACCTTCCTATACTCAAATAGTCCACAAACACCAATGTTATGTATGCACACAAGTACCTTCCTATACTCAAATAGTCCCCAATACACCAATGTTATGTATGCACACAAGTACCTTCCTATACACAAATAGTCCACAAACACCAATGTTATATACACACAAATGCCTAATATACTCACAATGAATGAACCAATTTACAATTTTTATACAATCACTGATGCATGTACATAAACATGTATTCAAAACAATAGATGAGAATAAGTTAAAATGGAATTTTACAATATTACTCATATAAAAGATCTATTATAAAACCTCATATTTTATTTTACATATTAAAAGAGCCGAGCTATCAATGTTCAAGAGTCCAATTGTTTGTGGTTTTCAAGTAAAGTGCAGGAACCTATATATTTTGTTGTTCAATCACAACTAAAATTCCAAATGATGTTGATAAGTACTTGCAGTTGTCTCCCTTGATTTGTTAATATTAGCACTCATGCTAAATATACAAGATAGCAGGTATCATGGTTACATTTCTTCAATGGATATGACAGATCATTTTAAAATAGAAAAAGTGTTATAGAAAAATATCTCATTCCTCATTCTATATGGTCTTCCCATGAACTGAAGAAATAAACATGCAATATATATTTGGTCCTTTCAATAGTATGCAAATATTCCATTTTTCATACATAACAGATGATCCTAGTCAGATAACTGGTGAGTAAAATGTTTCACGTTTGCATCAATATTCACTGAAAAATAAAATCCTTTTACCCTGGTTCTCTTACTTTTAAAGAGGCTGTTTCCACTGCATCTTCCAATACAACTTCAAAAACATGCATGGCTCAGTGACTGTAATGCCTCCTAGACAACAAACATCATCCTTCAGCTGGCTTGGTTTTGTAACTCTCTAAAAGCATTTCAGTTACACCCTGTAAGGAAAAGAGAGAAACGATTTATGGTGGCTAACAATTAATAAGTACTATATGTATTGTGATTCTTCTTCTTCTTCTTGTCTTTAAATTTGCAGATGCCTATACCTTGATATCAAACAAACAAGAGTCCCTGGAAGGGATTGACACTCCACTGTTTAACAATTATTAAGTGCCATATTTACTGTGATTTTTTCCTTTTTCCTTTAATTAGCAGATTCATATTCCTTTACATGAAAGAAAAAATCATCTGCATTAAGAATGCCTGCTTTTGTAAAATCAACACCATAATGGCCATATTGGATGTAAAACCTGATATAAAAACTCTGTTAGTGAACACCGCACAAATTTAAATAAGAATAAGCTAAAAAAATAAGCATCGTTCATACCTTGAATTTAACTTTGATTGCAGTTACATAATTTTATTATTTATTTTCTCCTTAATTTATTTCTTTTTACCTACTTCCCCCCCCATGTAGATTCATCAAGAAACCCAAATGTTGATAGAGTAACCAAAACCACATAAGTTGTTATTTGGCCTACATGGAGACCAACAAGATCTCAGTTTTAGTCTTCTGGTGAAGATATCATGGTAATATGGATTTCCATCTTGAAGACGTAGAAATGACAAGATTTCCAAGATGGTAGTCATGGTGGCCATACTGGATATGAGATGGGCACCATTTTATTTAGTACCAGCTAAATATCAGGTATACCAAGATCCAAGACTCTATATAAAATATAGTATATGCATGCTTCCCTCATCTGGTATGTGATGCCTCCCTCATCTAGCATGTTCATATTTCTTCATCTAGTGTCTGGGTATTCCCCACATCCAGCATGTGCATGTTTCCTTCATCTGGTAACTACTCTTTCCCTCATCTTGTATGTGTATGTTTCCACCATCTAGAAGGTGCAATTTTCCCTCATCTAATATGTGCATGTTTCCCTCATCTGATATGTGATGCCTCCCTCATCTAGCATGTTCATATTTCTTCATCTAGTGTCTGGATATTCCCCACATCCAGCATGTGCATGTTTCCTTCATCTGGTAAGTACTCCTTCCCTCATCTTGTATGTATGTTTCCACCATCTAGAAGGTGCAAGTTTCCCTCATCTAATATGTGTATGTTTCCCTCATCTAATATGTGCATGTTTCCCTCATCTTTATGTACTCCTTCCCTCATATAATATGTGTGTTTGCTTCATCTAGAATGTGCATGTTTCCCTCATATGGAATGTACTTATTCCCCTCATCTAGTATGTGCATGATTCCCTAATCTGGTATGTGCATGTTTCCCTCATCCGGTATGTCCTGCTTTCCTCATCTAGTATATGGATGTTTTCTCATCTGGTATGTACTTCTTCCCTCACCTCATCTAATATGCATATTTCCTTCATCTGGTATGTAATGTTTTCCTCATCTAGAATGTGCATGTTTCCCTCATCAGGTATGTGTTGCCTCCCTCATCTAGTATGTTCATGTTTCCTTCCTATGGTATGACTGCTTCCCTCTTCTAGTATATGCATGTTTCCCTCATTTGGTATGTACTCCTTCCCTCATCTAATATGTGTATGTGTCCATTGTCTAGTATGTGCATGTTTCCCTCAATTAGGATATTCATATTTCTCTCATCTTGTATGTCCATGTTTACCTCATCAAGAATGTCCATGTATACCTAAGCTGGTATGTGTTTTCCTCATCTGGTATGTTCTGCTTCCCTCATCTAGTATGTGTATGCATGCATGTTTCCTTCATAATGTATGTGCATGTTTCACTCATGCAGACTGTGCCTGTTTAACTCATCTGGTATGTGCTGCCTTCCTCATCTAGGATGTGTATATTTCCCTCATCTAGTATGTGCATGTGTCCCTTATCTAGTATGTGCCACATCACTCATCTGGTATGTGACTGTTTCCTTCATCTAGAATGTGCATGTTTGCCTATTATCTAGAATGTGCATCCCGTCATCATCAAGTATGTGCATCTTTCCTCATCTAGTATGTGGATATTCCCCAAAATCAAGTATGTGCATGTTTTGCTCATGTAGTATGTGTTTTTGTATTCTTCCTCCAGTCATTGCCCTCATGACATGCAAGAGTGTAGTTTGGGCCTATTCTGCCTCCATTCATTTCCACTCATCACATCCAAGAGGGAGCTTCAACCTAGTCTGCATCATTGATCATGCTGGGGAAACAATCATGAACTGGCTTCTACAATATACAGTTTCAAATGAACATAAAGTGTGCAAAATGTACTGACCATCTTTCTCTTGAACTGGTGTAGATGACACCAAGCTACATAATACACAGTGTAACATCCAATTGTCACAGGTTATTACTGGCAAGTACTCCACTGTAGTGAGTTTCTTTTGTGATTCATGGATGCATGCACCCTGGATTATAACCTGCTATGACATCTTGGATTATAACCTACTAATAGGTCTATTAAGATGGTGTCATTTTTAATAATCTAGCAACTCACCCTGTCGGTCTTATTCAGGTCAGTAGAAATAAATGAATTGAGTACTCGCTGCATTATGTGCAACAATTGCCTGAATTTGACCAATATGGTCTCAGTCTCTCACTATAAAGTGTCACAGTATAACAGTCTCTCACTATAAAGTGTCTCACTATAACAGTCTCGATCTCACTATAAAGTGTCACAGTATAACAGTCTCTCACTATAAAGTGTCTCACTATAAAAGTCTCTCACTATAAAGTGTCTCATTAAAAGTTTCTCACTAAAAATGTCACAGTATAATAGTCTCTCACTAAGAAAGTATAACAGTCTCTCACTATGAAGTATTAGCGCAACAGTCTCTCACCATAGGTTTTTCAGCATATCAGTCTCTCACTATGAAGTGTCTCAGTATAAGTCTCTCTCACTACAAAGTGTATCAGTATAACAGTCTCTCACTATAGTCTCTTTATAACAGTATCTCACTATAAAGTGTCTCACTATAACAGTCTCTCACTATAAAGTGTCTCATTAAAACAGTTTCTCACTAAAAATGTCACAGTATAATAGTCTCTCACTAAGAAAGAATAACAGTCTCTCACTATGAAGTATTAGCGCAACAGTCTCTCACCATAGGTTTTTCAGCATATCAGTCTCTCACTATGAAGTGTCTCAGTATAAGTCTCTCTCACTACAAAGTGTATCAGTATAACAGTCTCTCACTATAGTCTCTTTATATCAGTCTCTCACTATAGTCTCTTTATATTAGTCTCTCACTATAGTCTCTTTATATCAGTCTCTCACTATGAAGTGTCTCAGTATAAGTCTCTCTCACTACAGAGTGTATCAGTATAACAGTCTCTTTATAACAGTCTCTTTATAACAGTATCTCACTATAAAGTGTATCAGTATAACAGTCTCTCACTATAGTCTCTTTATAACAGTATCTCATTACAAAGTGTCTCAGTATAAGTCTCTCACTATAATTTTCCTCTCAGTATAAGAGTCTGTCAGTACAAAGTGTCTCAGTATAAGTCTCTCACTATAAATTGTCTCAGCATAACAGTCTCTCACTTTAGAATGCAACATTATAAGCGTCTCTCACTATAAAGTGTCTCAGCATAAAAGTCTCTCTCTATAAATTGTTACAAATATACTGAGGTCTTAAACTATATAACAGAGACAAGTGGAACCAACAATTTAAGTAAAATTAACAAACAATTTATTTCTAAGTTACAAAGTTAAAGTTGAAGAGGAACAATTAAAGAGGAACAATTAAATCCCAAATAATCCTAAATCTTCCTATCCCAAGTCCAAAATATAGACTGTTATGATGTTATGAATGAATAACAATAGCCACAAATGTAATGATGTACCACAATGACAATTAAGTCTTGAACTAAAAGTCTTGAATGTCCTGATGTACCACAATGACAATTCAGAATGTCTTTGAATGAGTTATTCCTAACTGCAAAGAGTGTTTTTGTCCAAAACATCAAAAAGCACTTTGTAATTCCAATGAGTAATTTCAATAAATAATCCCTTTTGAATTATATTTGAATGCAACAGTAATTGATTCCACAGACTGAACTTAAGACAGGACTGAAGACATTGATTACCAATACCTCATTATATATATATATATATATATATATATATATATATATATATATATATATATATATATATATATATATATATATACCTATATCTATATATATATATATGTTGCAATAACATTTTAAAAAACTAATGGAAAATTCCAAATTATTGTTAATAAATTTACTTCCAGAACATATGTTCATAAACAAAATTAGGCTTTGAACTGAAGTTTTAGTAAATATCATAAAAAACAAGACCAAAGCCAGGTAGGCCTAACCTCTATCCTCAATTACAGACAGAGGTCAAGCACACAATATAAAAATACATAATAAAAGTGTCTTACTTTAACAGTCTCTCATGATAAGGTATCTAAGTATAATAATCTCTAATTATAACATTCTCTCACTATAAAATGTCTATGTATAACACAGTCTATCATTATAAATTGTCTATGTATAACACAGTCTATCATTATAAATTGTCTCAGTATAACACAGTCTATCATTATAAATTGTCTCAGTATAACACAGTCTATCTTTATAAATTGTCTCAGTATAATACAGTCTATCATTATAAATTGTCTCAGTATAATACAGTCTATCATTATAAATTGTCTCAGTATAACACAGTCTATCATTATAAATTGTCTCATTATAACAGTGAACTAGTAAAGTGGACTCCAAGAGTGAAAGCTTCATCTTTACCCCAAATGCAAGCCATCCACAAGGACTGGTTTATATCTATCATCTATAAATAATGTTAATGCAAAATTCAGCTTTGTTCTCAGAGTGGCATTTACTTTTGAATTTGAAATCCCTTGATAATTTATTCAAGTCATCAAAATATGCAAACAAATCAACAAAATTAAATTTGCTGCTTCATGTGGTTTTTGCTTAATGATGCAAAGGTTTTATCTGAAATGGGTAGCTCCCCCTTGTCCCCCCAAAAAAGAAGAAAGGGTGGTAGTAGAAAAAAAGGAAAGGGGATGAAACAGCCATCATACAATATTTACCTAACACATTAGGATACACGGTAATAATTGTATGGAAAAATGGGAACCAGTCTGGAAATTGGTGAAGATAAAAAGAGTATATATGGGTTTGGCTAGCCAGGAATGGTTGATAATGAGAGATAAATTTTAGTAAAAAGTAGTTTTGAGTGCTCATGCTAATTGTAAATGGAAAAATATAAAGACATTGTTATATTGATGGAACTTCAGTCCTTTAACAGTCTTGAGTTTGAAACATTCATTACTGAAATTAGTAATTGACTCTTTGGTGCAGAATTGAAAGCGCATGTTTCAAACAAATGCAAGTCTAGAAAACACCTCAGCTCATATCCTTTTCTTTACACAGAAAATGAGGTTTTCCCCTCTTTATTTTGTAGAAATTTCTGATTATTTGGTATTATTGTAGAGCTACATCTGTGTCCTTTTTATAATACCACTGACTTTAGTGTATCATTCATAACCATGATGCTACAGGGCTCAGCAGTAGACTACTACTTCCTGCCATATTAACTCGTCACTAGTGGTTAATGTGTTAAGACCAGGTTCAAACATGTACAGTGTACCATGTTGATGTTAACTACATATAGATGGTCTATGGGATGTAACATATTCATTCCAATAAATATTGTGTAACAGAGTTGTGCATGGAGTAGAAATTTAGGTATTTAAAAAGCAAAAAGCAACATACTATAAGTGTTAGATTCTACGAGACAAAAAATGAATACATTCATACATTTCATGATGGATCCTGTGAGAAGATCACACCAAGGAAAGATTAGAGATGAAATAAGAAACATGAATTTGTTTACAGATCATACAAAAATACAAGTTTAAAATTCATTGTAACAATGAATTGAAATAAATTTTAAATTTGTAGGCCAGGTCCATGTACAAGCAAAAAGTTACATTTAGAAATAAAAATAGAAGAAAAACAAGAGACATTTGGAAAATACTAAGAGTATCATAATTGAGACATTATACACCAGTCTATATTTAATAGTTGTCTATGTTGATAACTGAATTGTATATGCAGAAATCATTTTGCTTGCTTCAGTCTGAGTGACGTTAACCCTTCTACCACAAATTCAGGAGGATTTTTCCTCCTCCCCCAAATGCAAACCATCCACAGAATGCACCATGCATGAATATGCCCACAAACAAACAAACTATGCCATATACCATTATAAACACAAAGACAAAATACACTACAGACCCATACAAAAAACATACACCATACACCAATTAACACAAGAACATAATTTCCAAAACAACAATATGCACATTCTTACTAAAATATTTGGCACACAACACTGAGGTGAAATACACCACACACAAATTTACATAATACCAATATGTATGTAAATTCATATACATAAAATTACACATAAATATACATACCCATGCTCATATATTAAACAATAGATGAAAATAAAGTTCAATAGAATGTTGCAATTTATATTACCTCTTAATTAAATGAACAAACATAAAACGTTATATTTTTCTTTACATAAAATGCAACCAGTGCTATGAATTTTACGATGGGTTTACCTTTGATGTAATGTTATTTCTTAAGAATTTTGATATGCATTCCAATAATTAAGGACTTTCTAGTGGAGTGTTAACGTTTGTCAATGTTCTTGCTTTATTTGAATTGAAGTTCTAAATAATTTAGGATTTTCTAGTCAAGTGCTAAACCTCTATCAATTTTTGTGTGCTTTATTTGAATTAAATTTGCAAATAAATTTGCTGCATATCTGCAATTGTCTCCCTTGATTTGTCAAAATCGGCTCTTGATGGACTCAAAAACTAATTATTTGGAAAATTAAGACCCAGTCTAGAAATGGTAAACACAAAACAATCTTACCTGGAGCCCTGACAATGATATGTAGTATTAAAAAGAAAACATTCAATTTGTTGCTATTGGAACTTGAAGGTTTCGTGGTACTAATTATATGGAAAAGGCTTGACTGTGAGCATTCAGAAATCTAAAGTTATTAAATTTATGACAAAATGGTGTTTCCAAACATTTAGTACAAGGAGTCCACAAGTGACAGATAAATTGCCAGTATGGCATTTTTCCCAAACATGGATGGGCAGAATAAAAACGAAGCCATAATACATGAGAAAAATGAGCATTCATGCAAACATAACTGCTGATTACAGCCCCACACCAAAACTGCCTACCCTTCTGCACATGAGATTCTCACGTGAGATCTAACTCAGGTTAGTCTCATGTGCAATTTAACATGCAAATTAGGTAGAACTCATGTGAGCAAATAGATTCTAATAAGAAAATCACATGTGCAGGAATTGAAAAACAAGAGCAATATCTTGCTCACGTGAGCCACACCTTGCTCACGTGAGCCACACCTCGCTCATGTGAGTAAGATTTTGCTCACGTGAGCAGCATCTACTCACATGAGCAAAAACAACAAAAAACAACTATAGTATTTAGTTTTTATTGAATACAAGAATTAAACAGAGTAAGATCAATATTCAAATCTAGTAATCATAAGCATATAATTTGAGGTTGATTAGTGATCTTTTAATAAGGTAAGACAACTAGAGTATGTATGTATGCATGTATGTATGTATGTACCTGTTATATTAATACATCACATTTATTCTAAACACTTTAAGGTCATAATGAAAGATACTGCTGGAAATTTGCTTCACATGAAGACCATTCTTCACTGTTCCAGAAAATTCGAAGCAAACAAAACGTGTAATTGACATTCCTGCTTCTGAATTTCATTATTTGCCAGTCTGCAACAATATTTTCACTTGGAGATTGTTCTCTTTGAATCAATGCACTTCCTGTTGACCACTGAATTTAAGTTAGCAGGCTCAGTTTTGAACTTTTGAAAAATGAAACCTGAAATGGAAATGAAAAAGTTGGTAGAAGTTTTTTTCTTCTGATCACAGCATTTGAGACATTATGTAAGGTTGATTTTTAAAGATTCGTTTTACAAGGTAAAGGCAAAATACATAATTGTAGTTTGGATTAGATGGCACTTTATCACACTGTGAAAATAGGAGCCAACTGTTTTCCCAAGGACACACTTACGCAGCCAACCCAGTCTGAAAATTCATCCTTTGGACTATGAGTCAAATAGCTCTACCAATAGAATTACCATAGTTTAGTAGCAAACATATAAACTGCACTGTTGATGAGATACCTGCAAGTCATGTTGCATATTCCAAATTTGACTACTTCTGGATAAAGATGCCAATGTGTACCCGGGTATTCTCCCATAGATAATAACCTGGGTAATAAAACGAACAATTGGGTACCCGTTAAAAAAAAGGTGTTCACAGGGGCTCATATGGTTGCTTACAATTTACTTGTCATACGTGGTCTGTATAATAATACAATCCTTTCTCAAGTGACCTATTTAAGATTCAACGTTGACATTTCAAGCCTGACCATCCTAACTTCATGCCTGTCCATGGTTCATGTGCCAATTTTCTCATGACTTAAAACACTCTTGTTTTCAGATCCTGGTGACATTATCTGGGTCAAATAAAATTAAGCACAATATGACTGTCTGGTTTAACATGGCTACTGTAACATGCACTTCTTATACCACCATGTTAGGACAAAAAATGAATGAAATGGACAACTATACAGACTGAATTATAAAGATAAAAAAAGTTTGCTACTTAATAACAGTTTTGAAAAAATCAAACAAAAATTGATACATTTGTAACTTCTGCATGAATTTTACATCAAACAGTTCCAAGAAAACAGACAGGTTCTTGAATGTGAAACCATCTGCCCTAGATCCATTCTATTATGATACTACACACATAGCAGTCCAGCTTAAATAGAAAATAAATGGCACCAGATATCATTTTTAAAAAAAGAAGAAAAAACAACAACAAAAATAACCCGGGATGTATCAATGCAACTGATGGATGTTATGTAACTGAAAAATGTTAGAGAAAAGAGATTTTGTTAAACTTAAAAACATGTTGCACTGGACCGTCGTTATGGGATGAACCATGGCAGGTTGAGGATAATACAACAATTAACATTTATGGACTTTATGACAATTCGTGAAAGTTACTGTAGACATGTACACTAGTCAAAATGACTGTTATGCACAAATAATTTATAATTTCTTTTGTGTCTATTCTCATCCATACTACTAATCCACACGAGTTCAGCTGATTTGTGACAAAAATTATAACTGCATATACATTTTTCATACAGTTTTCTGTAATAATGGCATGTAATTTATGCTCGTGCTCAGATTATGATTTTTGCCACTTATGTTAGTAATAATTATGCTTACAGCTCTTTTTGGGGTTGGAACACGTGAACCTACAACAAAGCAGTTCAGCTTCACGTTTAATACAATTTCCTTTTGATTGTATACTCTGGTAACCAATCGTTAGGAATGATGGGTACACATTAGAAATTTCCAAAAAATTGACATCTCTACTTCTGGAACAGTCCTCTGGAAGATTTCTCCAAAACTTTTAGGATACATTTGTACAAAATATGTACATTTGCAATATATAAAGAAATTCAAAATCTGGTTTCCAATTTTTATATCTAAAAACAAAAATGTATTGGGGGTCAAATTTTAGAGTCTGAAATGCATATGTTATCATGTGTATTATATCAAAAGATTTGAAGCGTCTTATACATACCCTTTACTGGAGTTGGAATTTCCTCTAGCATGGCAATGCAGTTTTGTCTGACTTCTTCCTGCTGCTGTCAATGTTTTGCACTTCTTTCAAATGATTGCTAACTTTGTTGTGTTCATTAAATTTTGCGACCTTCATGAAATTTAATCTGTAAAAAGAAAAAAATTAGTATAATTGATCTTTTTATCTTGATCCACCCAATCAGCAATAAAATAATACGAAGAACATTTATGTTTGTACATATTGTTTCAATCGGTAACGCAAACATGTTGCAGGAGAATATTAAATAACTTTCTTCATAAACAGCGTGGCCCTTGCTAAGAGAACATGGCCCGCGCGTAAATTTCTGTCTGTTCAGTTTAAAAGTGCTATTCTACATGTACACTGTAGGTCAACATACAGCGTCTGTTGAGTTTATCTGAGGCGCCATAAAGGGTAAATTATTAGTAAACACGTTGTTGTACGCATAGGGGCTTGTATCATTGATTACAATATAAAAGTCAGTCATATATTTAGTATAAAAATAATACTTTTATTATTTTATACTACTGTATGACTGACATTTAAATTGTAAGCAACGATGGGAGCCCTTCTGGTTTTACACTCCTTTGTATACATGTACTCAGGTATTTCTTAATGTTATATTTTATTTATCAAATAAATGCTATTTTATTATCTGATGTTTCATAAAACTGAGCTATAAGTGAATTCATATCATTAATAAGTTAATTAGTATAGACCAAGTTAATTTTGATGTTTTTGCAGTAGCTTGTGCCGAGCCATGCTCCATAGGACACTCTAATGGTTCTAACAAGCCGATTCTTCCGCCGTGTACTCTTATAACCTGGGTCACAGGAAAGTTAACGGAAACGTCAGTGATTTGTTTTGTGATTATTTCAATAGGACTGGTTGGCCCGGTGTCAGGATAATGTGACTGGGTGGGACATCATGCTACATGTCTGCGGCATGATGCCCCAGTGCTAAACATCACAATAAACTGCCACATTGCAGACAGCGTAGCGATATGACTGAAACATTGTTAAAGCTACGTTAAAAATCCAAATCACACACACACACACACACACACCCCCTCCCTTATTTATTAGCTCCCTCAACAAAAAGGATGCAGAAAAGTTCCAATAATGTTTGCCCAAAAAGGAAATGTACCCATATGAGAAACATGCTGAACATAGAATAGGTGCCAAGGATTTTAATTCTAGGATAAGAAGTAAGACGGGTATAATTGATATTCAATGTGACTCGACATATAAGAATTCAATTTACAGGTAGAGCCAATGCAGCATGTACAGTTTTGTGCACAGTCCTTATTTTCACAATGTTCTCTGCTTTGATCTGCTGAGTGTGTCTCTAAAGTTAAATGGTCAGTATTGTTACGTAAGTGATTGTGACATAAGTGGCTTATATATAAAATCTTCCCCCACCCCCTTCTGGGGAATTGTTGCATGTGTTAAATGGTATTTAACCATATAGGCCAATCTATGGGCACCATCATATGAAATTTTGCCATCAGGCCATACTCTTTTTCCCATGGCCTGAGCTATCTACTTCCATTCTCCAGTGTATAAAACCATCCCCATCTGACTTTTGTATATAATTTTTCTCCAAAATCACATGCAAACCATGAAAAAAAGACTCCATTATGATTGTCATATGTAAAAACCACCAAATTGATACCCTGGATGCATGTGGTAACCATGGAAACAAACAGCAGAGAGGGCGATCAGACCACTTAAGGGAGTGGTCACCCTTGTGTTTGGACCAAAAAAAATAGTGACCCTTCATAGAGGTCAATACCACGTCTACGATTATTGCTTGTCCCAAACAGAATTGTAGACGCCCCCTCTCTGCTGCTATTCATGTTGTAAAAGAAATTTTTACCACCATATCAAGTTTGATGAATATTTTTCTTTTCATCTGAATCATGGAAATCTTCGGAATCTTCGGAATCTTCGGAATTTGTTCTCTGTTTCAAGTAATATTCAAGTTCTGATGGTGGTTTTTCTATTTTTTTGGATTTATGTTCTTTCTGTGCTTATAATATATCATCAAACTTCTGTATCGATCTCCACCGCAATTTTTGCAAATCTGATATAATCCTCTAACGCCGTTGTTACATCCAACACAACTTCGTGGACCAGCATGAGAATTTTTCTTTATAAGATAATTATGTTTTTTACAATATTCTCCACGGCGCATTTGTTAGTGGTTCCTTGACGCAGCCACGCACAGTTGAATGATATCTTTTTAATTAAATTTACACTCCTTCTGCTGATATTAATTAAATCATTATGTTATAATAAAATGGTACATTCGGAATCTCATACTGCAAGAATGGCTCGAGAACGATTAGAAGCAATTAAAAAATTTCTTCCTGTCAGAGACTCATTCAGAAAAAATCTGCAAGCGCAGCAAGAAGCACAAGTTGAGTATGAAGAAGAAACTAAAAAACTATTTAAGCCCGTCACTGCAGTCATCAAAGAAGATCTTCTTCCGGTATCAAAACAAACTGCAGCGCAGACTGAAAAGATAGCAAGAAGAACTAAACAGGCAAAGAAGATTTTACGAGATCTTCCAACTGATATAGCTGCGGCTCAGCCTCCACCTGTTGGTGAGGAAATACTTGAAGAAATTGGACAACTTCGTACTGATCTCGCAGATGTTCAAAAAGAACATGTATCTAAACCCAAACCGGCAGGAGAAAACTTAGAATTAATTGCAAGATTTAACGAAGGAGTTGTTGATGTTATTAGAAATACTGAAAGAGAAAAATTACCTGAGATGATATTAAATAGTATGTTTAATAAATCTAGTATTTTAAAACCTCGTTATGAAAAAACAAATAATAATAATTTCATTAAATGGATATATCGCGTATATTACAACAAAAAACAAGCTAGAGGTTCAGAATTCAAAAGTCTTGAAGGAGAAGTAAAAAGACTTCATAGAGAGAGACTGAAACAACCAGAACAAGAAGAATACTCCCAGTATCAGCTTCCTTCACCTCTGCAACAAATAGAACAACAGCAATCTTCTTCGCCGCAGCAAATGTTGAAGTCGGAACTTAAAAGGGCTGAAGAGATACTTAAAGGATTACCCTCCTGGAAGAAAATTCCTGAGTTGGAAATAACATTTACACCACCTGGATTTCAAAGAAGTGACTTACCTGGCTTACCCCGGGACACCACTGAAGTACTTACTCCGGTAATGCAACCACCACCTCAAGATGAACCTAAAACAGGATCTGGTTTATGTCCTGATAATATCATCAATGACGTGTCAGGGTTAGAAGTTCTCATAGGAGGAAAACGTGCCGGAAATAATTCACCAGAAATAATTAATGAAGCAGCTGATATTTGTCGGCGACTATTTCAAGGTGGTATCATGGATATTGGCGTTTACCGAGAACTTATCGATGAACTTGTTGATGACTAGTTGTTAGATAAATGGCAAATAAAAATAAGATGATAATACATAATAATCATCGCAAACCTGTACAGGCCAGAGCGGTAAACTCACGATTACCAGTCTATAGAGCTACTTACGGAGATGGACTTGGTGATGTTATTCAGGGATTATTTACAAGGATAGTTCCAAATGTAGCACCTGTTGCAAAACAATTATCGATGAAGGCCATTGATATTGTTCGTGATAAAGCTCCTGGTACAATTGTCAATGTTGCTGGTAAGGCGTTCTCGGCGATCAAAGAAAGACTAGCACGATTATTGCGACGAAAACGACAACCACTAGTAAAATTACCAAGTACTGAGGTGATGCCTGCAGATGTCAGTAAAATAATAAATCAAGCTGCAAATAAAAAACTATCGGAATTATCTGAAGAAGCGGAAAAATATATAACAGCAAATTTAATAGCAGGAAGTGGTCTTCGTGGACGATGATCACCATTTGGAAAAATGGTAATTATAATAAAAATGTTCAAGCGCGAATCAGACCCAGCATTTGATATGGAGGCACCTGTCCTTAAGTATGAATCTGTACGTGATTATCAATTTTATTCCTATGACGCAATACAACCAAATCAGCGGGGGAGAATCGAATTACAGGTTCATGATACAAGTAGATATTTCTTGCCCGCGGAAGCGTTTATTGAAGTAGAAGGTAGACTTGTAACGAATGTTGTAGCTAATACGCCATATGATGTCAATTTGCGTGTTGGTTTTGTCAACAACGGAATTATGGCACTGTTTGATAGCGCCACATACATGATTGATGGAAAAAATGTTGAATCGATTCAGAAGGATGTTGATGTTGCTACAACAATAATTGGTCTGGCGAGATATTCTGACGACTTTACAAGATCAGCCGGTCCAACAATGATGTTTGCTAAGGATATTACTGACAACGCTGATCATGTTCAGTATATTAAGTTACGGACACCACAAAATACTGCATCTGATCCACAACCAGCTTTTGATATTATAAAAAGTGTTAGTGCGACTTACAACCTGGGATTTGCAACACGCCGAGCAGCGCTGTCAGGAAATGATATAATTTTTTCGTGTGCAATTCCATTATCTCACATCTTTGGATTTTGCAGAAATGTTAGAAAGTTAATCTTTGGAGCTAAACACACAATTGTACTCGTAAGAAAGGTTAATGATAATGATGCAATCTGGCGAGGTGCTGGTGTTGCTGAAGGTAAAGTAAATATATCAAAAATCTCATTGTGGATGCCAGTAATGACACCATCTATTACTGAAGAACAAAAATTACTATATTTTATGGATCAAGGCGGTAAATCATTGCTATCATGGTTAACAGTAACCACAGATGCTGCTCAAAGCAATATTAATGGTTTATTTACATGGCATATAGCATCACAACAGAGTGTTTCTGCACCACGACATATTTTTATTGCGCTGCAAAATATTGACCTGATAAATAATCAAGAACGTTCACATATGATATTTGATAACCTTGGAGTTAATGAAGTTTCCTTACGGATAAATGGACATCAAGAACCGGCTGAGGATATATTGTTAAATTTTGATCAAAATCATGTAGCGCGTGCATATCATCGTTTGATGTCATTTATGGGACGTGATCAAAATATAGATACCGGTTTGCAAATATCACAACTAGATTTTACAGGTCTATATCCGATTTATTATTTTTCGCTGGAGCATCTTGATTTATCCAAGCAATCTGTCGATGATATACACTTTCGAGCTCATGTTACTAACCCGCCAGGTGGTGGTGCCTTCTACAGAGCAATCACGGTCATACTTAGCGATAAAGCCATGTTACTTGAAGGTGGTAGTGGTCGAATGAGAGTCGTTGATGCACCAGTAGAAGATCTTTAATTATTCAGAAAAAATATTATTTATATAAAAAATGTCGTATAGTCATGTTAATGTTACTCTGACTCCCGGTCAGGTAAAAAAGCTTCAATCAAAAACCGCCAACAAATGCGGAACTAAAATATCATTAAAACGAGATCAGATTAGTGGTGGTCCAAACAAATTATCGTTGACAAATAATCAGATTAAACATTTCAATAAAGCCCTAGAATCAAAAACCGGAGTTCAATTTCATCTCTCTCCGAGCGCCATCAAAGACATGGTTAAAATAGGTGGTATATTTCCACTTCTTGCGGTTATTCCAGCGTTAATAGCTGCTGCTGCTCCAGCCGTAGCAAAAGCAGCCGCGTTAGGTGCTGTTGGAACAGCTGCTGGAATGGCACTAAAGAAAGCAACTGGAAATGGATACAAAAAAAAGGGACGCGGCTTAAGATTGCCAGGATCTCGTTGGGGGAGAGGCCTGAGGCTTTCACGTTAGACGTTCCAGCATCAAATTTTGATTTACTTGATGCTGCTAAAAATTAAAAATAAAAGCCTTTAGAGGTGTTTTTATGCGAGATCAATTACCAAAACAACCAAACAAACTCGAAACAGGTATTATTAATCTCGACGAACGTTCCGGACCCGGTACTCATGGGGTATCATACGCGGTTGATCCACGTGGAATCGTTTATTTTGATTCGTACGGGTTATGAAGTATGTCGCACCACTTCACGCAACAACCTCTGGTTGTAAAGTTTGGTATTCAACGCTACCCACACAAACAATGACAGATCCGCCAATATGTGGCCGTGAGGTAATTAATGTACTCGACGCTATATCAAAATCATCCAAACCACCACATAAAGTTGTGCATGATTATACAAGTAACCGATTCGTTGCGCGTAAAGCGTTTTAGACAACAGGTCTTATTATAATGGTTGACATCTACGGAAGATATTCTACCAGTAAGAAAATAAAATCCGACGTTGATCTGTCGAAGTATGTGACTAAAGATGACCTCGCTGATATCATGAACCTGGCTGGAGTTGACCCAGATGAGGTTGTTATTTTTCAAGATCGATATGGTAAACTAAAAAGAGCAATATCAAATGGAATGATATAGTTCGGCGAGTACTTGGTGCAGTTACGGATAATATTCCCGTGTTTACTGACGGTGGTAGAATCAGAGATTCAAGTATATCGTTTGCAACAATTAGAGATGAAATTGCAAAAAGTGTTGCTAATCGTGTGAGAAACACCGGTGACACAATGACGGGTGAACTTAACATGAACGGAAACAAAATAGTAGCTGTAACAACTCCAAAATTTGACAACGACGTCGCAAACAAACTACACGTCGACGACGTAGACAGTAAACTGTCCACGCTGCGGGCCGAGTATGATGTTCACGTGGGCGCTTTTACAAGACTTCGAAGAAATTTTCAAAAAACCGACGAATCCATAAATAAATTCTTCGGTACTCCGCCCGCCATTGATACAAAACTCGTTGATATCAAAACTAGCCTAGACACGATCAAACAAACACAGCCAAACATCGTAGCGGAAATTCCTGAGATCGTCAATAAAACCAATTTGATTAAAATTCCAGCTGGAATAACTCCCGGACATATCACAAACATCGTATGCACGGTATTATCGGGATTTGCAACATGGTCCAAACAAAATAATACTATCAAATATACCGCAACAGTCACTGGCGTGTACAGGCTGTCTGTGTTTAGTGCTGCAAAATTTGAAATATTTAAAACGTTTCCATGGCGTCATTCCACCGACAGGTTTTCCGGGGTTGTATCTGTTATATTAAATAGCGGAAACGAGGAAATATTTATTCTGGAAGCAGCTGATGAGAAATTAACCGCAACATCTTACTGGTGGTGTTTGGAATTTGTAGCTGAAACACCTCAATTGGTTACTGCATAAAAATATATATGGACGGTGCACAATACAGGTACAATCAAGCGCGTGAATGGCAGGCGGCGCTAAAAGATCAAGTCGATCAATATACAGTAAAAGTAAAAAAATATCGACGACGATTAGTTATCGTTGATGTGATTGTTTATTCAGTATCCGCTGTTGTTGCTGGAACCGGTGTAATATTATCAGCGTTGACAATGATGGCACCAGCAGCTGTAACTATTTGTATTTCAGCAGCAACAACTATTGCAGGTGTGCTTAATATCATCGCAACAAAGATATGTACTTGCACGAACGAAACATTATCCGATTACATAATAAAATTACACACAGCGACGGTAGCATACTCGAAATTATCCTCGTTGTTATCAGCGAGTCTCAGTGATGGAATTATATCTGATTTCGAGTTTTCAATGATGACCAAAATATTTGACGAAAGTATCGGTATTAAAGATACAAGTATTAATAATGACAGAATTACTCCAGCAGATCGTGACCAACACAACTCCGCCAAAGATAACGATGATCTCGGTAAGTTCGTCTAATCCTGAATTTAGTGTTAATTTTCCTACTGCAATTCCAGTAAAAGAAATAGCACTAGCGCAATTACGGGTATATTACAGCTGGCCAAATATCAGTTCAAAATCATTTAATGGTACGCCAGCAAATAATTCGCTTGTATTTGCTAGTAAAAAATAAACCCGATGGAACACCTGACTGGGTTGTTGTTGGAATACCAACTGGCAGTTATGAGATCGAACAAATCAATGATGAATTTGCGCGTAGAATAAAATCAAAAACGGGAAAAGAAGCAACAATATCAATTAATGTTCATGAACCGACCCTGTCCTCAACGGTTGAAATACATTCTCCCGATTATGCCGTTGATATTTATCAGTCCACGATAAGATCCGTGCTAGGCTGGCCGGATACACCCCCCCCCCCCCCGGTGTATCATGGACCACTAGAACCGAAAAAATCTGATTATGTCACAGATATACAATCATATCATGAAATTAATCCATCATACAAACAACATCTACTTAATATAAAAAAGCAACGTTGTTGGGTTATAGTTTTTTCTTTCTTGATAAGGACCGCATACGGTGGAGTTTTATTTATTAACAAAAACCTGGAGCAAGAACCGAATCTTATGTTATTCACCTGATTGAACTAAAAACATATTTTGAGATCATTAATCGAGAACATAAGATACAGCTAGAAAAACTACAACTAGCTCTTCAAGAGTATCAACTTAATTTGTCATCAGGCAAAGTTTTCCTGGATGAAATTATCAAACAAGAAATATTAAATCAGCTTGTATCCGACATGGAATATTTTCACCAGCGAGTAATTGATGCAACAATAAATTATACCGACGGCGACAATAAAGATAAAGAAAGATTTTTAACCGCATACAATATAAAACAAGCTGACTTAGTGAATTTTAAATTTCCAGGATATAACGTAGACAAACTAAAAAAATCTGTCAGTGATGTCATTGATGGGAACTTTCCTAAAATACATGATGCATGGAGAAAAATAGCACCACCTCCAACTGTTCTTAAATATGATAATGATCCACATGGCGGCGGAAGACACGTATCTCCGGGAATCGTTAATATAACGCCGACGGTCGTGGTTAATCTAGTTTGTGACGTAATCGATGGCAGCTGTCAAATAGATCTCGGAAGATCAAATCAGGCTCAACAAGGATACATCCTATACACATTTACACCACAAGTTTCCCCTGGAAGTTTAATCGTGCAAGAACCAACTAATCCTGTGTATCTACGGTGTCACAATAATATGTTAACACGAATAATTTTTAAACTCACAGACCACCTTAATCGCTTAATTGACATACGTGGAGAAGAACTTGTGATAAATCTGTATGTGAAATCTTAATTATTATGTAATGGAGGGTTTTTATACACTAAACACGAATACGAGGATTTCAGACTCAAATTCGATCAACTTAAAAAAAAAATAAATAAAATATTTTTTTTATTACTGGTACAAATTAATCAGATTGTGTGTTTGGTACAAATTAATCAACCTTGCAAAAAAAATGTTTTTTTTTTTTTTTTTTTTTTTTTTTTTTCTAGCCCACACGTGGTCAGCGTTGACATTGACCCCAGTTACCAAAACTTTCATTTTCATTATTACTTTGGATCGTTTCACCAGTAACGGGGTTACTTTGGATCGTTTCACCAGTAACGGGGTTACTCGCTGACATAATTTTTCTTAATTGTCTTATACGAGTACTAATCGTTTTCTTTGCCTCGTACTCGTGGAATAATAGCGATTTAATTCTTTCTACGGCGGCAGAGAGAGGAACGAATTCATTCACCTGATTATCTTCTACGGTAGCTAGCGACTGAAACATTGCCGCCTGAATCCGTTTCATGAGCTTGTATTCAGATGATAGTGTGTGTGTTCCCTGGTTTTTACGTTCTTGTAAAATCTCAAAATCAGAAACTATTTTTTCAGGATTTAGTTCATTGGATATATAAATTCCATCTTTTTTCAATTTTTTAATAGCAACAATTACATCATTGATATTTTCATGGTTCATTATGTAATATATAAATCTTTAAAATAAAAAAAATTATCCCCATAACCCTTATCTAGTCTTTAGCGAGTTCAATAAGGGGGGGGGGGGACATATACGCTCAGCAAAATCCCACCCACAATAATTAATCCAGTGGGTAATACGAAAATATGTATCAACCACCAGTCAATATTGTGGTTGATTTTTGCTGAGCGGGGGTTTTGCGGTTCCCCCATTATTATAAAAATCGCAATTATGCGCACCACCGACAAAATGTCAGCCATGGGGATTCGATCCTGGACCGAGAGCGTCACAGTCCAATACCATACTGATTGAGCTATCGAACCTTGTTACGAACATATGTTTCGGAAGTTAATATATAGCTAAGGAACCAATATTTACACTAAAACAGCGGTTTCTGAATAATAACTACTTCTGCATTAAAATAACGGTTTCTGTATTATAACAACAGTTTCTGAATATAAAACAGCGTTTTTCCTAAGCAGACTGCAAATATAACCTGCGAATCAATAAGCGGCATGAATACACCTGCAGATCGATTTATACCATAACAACGGTTTCTGTTCTGTACCTATATTACAGCTTCCTTGCGGATCAATAACATTATCCTGATTTCTCGTAATGTTGTATGATGGGAAATATTTAAAAAACATAAATATACTTCTACGAGTAATTAATTACGACGTAATTAGTTAAACTGACTAATTACGATCATAAAAAAATCAAAAATCTACGAAGAAAACTATATATTAAAAAAATAATCCCCCCCTTATATAATCAAAAATTCAGTAGTATACGATCGGACAGTACTGGGTCCCCTCAAATAATGATATAATTCAATGTGGTGATGATAATTATTGCTACTGAAAGGTGATTTTCTGTTTATATTTTTTCGAGAAAGCGGTTTTATATATATTTTTTGCCACTTTTTGCACTGAAGACGGATTAATATCAAAGTATTTCGCAGCTGAATATATTGAACGAAATATTATTTCTTCACCAGTTTCTGTGTTTGTGGAATTTACCGCCCTCTTTCCGATTGTTTTACATCTTCCTGTATTACCACATATAGAGTTCACGCTTCGTGTGACAACTCGAAGGTTGTGCAGGGAGTTGTTCTGAGGATCCCCGTCAATATGATCGACCACTAGAAGGTCATTGATCAGTCCAAAGAGACATTCGTAGATAAAACGATGACAGAAATAATGTTTCTTTCCCCCCTCGTATGTGATTCTTAGATAACCATGATTATTAATGCAACCAACTGGTTTTTGTAACCTACAGTGTCTGATGACACCATTAATATCTGATTCGTAATTCTTAATGACAGGATGTGGGACAAATTTATTTTGCTCCATTATAATAATATTATTTGTTTAAATCATTGTTTGTCTGAAATCTTGATATATAATCCTCCACGGATTTTAAAGCGTTTTCACCATTATTATTTTTTTTGTTATAATATCTTTTAAGTTCTCTGAACCGTTTTCCACCGCACTTTCCACATAATCCTGTTTTTCCTCGCACTCCAATACCACACCGCAGACATGGTATTGGTCCTAGACTTCCTCGTCGTATGTTTTGTAAGTGCATCCAGCAAAATTCCTTTCTGCAGGATTTGTTGCATCGATTTACTGAGCCGATCATCAACCATTTGCATTGAGACATTGTATATATATAATTTTTATTTTAAATATTTGTTTTAATTATATGAATGAGTTTGAGAGATTATCCCAAACTAGGCCTGTTAAATATAAATTCAACCTCGACAGATTATCTCACCTGCCAGTGCGAGATTTGGTTCATCCGAAAAATAAAAGTTTGATCTCGAAAATTCACGACGCCAAGAAAGAATTTTACACGGATGGTGCATCTCATACATGGTCAACGTTCAAGATTATGCGCAGCACTGACTTTGTCACGGACGCCATAATGAATGACAAGCGAGCGGCAACTATCATTAACTACATCGCTGAATACGAGGGCAATCAAAAATATTTCTTCAGAGTAAAATTTATTGTATTAACAGAAACAGGTAGTTGGATTATCCGTGACAAATATGAGCCTGTCCTTGGCAATAATAAAACTGTCATATTAAGTAAAAATTCCAGACCGGGTCTACTGACGGGTATTGACAAACCGTATTATGAGCGAGCGTATCCTGTAACAGCGGTTATTTATGGAATCTATGAGATAAATAAAAAACCCAACGTTGATAAACTAGCGCCGATGAAATTGTCAAGGTTAAATTGTGTAGCCGAACGAGTAATAGAACACTTTACAAACGCGATGCGTGGAAATGGATTAACTGATTTAAGGCGTGAAAAAATAAACTCGTGGGCTGATTCAGTTAAGGATACCGGTGCTACAATAAAAGATGTTCCTGAACTAGGAAAACTATTAAAATTTCCAATAACCGTAGCGACAATAACGGGAGAAGTACTGTACGAATCAAAATATAAATCGAAAGGAGCTCCAATAAATATTATTGATCATAACGCGCATGCATGGACTAACGCAGTAACAATATTTCCACGTGATCGAACTGTTAGATTTTACTCCCCAGATAATTCTGGGGGAGGCATGTTTGATTTTATTAACGAAATAAGTAAAACCGATCCTGTATCGGTATGGTTATTTAAAAGTAATGAGGAAGGTGAATTTGATCAGTTTGTCAGACCAAATGGTGAAATATATAGAACAGAATCCCTCCATGACGAGATGAAAAATCTTGCGGAGAAGTTTTTAGAGTGCAAGCACGCGGAAAATACTGACAAATTACTAACTAATTGTTTTACCGTTCCATCTGTTGCGGCTCATTTTGCTAGAGAAAAAAATTCATGGAAACCAACACGATTTGATTTACTCGAGGACGTACGCGCAAGTTGCGTCGAATACGGACATGGCGGATTATGGAATACCAAATATAATTACAATGATGTTATTTCGGTTGATATGGTTGCATGTTATCCAGGAAGTTTTCTAGGATACGGAGATTGTTCTGTATACTTTAAAAGATTTGGTCACCCAACAAACGAGATGACGCGAGTGGCAATTAATGGACCATTACCTGATTTTGATCTGACCGGATTAGCCTGTATTGAATCATTCGAGTTTAACGAAAATCTTCACAAGATTTGTTATGTTTGGTTTGGTAGACATTTTTGTGAAAAACGTTGGGCACCTATAGTTTTATTACGATATATGCTAGATTGTGCGATACTGACATCGTTGGTGGTCAGTGAGGCAATTATATCATATCATGCACAGACCGAAGTTTGGTTGCCCATGTCAGATTCTGAAGTTATTAGCGAGTTTAAGGATGATATTCCTAATAAACTCAAAACCGCAAAAGATCTCGGTAGAAAAATTATAGGTAAATTTACTCAAGGTGGTGCATATGATTATAAAAGACATCACGCACGATTAATTCTAGATGATGCCGAGTACGATTTTATAATCGCTGATACAACAGCGAAAAATATATTTGTAAATCGAGAAAGTGTTTATTTATCCGACGGAACAAAATTGGGAACGATCGTTAGTTACATAAATGACGTCTCCCCACAGTATACTCATCTAAGATCTTCCATGTTGGCTTATGTTTCCATAAATTTATTATCGATGATTAATAGATTTCCTGAGACCGCAGTCAGAGTCGCAACAGATTCGTTTTATATTTCAAGTAAATATTTAGAATCTGTTATGAAATTTACAAGTAATGATGAACGATGGGGTTCGTGGAGAATAAAAAAGGAACTATTACACAATTATACAGAATCAGCAGATGTTCCAATGAGAGATTTTTATCGTAAGGGTAATAAAATATCAGAAATGTCGAAAGCGCCATCGTTGAGTGATCCAATAACCAGATATACGACAGTATATCTCAATGGACCTGGTGGATGCGGCAAAACGACTCGAGCGATTACTGTTTTTAGAAATTCAGATATAATCGTGCTGACACCCACACATAGACTCGCACGTGAGATGAAACAGCGGCAAGTACAATCGTGTACGTATCATAGTTTCTTTCGGTGGCGCGGGGATACATGGACTCCTGAACGAATGGGAGAAAAATATATACCTAAAATAATTATTTGGGATGTGATATGTACGGTGTCATTGGATACATTAAAAATGTTTCTTGATTGGTTGTTGACGAAAAATACCGCTATAATAATGTGTGGCGATCATGGTCAACCGCCGCCTTTTGTTGGACCATCTCCACATGATTGGTTAAAAAATTTCGTTGATTATTATGAAGAAATAGATGATGATCATAGAGCTCTCGATGCAAATTTAAAGCAGTTTAAAAAATTAATCAGATTACAATCAAACAAAATTCAGTGTGAAATAATACGTGCAGTGATCTCAGAGACATCAATGGGTGATTTTTTAAATTTATGGAGACCCACCGATTTAATCGTAGCAAGTAGAAAAATAATCAGAGACGATTTACAACAACAGTTATTTCAACTACATAAAGAAAAATACTCAGAATTACCCGTACCGTTGTGTTATAGACCATCAGATACACGAAAACAGAATATTAATGTTGATATTCCAGGACCCTTGACAGAGTCAAGAAAACAGAATCTCGTGTTAAATGATATTGTCGCCGTTGATATCAGTGTGGTCGAAGATGCAATACACGCTGACAAATCTCCATGGGTGTTGGGATACGCTATGACGATCCACTCGTCTCAGGGATTAACTATTTCTGATACACGAGTCTGGATTGTAGACGATCGTATCGAGTGGTCAAATTTAGTTTATTTAGCGGTATCGAGGGTCAGAAAAATATCTCAATTACGTAGAATTATAATTCCTGAAATCGTTGATAAATTTAACATCATCGATGATGATATAATAAGAAAAAAATTAATCGGATACAAACAATCTGAAAAAAAAATAAACGTGACTTTGATCTTGATGTTGAATTTATTATTGAGTTAAAACAGCAGAAGAATAATCATTGTGCCAGTTGTAATAGTATAATGCTGTGGAGGTATTCGAGTAATGATTCAAGACAATTTACCGTAGATAGAAAATATAATAGTCGCGGTCATATACGAGAAAATACCATGTTGACCTGTCTTGAGTGTAATCGACGTAGAGGCGCCAGCGCCTTGGGTGCTAGTTAAGTGATCGAAATCAATGAAGTGATTTTGGCGGTAGTTGTGTATCCTCGGGAATTATTTGTAGTTGTTCACGTGTAAATCCACGTTGAGGAGCAGCCGAATCTAATCTGTAGATTGCAGGTCTACCTGAGGATCTTGTCACGGTGGATATTTTGTGTGTGGTAACACTCCAAATAGGATCAGTCGCTCTCGCTTTACCACCTTCAAGTTCATCAGGCTCATATAAAGATCTAACTGTAACATCACCCAATATTTTTTTTTTTCAACATCTTTTCGTTGTGTTGGTATATTTTTTTTGTAATTGCATTAATGGGTTTCATGTTGGTTGCTCGTGTAATCTCATTATTTAATGCAGCTATCACGCTTGGTAATCTTACAACCCATTCACGAGATCTTTTATCCTGAATAAATTCCCTCGCGTATTGATATCCAAATAACCGCTCAGCGAGTGTTCGATTAAATCACTCAACAATTGCTTGATCACGGTGAATTGCAGTATGACCTCGTCGTATTTTGGTATTATGTTGTTTCATCAACGATGATACTGGACCAAGAAATTCCTTACAGGATCAACCTGTTTTAGCTGTGGCCATCGCAGACCACCTCGTTGATAAATTCGTTCAAACGCATCGGCTACTTCAGATGATGTTTTCGCTGATAGCGGCTCTGCTTCTTTATATCTACTTGCAACATCAACTACGGTTAACGCGTATTTGTATGTTTTTCCACGCACAGTATCATGCGGTAAAAACAGAATATCAGCTTGATGAACTTCATTAGGAACACTGACATCGAAATACGCGTACTGAATTCGTTTAGGACGTGGTAGATAAATTTGCCATATTGCCTGTTTGGATAACCACGTTTTAGCAGTAGAATGTTTAACCGCTGCTGCATCAGCAAGTTTACCAATTGCTACTTTGCCTCTCCAGTATCCTCTTGGTGAATAATAAATCGATTCCATTATTAATTACCAGCCCCAAGCGCTAATTTACCTTTCATCGCGGATCTTACTAACCAACTAGCTAATGATTCTCTAATATTTTTATTTTTTTTATAGAATTTAATGCATGAATTAATTTCACATCTGCAATATGTCTGTCTTGTAGATTTTGACTTTTATAAGCTACATCATGAGCGTGACAAGCTCGATCAATAGCGTTTATTGGTTCCTCGCCTGGTTTTGGTTGATCTTGATTATCGAGCCTGATATCAAGCCTGGTACCAGGACCGCAATAATTATATCCTGGTAGATGTCTTTCTCCGCTGTATTTAGCCCATGGAGCACCTGGAAACTTTGACATCAAATTAGCAATATCACGACCGCGCTTATTAGGTAAAAACGAAAATTTCTTTCTTCCGCATACAGAACATTTTCCACCATACGCTATTTTTTTATTTTTTGTTGTAACCGTAGCTAAATCAGTAGTTGGAGTTTTAACTCTACAACGCAAGCAATATAAATTCATGACATAATATATATATGGAGATAATTGATTTCTCAGCGACAAGAAAACGAGAGCCAGTTAAACACCACCCTGCGTTACCAAATTCCATCAGAATGATTATCATAGGACCATCTGGATCGGGTAAGACGCAGTTATTACTTAATCTGATAATGAGATGGTTGAAATGGGATAAATTGTATTTAGTAGCACCATCCGCTGATGATCAACGATGTTATGATGTACTTAAAGATTTCAATGAAAACGCGCGATTACTGGATGAGGGTAATGATGTTATAGAGTTCATAACCGATATTGATGAAGCACCGTCCGTAGATTCCATAGACGGATTTATTAATAATTTAGTTGTATACGACGATGTGATGCTAGATAAACAATCAAATCCAGCCAGAATATTTTCCCGAGGGAGACATAAAAATACAGACGTGATCTATGTTACTTAACGATACACACAAATTCCGAAGGTGATTAGAGACAACTGCAACATTTTAGTTGTGTTTAATGACGTAGACACACACACACACTTAGAAATATTCATCAAACTTGGTGTGGTGGTGACATGGATATAATTAAATTCAAAAATTTCTTTTCACGAGCACAAGCTACTCCACATGGATTTATAACAATAAATTTACACGATCCAAAAACAAGATATCGTGTGGGTCTTGATAAAATCTTTTGACATTTCTGATGAGCAGCAGAGAGGGGTGATGATAAAATTAAATTTAACTAAAAAGATATCATTCATATAATGAACAACTGTGCGTGGCTGCGTCAAGGAACCACTAACAAATGCGCCGTGGAGAATATTGTAAAAAACATAATTATATTTTAAAGAAAAATCCTCATGCTGGTCCACGAAGTTGTGTTGGATGTAACAACGGCGTTAGAGGATTATATCAGATTTGCAAAAATTGCGGTGGAGATCGATACAGAAGTTTGATGATATATTATAAGCACAGAAAGAACATAAATCCAAAAAATAGAAAAACCCCCATCAGAACTTGAATATTACTTGAAACATAGAACAAATTCCGAAGATTCCGAAGATTTCCATGATTAAGATGAAAAGAAAAATATTCATCAAACTTGATATGGTGGTAAAAATTTCTTTTACAACATGAATAGCAGCAGAGAGGGGGCGTCTACAATTCTGTTTGGGACAAACAATAATCGTAGACGTGGTATTGACCTCTATGAAGGGTCACTATTTTTTTTGGTCCAAACACAAGGGTGACCACTCCCTTAAGTGGTCTGATCGCCCTCTCTGCTGCTAAACAACAAGCTCCTATTATGGTATAGGTCGCATATATGACTCACGGTACTAATTCAACTCCATTGGTAAACATACGGAAACACTGTCATATTCAAAATTCTATACCTTAAAATTTCTTGGTGCTGATAATGAGACCTATAATTCTTCATGCACATCTAACCTTGTTGCAAGCTTATGTGTGGAGAACACCATATGACCCGTGGCATTTTGTTTACATACATGTGCATGAAACAAGTGTTATTGATTCTGCACCAAATGACTCAGGTGCTACTTTCAGTATTGAGTACTCCTGAGTCAAGCCTGTAAAAATGATAAAATTGCATCAGTAGAAATCTGTCAATATTTTTTTTACTTTACATATAGGTTAAGCTCTCAAAAGATATTTTTCCTAAAATTTTAATTTTCATTATTAACCAATTATGGACCATCAAACCTGTAAATACTATATTATTTCTTCACCCATTTCTAGACTGGTTCACAGTTCTTCCGTATAAGTAGTACCATGTGTCCTCTAGATGACATCTTGCTGAGTTCGATGGAAATCGTGTGAGAGCTCGCGAGATTAGGGGAAGCTACTCTGTCATAATATTGCCTATGCTAGTCTGGTTCACTGTTTCGAATGCTCCCTGCGTTGCACTCTGCTATACAAATAGAGGAACGCAAGGCAAGGAACAAACAAAGCGGGGAACCAGTCAATGCCTATGCTCGAAGGATATAAGATGCCATCCCTCGTCCAATGCATTGAGTATTAAATAAATCCAGATCACATTAGGAAAATCCTTTGCGTCAAAAAAACACACGGAAACAAAATTTCTGCGTCAATTTTTTCCAGCTGTGTCCCTGATGCAGAAATGTGCGTGAAGGGAAACACTGAATCAAAGATAGTTTTTAGTGGTAATAATAGCTCCACATATGATGCACTGTCATATACATCTGCATATGTCTCAATAATAATATAAAAATCATTCAACATCCTGGCATTATTAACCTATATACCAAGTCTGATAAAGGTCAGACAATGGAGTCTGTCATGTGATCAGAATCTCAGTCACATTGAAGATTATCTGATTAATTTGCTCAAAATAAAAAAAAGGCATACATCTGGATGATATCTCTTTGACATAATAACAAGATATACATCTGGATGATATCAGTTTGACATTATGAAAAGGCATACATCTGGATGATATCAATTTGACATAATAAAAAGGCATACATCTGGATGATATCAGTTTGACATAATAAAAAGGCATACATCTGGATGATATCTGTTTGACATAATGAAAAGGCATACATCTGGATGATATCTGTTTGACAAAATAAAAAGGCATACATCTGGATGATATCAGTTTGACACAATAAAAAGGCATACATCTGGATGATATCAGTTTGACACAACAAAAAGGTATACATCTGGATGATATCAGTTGCTCAAAATAAAAAAAGGCATACATCTGGATGATATCAGTTTGACATAATAAAAAGGCATACATCTGGATGATATCAGTTTGACATAATAAAAAGGCATACATCTGGATGATATCAGTTTGACATAATAAAATAGCATACATCTGGATGATATCAGTTTGACATGATAAAATAGCATACATCTGGATGATATCAGTTTGACATAATAAAAAGGCATACATCTGGATGATATCAGTTTGACATAATAAAATAGCATACATCTGGATGATATCAGTTTGACACAATGAAAAGGCATACATCTGGATGATATCAGTTTGACACAATGAAAAGGCATACATCTGGATGATATCTGTTCGACACAATGAAAAGGCATACATCTGGAAGATATCAGTTTGACATAATAAAAAGGCATACATCTGGAAGATATCAGTTTGACATAATAAAAAGGCATACATCTGGATGATATCAGTTTGACACAATGAAAAGGCATACATCTGGATGATATCAGTTTGACACAATGAAAAGGCATACATCTGGATGATATCTGTTCGACACAATAAAAAGGCATACATCTGGATGATATCAGTTTGACACAATAAAATAGCATACATCTGGATGATATCAGTTTGACATAATAAAAAGGCATACATCTGGATGACATCAGTTTGACATAATAAAATGGCATACATCTGGATGATATCAGTTTGACATAATAAAATAGCATACATCTGGATGATATCAGTTTGACACAATGAAAAGGCATACATCTGGATGATATCAGTTTGACACAATGAAAAGGCATACATCTGGATGATATCTGTTCGACACAATGAAAAGGCATACATCTGGAAGATATCAGTTTGACATAATAAAAAGGCATACATCTGGATGATATCAGTTTGACACAATGAAAAGGCATACATCTGGATGATATCAGTTTGACACAATGAAAAGGCATACATCTGGATGATATCAGTTTGACACAATGAAAAGGCATACATCTGGATGATATCAGTTTGACACAATGAAAAGGCATATATCCGGATGATATCAGTTTGACAAAATGAAAAGGCATACATCTGGATGATATCAGTTTGACATAATAAATAGCATACATCTGGATGATATCAGTTTGACATAATAAAATGACATACATCTGGTTAATATCAGTTTGACATAATAAAAAGACATATGTCTGAATGATATCAGTTTGACATAATAACAAGGCATACATCTGGATGATATCAGTTTGACATAATAAAATAGCATACATGTGGATGATATCAGTTTGACATAATAAAAAGGCATATGTCTGGATGATATCAGTTTGACATAATAAAAAGGCATACATCTGGATTATATCAGTTTGACATAATAAAAAGGCATACATCTGGGATGTATCAGTTTGACATAATAAAATAGCATACATCTGGATGATATCAGTTTGACACAATGAAAAGGCATACATCTGAATGATATCAGTTTGACACAATAAAAATACATACATCTGGATGATATCAGTTTGATACAATAAAAAGGTATACATCTGGATGATATCAGTTTGACACAATGAAAAGGCATACATCTGGATGACATCAGTTTGACACAATAAAAATACATACATCTGGATGATATCAGTTTGACACAATAAAAAGGCATACATCTGGATGATATTAGTTTGACGCAAACTCCATTGTAAATAAAATTAATATGTGATAATATAAAACTTTGTAATTGACTATTAACTCTATGCTATAAAGATTATGAAAAAGATACAAACAAATGATGTAGATTCATCCATCTTGGGTACACTTCATGCGAGACTATGATTTGAATTATCACAGGTCAGTGTATTGATAACATTTACGTTCAAACAATTCAATTGTTCAGAAAGAGAGATACTAAAGTGCTGACACACTCAATGAATCAGATGCAAAATCACCTCATTAGTATGCATTAACATTGATCTTAATTTTGTTCATCCAAGATATTGTTTATTCAAGACATTAGATCAGATGCAAAATCAATTCATACATCTCACTCATTACTGAACCTGTACAAGGTCATAATGGTATGAGATAGAAGCAAATATGATCAAAGCCAGATCAGAAATAATGGCCTCCAAGTTGTCTGATGACATAAACCCATATTCCAGGTTTGGTTAAAATCAGATTAGAAGTATGGACTCCATAATGGTCAAGCAATTCTTGATGGATGTATGCATGAAAGACAAATGACTTAAACAGGGCCATGTCATAAGCAAACATGTTGCAATGGCCAGATGTTCAGACTGGGTTCCTTGTTAAATTCAAGTTGCAATGACCAGATGTTCAGACTGGTTTCCTTGTTAAATTCACTATATTTTATGCTAAATACAATTGTGTGATTTACAGTATTAATACATTTTATTTGCTATAGTTCCACCACTTCCTTTTTGAAATCTGTATTTGTCCTTATTTTCCATGTCCTTTCTGATATGTTTCTTTGTCCAGACTTCCATCTCCTTACTGATATCTTCCCTTATCTGGAGTTTCCATTTCTTTACTGATATCTTTCCTTAGTTGTACTGGTTTTGCAATTCCTTATTAATATCTTTCTTTGTCCTGATTTTTGCATTTCTGTATTGCTATCTTTCATTGTCATGACCTTGCATTTCCTGATATATTTCTTTGTCCCGTTTTTCCATTTCTCTATTGGCATCTTTCATTGTCCTGATCTGGCATTTCCTTATTGCTATATTTCATTGTCCTGACTTTGCATTTCCTTTTTGATATCTTCATTGTACTGATTTTCCATTTCTGTACTGACATTTTTCCTGTTCCTGATTTTGCATTTCCTTACTGATATATTTAATTGTCCTGACTTTGCATTTCTTTATTGATATATTTCCATGTCCTGATTTTCCATTTCCCCATTGATATATTTCAATGTCCTGATTTTCCATTTTTTTATTGACATCTTTACTTGTCCTGATTTTCACTTTCTTTATTAATATCTTTCCTTGTCCTGATTTTCCATTTTCTAACTCATATCTTTCCTTGTCCTGATTTTCCATTTCCTTACTGATATCTTCTCAGTCTTGAATTATGCAATCTCTGCATGGTAAATATATCCTTTAATATTAAGGATAGTAATTTTTCACTCAAACATCTGAAACATTATGGGTGGGGTTGGGGAAGTGCACTTACTGAAGTGAATATATTTGATATGATTGAACTTATTTTGTTGAATTTGTGTTTTTTTCTAGTAGATTTTTATTTTCCATCAAGTGTCATTTAAATATATTGCAAATTCATTTTGTCATTTAATCATAATGAGTTAAAAAATAATCACCCCTGTCCAATTTCCAGTTGTTTCTTTATTTTTAAAGATTTCTGTCCAAATTGTCACATTTGATTTGCTTTACTTTCCTTATCAATTCCAACTGTTTGATTATAGTCTGAGAATTAAACATGAGTGTAAATTGTCACTGTCAAATTATACTCATTATGTCCTTGCACCTCAGAAAAAGTGTCCATACCTACCTTAAAAACCATCCCCAAGAAATTTCTACCAGGAATGAAGGCTATTCATGGGTGATGATATAATTTCTAACACAATACAGGATTATCATTATGTTCAAACACAATCTGAGGAAGATTGATTTCTCTATCTATGTGTTAATGAAATGCCACCATCTAAAAACCCATGTCAGTTTTGTAATTATGCAGACCAGTTGCTTAATCAAAGCCGTGTGGGGCCAGGATAATCATTTTGTTGGTATTGTTGTTAGTGTTGACAAAGTACTACATAATCATTTTGTTCACAATTTATCTACCATATTATCCATAAATTTTTAATGAGTATAAATTGAAAATCTTCAAAATATGACTAATTTAACATTTTATGACATATTAAAACACAGGGATACTGGGCAACTTTAAATAAGCATATCGTGTTGCAGACCTTCTATGCATTTCCTTCATTATGGCACATGGCATTCTGAATATCACCTAACATTACCAATCATTCTGATTAATTTATTCTAGGTGTCTGTAGCATTTTTTAGCTCTCTAGGTGCTCATTGCTCATCCTCGGACAATAACGTAAACAGATCATCCCCATCAGATGAATGGCTTGCAATTGCTTTTTCCTCCAAATCTTGCAAACCATATATGGCAAATAGAAAACCCATGATGCAAACTCTATTCCAGGGCTGGCATCTGGCCAAATAGTTTGAATGTTACTGAGTGTGTAGTTCCAATCCTCAAACAGACCACAGCACAAACCAAAACACATTAAAAAATCCAACCTATTTTGAGTCCCGTGAAGGCACTGTTGCTCTACTGACTCAAAAGAATTTCCAGCAATTCAAGCTAAGATTATATTACATTTTAACTGCTGAGTTTTATTTAACCGTCAATGATTTAAAGTGAATTTTGTGTTGGCACATTGCATACTCTTCTACACACAGCAGTTGACCAGTGGCCAGAACATCTTTCAGGATCCAAACATGTCAAACCTTCTCTAACACTACGGCTGTCAACGTGAATCCCTCTTGATGCAAGGTGACCATCTACTTTCTATACAAAAAGAGCAAAAACAATTTAAAACTCATTTGCTAGCAAAGGTATCATTATAACAAATCAATTTGAAAATATCATCAATGATAATACATAAATCTATAAATATTTTGTAAACTAGAAGTCAAGAATATTGAAAACTTATTTCATGATTATACACTTATTAAAGACTTTTGTGAAATCCTTTATTGTATGTATTTCTAATTATATGCCAACAATTATGACTATCAAAAGTGACATCATCCTGGAAACTACAAGTCTGGTTATCTAATTAACCCATAGGCATTTGCAGGAAATTTTCAGGTGATGAGAACCATGTTGATATATATATATATCCTGCACAATTTATGTTTTTTTTAATCATTCGTGTGGCAACTGCATCAGTACAAGGCTGATTATGTAAACTACAGTCAAAGGTCAAGGAAAAGACAATGGCAGCTGAACTGTGTATAGAAACTCCACTGACTGACAAAGAAAATGACATCATATAAATAGGTACCATTTATTCCTGGTCTGCAAAGTGTATTACTAGACTAACTCTTTTGCTAATGAAGTACTTACTTGCATTGCTCTGCATTTACTGAACACAAGAAGACCTGACATCCTGCACATGCTATGCAAATAATGTAATAAAACTTAGGTAATATTGCTCATTGTGCTAATGAAACAAAATTTCATGATGTTACTAAACATAACAAGTAACATGTCAATGCAGACAAGTACCAACCAAGGCAGGCAAGCAACATGCCAAGGCAGACAACTAACATGTCAGAACAGAACAGACACATGCCAAGGCAGGCAATTGCAATGCCAGAGCAGACAAGGACCATGTCAGGCTGACAAGTACAATGCCAAGGCAAAGGTAGGTCATGTAAAGGCAGCCAAGGACCATGCCAAGGCAGATATGTATATATGTAACATGGCAATGTAGAGAAGTAACATGGCAAAGGAGACAAGGACAATGCCAAGGTAGACAATAACCATGCCAAGGCAGACAAGTTCAATGCTAAGGGAGACATGTGCAATGTCAAGGCAGACAAGGACTATGTGAGGACAGACATGTAATGTGTCAAAGCATTCACATACCATGGCAAGGTGTTCAACTACCATGACAGGGAAGACAAGTAATATGGAAAGGCAGACAAAAAGCATGCCAAGGCAGACAAGTAAAATGTCAGGGGAGACAAGGACCATGCCAAGGCAGAGAAGAAAAGCAAAGTCAGGGCTTTAACATATGTAATAGAATTTATGGTTACAATCTCTGGTCTTGGTCCAGGGTAGGATTAGTGTGAAGATGCTGTTGAGATCCCCTACTCTGTAACTATATATTAGTCTGAAGGAAACAAGACAGTACCAGACATATACTGGTATATTCAATGCAAAGCAAGGGTCATTCCCCTTTGGATGTGGACTTGTCACAAGATCATAACTTGGCAAGAGTTAAGATCCCTGCCTTCTAAAAATATATTGGTTGAATGACATAAGATCACATCAAAATGACATCCAATATGAACCCTGGGAATGGTACTTGCTCCACAACTTGAAAACTGTCGAGTTCAATCCCTAGCCTATATATATATATGTCAGGTTTCTTGTAGGCATAAATATATATATATATATATATATATATATATATATATATATATATATATATATATATATATATATATATATATATATATATATATATATATATATAACCATTTGTCAGGGTTCTTGTAGGCATAACACTGTTTTAGGGTGAAAAGAGGGTAGATATATGCAAGTGGTGTTGGTGATGATACCTTGTATAATAAAGTCTAGAAAAACAGAAGAGTTCACACAGATTAGAAAGAAAAAATGTATGATATTTATGATGTTATAAATAAATAAAGAATTAATCATGTTTTCCTTTAATTATGCTCTCTCTTCCTTTTAGGTTGGTTATATATTCACAGTTTCATTTACATAAATGTTAAAGATTTTAATACTGTATTGTCATATTGGAAACCTCATGAAGCAGTGCTTTCACAATGCAATACAATTTGATGTGTGCTTTAGCATACGATTTTCTTATTATAAGCATTAACAGGTTAAGAAAATATTTACCAAATTTATATTTCTAAATTAAATTTGGGAAATGAATAATACATTTTTTTATTACTTGTACTTGTATTTATCAATAATATTTCTTATAATTATTTTGTCCAAGTTAGAATTTCTCTGCAACTCAAAGTGTGGGTAAACCCAAAAAGAGGAATTCTAATAAATCAGTTTAAATTTTAGAAATGATTTTACCTGATTTGAGTCATAGTTGTGTCACTTTCAAAAAGGTAAAGATCTAAATTTTGTTGCAATTCCGAATGTTTTTATTTCAAGCCTATATTTATTATTTAAGTGGTTTCTGTCTAAACTGACCGGGCCCTATTTATAATTTGCGCACCCTCGTAGAACCTCAGAATGTTTACACATACATACATAAAGTAGACAACCAAGATAATCCCATTATTGTATTAGAAACGTAAGTGCACCACCTCGCTCTCAATAACGTTCGGGAGAGGTAGTAAATACGACCAATACACATTAAACAGCCAGGACAATATACAACTTTGTCATTCCGTAAGAAATGCCAGCCTAACAGATAACACTGGACAACAAATGTTTACAAAAGTCATGTTACTGAAATAAAATTAGTCAATTCTTATCAATTTTTATGTGCTGAACACGAATATGACAGTCAAATTGCAAAATTGGCTCTAGTTTTTTTGTAATCTGCAAGAAATTAATGTTTACATAACGAAATGCATTCCAATAGTAAAAGGTCAACTGTAATAGCCTACCTATAAAAAATCAAGTCATTGACTACATCTTAGATTTCTTCGCCTGTCTCTTGTACAGCTGTTCGGGAGCATCTCTGAGGAGTGTCCAGCAGTAGTCAGCCAGCATTGTAGTGGACCATTTTCCCTGGTATCTTTGTTCCATTGTTGCGATATCTTGATGAAAACGTTCGCCGTGTTCATCACTAACAATACCACAGTTGCTAGGAAAGAAATCCAAATGGGAATGAAGGAAGTGAATCTTTAGAGACATATTGCAGCCAAGTTTCTTATACTTCATCAACATGTCTTCTACTAGTTCCTTATAGTTTTCTGCCCTAACATTTCCGAGGAAGTTTGTAGAAACTAGGCGAAAAGCATTCCATGCTTGTTTCGCGTCACCTTCCAGCAAGTTGTTGAACCGGTCATCTTTGAAAAGTTCTCGAATCTGAGGACCCACAAAAACTCCCTCTTTAATCTTTGCTTCGCTGAGTCGAGGGAATTTTTCATGCAGGTATCGGAATGCTGGCAAAGTCCGGTCAATGGCTTTCACGAAGTTCTTCATCAAACCTAGTTTGATGTGAAGGGGTGGTAGCAAGATTTTCTGAGCCTCAACCAGAGCTGGGTGTTGGATATTCTTCTCTCCAATGGCTACATTCTGCCTGTGAGTCCATTCCTTCCTCATGTAGTGCATTTCCCTTGCTCGGCTATCCCACTCGCATAAGAAACACATGTATTTTGTATATCCTTGCTGCAGTCCCATTAAAAGGGCAACTACCTTCAAATCACCACAGAGGTGCCAGCTGTACTTGTTATACTCAATGGAATTCAGTAGCTGCCTTAAGTTATCGTATGTCTCTTTCATGTGGACAGCATACGCTACTGGAATAGATGGAAGAATGTTTCCATTGTGCAAAAGCACAGCCTTGAGACTCAGTTTCGAAGAGTCCACAAATAGTCTCCATTCTTGTGGGTCATGAGTGATTTTTAAAGCATTCATGAGGCCCTCAATATCGGAACAGAATATCAGATTACTTTCCTTTCTGAAGAAAGGCTCCAATTGCTGGTGGCGCTTTCGATATGCAGTAATTGTGACATCTTCTTCTAGAAGATTCCATTGTTGGAGTCTTGATCCTAGCAATTCTGCCTTGTTCTTTGATAAGTCCAAATCACGAATCAGGTCATTTAGTTCTTCCTGTGTTATTCTGTGTGGGGTTGATGATGCACCACAGTGAAAATCTGGATCACTGCATGCTGATGGACCAGGAGAAGAACAGGTCGACTCACCTTTGTCTTCGTCAGATGAATCAAGAGAATATTCTGCTGGAGGTTCTGGAATAGGAAGTCCCTCACCATGTGGAACTGGTCTCAATGCAGACGGAATGTTTGGGTAGACTATTCTCGACTTCTTTCGCTTCGTTATTCCGCCGGAAAGAGGAGGAACCAAGCAGAAGTAACAGTCATTTAGGTGGTTGCTTGGCTCTCTCCACACCATTGGGACTGCAAACGGCATTGATGACCTTTTGCAATTCAACCACTGTGAAAGCTGTGTTGTACATGTAGCACAGCATATATGCGGAGCCCAAGGCTTGTCTTGGTCACCAACCTTGCATCCGAAGTAAAGATGATATGCCTTCTTCACTTGAGAATTGATACTTTTCTTCTGGTTGGCAAATGTCACTTCCCCACAAATATAGCAAAAATTGTCCGCGGTATTAACACACTTTCGAGGCATTACTGTTCTTTATTGTACGTAAATGGATAAAATAATAAGTTTTATGTAACAGTAGCTTGAACTGTCTCGCACAACGTCTAAAATATTTTAAATGCTGAACCTATCTGATTGGGCTTTATATAGTACACTGCTTACGTCAGCTTCAGCAGCCGCCTGGCATTAGTATAATAGGCCTACACATGTATAGTACACTGCTGACGTCAACTTACTTCAGCAGCCGCATGGCATTAGTATTGCATTGCATCAGAAAATGATGCAATCAACTGTGGATGATGTGAGCATGATGGTATTATGCAATGTTACATCATTATTCCGGATGTTGCTGCAGTCCTACTGGAGAAATTTACACAGTGAAACATAGAAAATGAGGTATATGAATATCTTCAAAACGAGAGCCAATACAAATTTTTCACGGTTATATTCGTGTTCGGCACACCAAAATACTACAGATTAGGGCCTTTTCAAGTCAGTAATGATTTCACTGTTGACCAGTGTAATCGCAATGTAGTGACGGTGTAAAAAATTCAGCACAATTGATAAAATGTATGCCGATTGATATCGTCCAAAACCATGTGCTTTTGACGAGGGACCGTCTCAAGAGTGTGTAATCATAACTGTAAAATGAATGGACACAATGTATACATTTACACGTATTGTAAACATAACAAAACTTTACAGCGGACAATCTAACTAGCTAATTTGTACATATCATGCCAATCAGTTGATGAATTTGTTTAATGTGCAAAAGTTACATTTTTTGTTATGTATTTTTACCTCATGCAACCTTTTTTTTAAATAAATGTTTATCATAACCTTTCTTCTCATATTTCAGATTGCACTTTTACTATTGATGGAACATGTTTTCTACGGTAACTAATGTACCCTCCCTGATTATCTTTTCCACTTCAGTGGCATGACATGTATAAATTAGCCAGTTAGAATATCAATCAGCTAATTAGAATTTCAATAAGCCAGTTAAAATATCAATCAGTCAAATAGAATATGAAACTAATTTCAATCAGCCAGCTAGAAAGTCATTGAGTCAATTATAATATCAATCAGTCAATTAGAATATCAGTCAGCCAATTAGAATTTCAATAAGCCATTTAGAATATCAATAAGCCAGATAAAATATCAATCAGCCATTTAGAATATCAATAAGCCAGATAAAATATCAATCAGCCATTTAGAATATCAATAAGCCAGATAAAATATCAATCAGCCATTTAGAATATCAATAAGCCAGATAAAATATCAATCAGCCATTTAGAATATCACTAAGCCAGATAAAATATCAATCAGTCAATTAGAATATCAGTCAGCCATTTAGAATATCAATAAGCCAGATAAAATATCAATCAGTCAATTAGAATATCAGTCAGCCATTTAGAATATCAATAAGCCAGATAAAATATGAATCAGCCATTTAGAATATCACTAAGCCAGATAAAATATCAATCAGTCAATTAGAATATCAGTCAGCCATTTAGAATATAAATAAGCCAGATAAAATATCAATCAGTCAATTAGAATATCAGTCAGCCATTTAGAATATCACTAAGCCAGATAAAATATCAATCAGTCAATTAGAATATCAGTCAGCCATTTAGAATATCAATAAGCCAGATAAAATATCAATCAGTCAATTATAATATCAATCAGTGAATTATAATATCAATCAGCCAGTTAAAATATGAATCAGCCATTTAGAATTTCAATAAACCAGATAAAATATCAATCAGTCCAATAAAATATGAATTAGCCAATTAGAATTTCAGTTAGTCCATTCAGATTTCAGTAAGCCAGTAAAACATCAATCAGTCCAATGGAATATGAGTTAGCCAATTAGAATTTCAATCAGCCAATTAGAATGTCATTGAGTCAGTTAGAATCTCAATCAACCAATTAGAATGTTAATCAGGCATTTAGAATATCAAGCATTCAATTGAAATATCAATCAGCCAACCAAATGAAAATAATGGGCAGAATAAGGAGACAGTTAAATCATGATAGAAGATAAAGGAGAGATGTACATCATGTGTGGATTATATTGGTGAAGTCTTGTAATACACACTTTAGGTTTTGCCGCTGCATCACCAAACATTAATTAATTACTGCTGTTTCCCTAAAATTAGATACATTTTCATAAAATGATATTAATTTATATCCTCACTCGTTAAAATAATATATGAATAATTAATATACCCTGCATATAACTAATTTTGTCATTTTTAAGAATATTTTGGTGATGTGAGAAAATATGCCTCAACCTCAGAATGAAGAATGGATCAAAGGTATTTTAGAATCATATCTCTAGTTTCATCATTGGTATTAGAATCACTCTCTAGTTTCATCATTGGTATTTTTTTCTATCCAATCACACATTTTGATACAAGACAAGGTAGAAGAGGGGACGTTTACACATAAATTATGCACTGAAAATGGATTCTGGAAATGTTTGCTTCTAAAAGTTGTCTTCCTATTGGATATTTCTACTATGTGCATAATCTGAAAATTCATACTTAAAAAAAATAGAATTGTATAAAACTATTTTCCATAATATGTACAAGCTGTACCGTTCCAGTCCATGTGTCATAATACTGTGACTGACTTGAGTCAGCCTAGTGGGATTCAAATCCATCTAATTCTCCCAGAAAGATAACTACCATCACCTTTTTTCACAGACCACTCTGGTGGCCTTGTGGTTCGAGCATCTGCCTCGGATGCGGGAGGTCGTGGCTTCGATCCCAGGCCGAGTCATACCAAAAACTTACAAAATGGTACTAACAGCTGCCTCACTTGGCGCTCAGCATTAAGAGGTTAATGTTAGGACTGGTGGGCCTGGTGTCAGGATAATGTGACTGGGTGGGACATCATGCTACATGTCTGCAGCATGATGCCCAGTGCAGACATTGTAGCGATATGACTGAAAAATTGTTAAAGCTATGTTAAAAATCAAAATCACAAGAGCAACAACACAACCTTTTTTCACCATTTTTTGTGTAATATTATTTTAAGAAATAAAGCTAATACAAAATTACGAATTTCATTTGTTATCTTAACAAGAACATTCAAACAAAAATATATTGACATTGACATATATCAAGCTCAAAATTACTTCAGAAAATATTGTACATTCAGCATATTTTGAAAGGCATGACATAATTTTGAAATTATTGCACATATATGGGCAATAAATTTGTATCCTTAATAATTTTGCCTGTATGCACACCCACAAATCTATACTTATTTAATATAACTCTTGTTAAAATAAGTAAATGTTGAATGCATGTATGTAATAAATATATCATAACCACATTTTATTTTACAAGCACTACATAGCCATTAAAGTTACTTCGACAGATGCAAAGAAAAAAATTCTCTTCAGTAAATTTCATTCAGAATTTTTTTAAATAATAATTTTTTACTAACATAAGCAGATTGAACTGTCCATGTTAACTCTGAGAAATTGTAGGCCTGGTGGCACTTCAATATTCACAGTAATTATTAATACTGATCCAAGGGAAGTAACTTCTCCATGAAATTATTTAATTGTGTCATTATATACAATATTTGACATGTGCCTTGGTAATTTCTTGTATTCTGAATAGCACATTAAGTTTTAAAATGATTTGAAATGTACCTCTCAAGGGTCTTTGCAATATTGAATTCAATCCCACTTATTTGTTTGGGATCAAAATACCATACCTTTCACCAATATTGTGTTTACGGATATAGATTTTCACATCATAATTTTTTTTCATGTTTTCACCAGGAAGTTGTATTTTTGTTTTGGGAAATTCTTTTGCATAATCTGTTGTATATTTCTAACTATCAAATTGTTGTTTCTCAGGGCGACCTACTATGAAGTCTTCGGGCAAAGTTATCTCCCTTCCAAAGATCACTAAAGGTGGAATTGTTCCAGTAGTCTTTTGAACTGTAAACCTTTAGGCTATCATTGCAAAAGGTAAATATTGATCCGAGTCTGTTCGATAATCAGAAACAAAGGGTGAAAGCAAGTTCAGTATTGTACAGTTGGCTTTTTTAACCATGATATTTGATTGGGGTCTTGTAATGGTCGTTCAGGTTTTCTTGACAACCACAAACTGAAATATTTGATCCCTGATCTGTGGATCCGTGTTGTTATGTATATTTAATTTATTTTGTGTACCTGGTATTTGGCTTGATTAAGGGTTGTGCTCACCTGATTTTTGTCATGATTGTAAGAAATAAACATGTGTTGACTAAAAATTAATTTCAAGACCTAACCTTATTTACAAGTTAGTGAATTTTTCCATTAGACTTGATTAGTTTTCTTGAGCATTATGTTGTGATATAGGTCAGATGACAGTCTTATATAAAATGGGATTTGGTAAACAACTATTCACTACAATTTTATGATACATCTGTTAAATCACTTATAGCTGTTTTAAGATATTTTTTGAGGCAAATTGGATAAATTCATTGGAATTACAAAGTGCTCATTGATTTTTTGAACAAAGATACTAATTTTAGGATTATTGAGAACTCAAAGACATTCAGGATTATATCTTTGTGCTATATCAGGACATTCCACACTCTTGGTTCATCAGGACATTCAAGACTTTGAATTAGTTCAGAACATCCATACTTGGGATTATTTCACATATAACTCACAATGCTGGAAGTTCCTCTTAAATTTTCACTTTGTAACTTAGAGAAATTCATTATATTTTCATTTGACTACACTTGTGGTTTTAAGTCTTTCAGTTACATATTTCTGGACCATAGAGTCATAATAGTATATATGAGAAATAGAACCCCAGATCTGGATATGAAGTTTTGAATTAGGCCAAATAGAATATGTGTGTTTCTAGTTGGCCACCATTCCTGTTCCTCATTGCTGACCCTAGCACTTTCTTCACCATGTTAAAAACAAAAGATCAAAAAAAAAAAATCACATTAAATATAATTTAAAAATAAAAAGAAAACCTGCCAAAACCAGTGTAGTGGGAATCACATACATTTTTTGGCCTTAATGTTTTGTCTGCAGTCTGTGTTTGATATATATACTTGATATAGGAATGGCTTAAGTCTGCAGTCTGTGTTTGATATATATACTTGATATAGGAATGGCTTAAGTCTGCAGTCTGTGTTTGATATATATACTTGATATAGGAATGGCTTAAGTCTGCAGTCTGTGTTTGATGTATATACTTGATATAGGAATGGCTTAAGTCTGCAGTCTGTGTTTGATATATATACTTGATATAGGAATGGCTTAAGTCTGCAGTCTGTGTTTGATATATATACTTGATATAGGAATGGCTTAAGTCTGCAGTCTGTGTTTGATATATATACTTGATATAGGAATGGCTTAAGTCTGCAGGTTGTGCTTGATATATATACTTGATATAGGAATGGCTTAAGTCTGCAGTCTGTGTTTGATATATATACTTGATATAGGAATGGCTTAAGTCTGCAGTCTGTGTTTGATATATATATATACTTGATATAGGAATGGCTTAAGTCCATTTTGTAAAATAATCTGATTCTACCATTAGATACTTTATGCACTGCTTGGTTTTTGGTAAAAAACACATATCTGTACCTTCATTTAGAAACTTTTACTTGAGCCACAAATTGTACAGTTCTTGCGCCAGTTCTCAACATTTCTTCCTAAGGCTTACCAGAAGAATCCAGTGAAGTACAGTTTCTAAAATTGGATCTTGTAACTGTAACTTTGCTACAATAGTGAGGTTCAAATTTTCTATATCTAAATTCTCTAGGTCAATTTCTGTACCATTAACTAATTTCAGAATTAGCAGCATTATTTATTTAAGACTCTGCACATCAATTTTAGTCTTTTTTTTCTCTTCAGAATTAGCATTTGATAACTATAATCACATTTATTATGTTTAAATCTCGTATTTGTATGCTATGATTCAGTACTAATCTCTTTAGGTGTATTACAGAATTCAAGTTCACTCATTTCATTCATGCTATATTTTGTTTTTGCCATTTTATTCTGTTTTGGGGGTACTATTTGGACCAGATTCTTCCGATCATTCCTCACACCTTCTGTTCTTTTGCACAGAGCTCTACCAAGACTGAGCTGAAGTAAAAGACAGGGACAAAAATTGTCACCATCATGTCGTAGTCAACATCGTTTCTGAGTCATCATTGTGTCAAAGTCATTGAGCAGCAGAGGGGGCGAATCGGACATTTTGTCCAATCGTTATTTGGCTTAATTATTACTTTCTGCACTCAACGATCTAGTGTCGTCAGCGCCTGGTAAAAAAAAACGACGACGTCGTTGGGGGATCGTCGCGTCGTCATTTGGTTTAATTAACACCTTCTGCGCGCCGATCCCCAGCGTCATCAGCGTCCGGTAAGCACATCGACGACCGCGTCGATGTCATTGCCCCCTCTGCTGCTAAGAGGTTATTTACAATGAGGGTCTTTATGATCTTACAAACAGAGTGATCACTAACTCCTCCTCCTGTAGATCAATTAGGTTATTTGACTGATCGGTGAGTTTAAAATTAATTCTCGTTAAAAACCGATCATGGCATCGCATATAGACCGGATTAATCGGATTCTCAACGATTAAATATCCCGGAGGGGCTGTTGGTGAAAATGAATAAAGGATATATCCCTGTTGAGCTTGATTTGATTGATTGGTATCCACCTGGTAACTCCCTTCGATAGCATCACACACTAGATTGATTGCTATCACCGATGCGATATTTACGTTGTACGGGGCAATATGCCTACCATCATCCCCGTTATCGTGTCTGAGGATATGAGTTGATGGACTGAGAAAATCATTAAGAGACTTTCTTAGTTCTGGCGCGTTGTATCCTGGAAACTTGAAATCGGGTAAATCGGCTTCTGCGATATTATACTCGGTTAGGAATTTTTGTTTATTATCATCGCTGCTATCGAATATTGCTTTAACGATTCGTTCATTGATATATTCCATGTCTGATATAAGTTGATTTAACGCCTCAACGTGTTTTTGTGCTTTTGTTTCCCATAGCCGTCCTAGTTGTAATTGGTAATCACGATTAATCCCGATAAAATACTTATTAATATCACTTAAACTAATTATGGCCGCGTCGGACAATTTAGGAGTTTCCTTATACGAAAATATCCATTGCATGGTATTCCTGTCTTGAAATGTAAACCTACTGGGTAATAATAACACGCTTTTTATAATAGGCAAATCAATTTGATAAGTGGAATCAATCTTATGATACGATTGCTCATTCGTGTGAAATTCCCGCGGACTTTCATGAGGTGGATTCTTAGGCCATCCTAGTATGGTTCTTATTGAACTGTTATAGATATCAACCGTATACCCCGGTGTGCTTATTTCAATCGTCGACGATAACGTCGGTTCATGAACCGTAATAGCGATTTTTGATTCTTTTCCTGTGATCGATTTTATCCTGCGTTGAAATTCTTCATTAATTTGTTCTATTTGGTATGACCCAGTTGGTATTGTAACCTCCTTCCAGTCTGGGGTTCCATCGGGTTTACTTGTCCATGCAAAAACCAGCGAGTTATTAGGTTGTTGTCCGTTAAATGCGTCCGCTCGAATATTAGGCCAACTGTGATATACTCGCAATTTTGCCAGCGCTATTTCCTTCACTGGAACCGGTGATGGGAAGTTCACACTGAATTCGGGTTTCGTTGACGTTATCGATATCATATTTGTTTGTACCGGAGTGGTGTTCTCCGCGATCCGCTGAAGTAATTGAAACCCTTCGGGGTTCAGCGACATTATTATTATTCGTTGTCTTTAGTGTTTAATTTCAACAACCAGGTGGTTCCGGCTTCCAGTTGAAAATCCTCGATTTTTGACATCGCGGAGCTATACAACTGGACCATCGTGGAGAATTCAACATCGGATACGAACAAATTATCAATCGATAACGAGATCAACCCGGATAATTTCGAGTACGCGTCGGATACTATTTGATGTTTTACTGTATACTCGTTGAGTTTTTTCTGAAAACACGATGATATCTTCCTAGTGATTGCGTTGGCAACTCCAGCAACTGTTGTCATCGCGGAGACAGCGATTGGAACAGCGATCGGGGCTATCGTGGTCACCGTGGATAAAATAACACCGGTGCCAGCTACTATACCCGACACCGAGTACACGACCGCGTCGATGGCGGTTATTTTACGACGGTATTTTTTTATTTTTGCACGGTATTGTTCGGAAAGCGTTTTTAAGTTCGCGGAGAATTCTTTTGCGGTATCGAATCGATATTGATGTGACGTCGGTGATACCTCTGATTCAATTTCCTTGGTGGTCATTTTTATTTTAAAAGAGCTAGTGTTTTTAATTACTTAGATTCGCTGCAAATTCCACATACCATGTAATGTTTGCCCCAGCTAGATTTCTATCAACGGCATAAATTGTAAACAGTTCAGTTGCGTTCTTGTCTATAATTGTTGATATTGTATTGTTAAACCCGGATGAACTCGACGATAATATATTAAACTGCATCATTGAAACCAGTGTCAATCGATAAATACCCTTAACAGTTGCGGTAATATTTACTGTATTCTGTGTAGGAGTCCAATCGAATGATCCATGCCGAATTGTGTATACTGTGTTGATGATGTTCTCATGAGGGATTTTTATTTTTTCGAATTGCTCTGCTACTCTCGGTAGTCCGTCTTTAATCGCTTCAACATCAGTTTTAATCGTTCCTATTTCCTGTATATGCGTGTCCACATCTTTTTTGTTCGCTGCAACCCTAGTAATGAGTGTATTTATTTCCTGTATATGCGTGTCTATACTTTTTTTGTTCGCTATAACATTAATTTTGAGTACTTCTATTTCCCCTTCATGCACGTCTATACTTTTTTTGCTCGCTATAGCATTAGTGTTAATTGTTTCTATTCTCTGTCCATGCGCGTCTACATTATTTATGACCGTTATAACATTAGTTTTGATTGTTTCTATTTCCCGTGTATTCTCGGTCATACTTTTTTTGTTCGCTGCAACATCAAGTTTGATTGTTTCTATTTCATATGTATGCACGTCTATACCTTTTTTGTTCGCTGCAACATCAGTTTTGATTAATCCTATTCCCCGCCAATACGCGTCTACATTTTTTTTGTTCGCTTCAATATCGGTTTTGATTGTTCCTATTTCCTGTGTATGCGCGTCCACACTCTTTTTGTTCGCTTCAATATCGGTTTTGATTGTTCCTATTTCCTGTGTATGCGCGTCCATATTATTTATGATCGTTGTAACATCAGTTTTGATTGTTTCTATTTTCCGTCCATGCGAGTCTACATTATTTATGATCGTTGCAACATTAGCGCCGATTATTCCTATTTCTCGTTCATGCGCGTCTACATTCCCTTTGCTCGTTGCAACATTAGTTTTGATTGTTTCTATTTCCTGTCTATACGCAATGATATCATTTATAGTTATTGTGATTTCATCCGGCTTGGTATTTTTTTTACCAAAGAATTTATCAAAGTTGTCATCGATCCTGTTAACATTTTTTCGTAACGTGTAAAATTGGCCCGACAGCGTCGTAAACTCCGAAATAGTATTCTTTATTGTTGCAAGATTTGGTTCGGTTACCGTCGGGGTCCCAAAAAAACTAGCGGTAGTGAGTTGTATATCGGTGACAGATTTTTTCACCCGCGCGTCGAATTCGATCATAGATATATTCAACGATGTAAGTCTGTCTCGAACGGATGTTATCTCATTCATCACCTCCGATATATGTTTACCCGGTTTGAGTCGTCCGTCGCCGGTATACAACGCGATAGTGCCATTGGCTACATTAGGATGTCGTATTAAAACGTCATCCAGCGACACATTACTGGATTTCAATTTACCCTGGCGGTCTTGAAATACAACTATTTCACCTGGGTCAACACTTGTTAAATTCAACGTATCAGCGATTTCATCCTCGATTAGTTTTTTTATGTCATCGGTGGTAGGCGTTTCCGTGGGCTTTTTCAGCGCCGAAACCGGTCGTCCCCAAATATCAATCATTATTATCTAATGTAATTGTCTCTAAATTTCCCACTAGTGTATTCGTTTACAACCTCATGAGGTGGTTTTCGCGATGATGAAATCGCCGCAAGTACGTTTAATACCTCACGACCACATATCGGTGGGTCACTTAATCGCTGTGTTGGCAGCGTGGAATAAAAAACCCGGGCTGAACACGCCCGGGTTGAACACGCCCGGATATACCGCATGAACTCTTTCGGCGGGGCTAACCCGTATGAATCAAAATAGACGATTGCACGCGGATCAATCGCGTATGCAACCCAATGAGTTCCCGCTCCGGAGGACCCATCGAGGTTAATTATACCGGTTTCAATATTCCTTGGTGCCGCCGGTAATTGATCCCTCATGAAAACACCTCTGAAGTTTTTTATCGCTAACGCGTTTGCGGCGTCTATTAAATCAAAATTAGACATTGGAGTCATAGACTCAGGAGTCATTGACTCAGGAGTCATAGACTCTTGCGTTAATAAACGGTTCCCGGTAGTCTTAGACCCTTTCCCGAGTACCATGAATACGGGGTTCCCGGTAGTCTTAGACCCTTTCCGGCCACGGATCGTTTTTTTTTATAGCCTTTCCCGGTTGCCTTCTTCAATGCCATCCCCGCCGCGGTACCAACGGCTCCTAACGCCGCCGCCTTAGCCACTGCTGGTGCGGCCGCGGCAATCAACGCTGGAATCGCAGCTAACAGCGGAAATATCCCACCGGTCTTTTCCATGTCTTTGATCGCTGCGGCCGAGAAATCTATTTGAACACCCTTTTTATTCTTCATCGCATTATTGAAATGTTTTATTTGACGCGCCGTCAACGATATCTTATGATTACCACCTGCCATCTGTGACGGCTTCAGCGTTATTGTGGTCCCGCATTGTTTAGCCGACTTTGATCGTAATTTCTTGACTTGACCATCAGTCAACTCTACACTGACGACATTATACGACATTTTATTGTAAACGCGTTTGTGCTTTCAATTACATGTTTTCCACTGGTGCATCAATGATTCTCATTCGTCCACCAACACCTTCTAGCAGCATTGATTTATCGCTGAGAATGACAGCGACCGCTCTGTAATTAACACCAGCTGGGGCTATACGAGCTCGGAAGTGTATATCAACGACGGATTGTCTCGTTAAATCAAGATGTTCCAGCGAAAAATAATAAATCGGATACAGTTTTTTAAAATCAAGTTGTGATATTTGCAAACCGGTGTCGACGTTTTGATCACGACCCATATATGACAGCAATCGATGATACACACGTGCGATATGGTTGTCATCGTAATTAAGCTGTATATCCTCGGATGGTTCCTGTTGTCCGTTTATTCTCAGCGAAACATCCCTGACTCCTAATTGATCAAATATCATATGGCTGTGTTCTTGATTATCCAATCGATTCCTATTCTGTAGCGCTATGAATATATGACGCGGGGCTGAAACACCCTGTTTTGATGCTAGGTGCCATGTAAACGTATCGGCGACGTTATCCTCTTTAGCATCAGTTGTTACCGCTAGCCAACTCAACAGCGATTTCCCTCCCTGTTCCATAAATGCTAACAATCGTGCTTCCGTGGTAACTGATGGAGTCAGCACCGGCATCCACAATGCCATTTTAGTTAAAATGACTTTACCGGCAGCGACGCCAGCAGCACGCCATATTGCATTGTTATCATCGCCCCTTCGCGTCAGCGCGATTGTATGCTTAGCCCCATAGATAACCTTCCTGACATTTCTGCAGAATCCAAATATGTGATGGAGTGGAATCGCGCATGAAAACTTTCGGCGTGGTCTTTGCAACATTCCTACTCGTGTTGCAAATCCTAGATTAAAATTATCGTTAGTACTTTTTATGATATTGAACTCAGCGACCGGTCTTACCCTGCGGTCTGGATTGGCTGCTTCAGCTTGTGGGTCAAATGCGGTATCTCTTTCCACTAGCACGTTGATGTACTGAAGATGGTCAGCGCTATTATCGGTGTCCTTCGCAAACATCATAGATGGGCCCGCCGATCTTGTATAATCATCTGAATACCTCGCTAACCCAATTATCGTCGTTGCAACATCAACCTCGCGTTCTATTGATTCAATTTCTCGCCCGTCAATAAGATATCTGGCGCTCTCAAATAACGCCATGATACCGTTGTTGACGAAACCAACTCGAACACGAGGGTCATCTGCGTATGGTGCATTATCGGCAGCATTTGTCACGAGTTCTCCCTCAATTTCGATAAACGCTTCACACGGCAGAAAGTATTTACTGGTATCTTGGACTTGAAGTTCAATTCGCGATCGTAGGTCAGGTTGCGCTGCATAATAAGAATAATATTGATAATCACGGACAGAATCATCCCTGCGTACTGGGGCGTCTATATCAAACGCGGGATCAGCGGTACGCGCAAACATTCTATTATTTATCATGTTGATGTTTTCAATTGCGATTTTTTCGTCGTAAATTCTTTGAATTTAAACCACTCCCCGCTATCGCGTTCATGAGCGCGTTGGTTGCCGCATCGGCGGATGGCGAAGTCGTCGCCAACGACTCTAATTTTTCTTCCACGGCGTTATTTATTACTTTACTGACATTTGCAGGCATCACTGTCGTTGATGGCATTACCGGTGGTTTCTGTTTTCTTTTTGAGAATCTCTTAGATTTCACCAATGACATTAGTTTGTCCCGCGCGGCTGAAAGCGCCTTTCCGGCAACATCTCCAATGGCACTAATACCCTTATCACGAATAACATCAATAGCCTTCATTCCTAATTGTTTGGCTAACGGCGCTACTTTTGGAGCCATTCTTGTAAATAACCCCGCAATGGTGCTACCGAGACCATCTCCATAGTACGCGCGGTAAACAGGCAATCGCGAGTTTACCACGTAGACGAGTACTGGTTTATCATGATTGTAGTGTATGATCATCCTTATTAAAAACACCAGTTTTCCAATTAATCATCCACGAGCTCGTCTATGAGCGTTCGATATGCATTAATGTCCATAATACCGCCTGCAAATAACCGCTTGCAAATATCAGCGGCCTCATTGATTATTTCCGGAGAGTTATTTCCGGCTCGTTTTCCTCCAATTAGTACCTCTAGCCGTGATATATCACTGAGAACACTATTAGGGCAGGTAACGCCGTAGGATTCTTTACCAACAGGGTATCCTTTTCCTTTTTTTGGTGTTATACTCTTAACTTCCTTGTGGAATGCGTCGTAATCGGATTTACTACGATGTGGTAATGCATCTTTATGTTTACTTGCTAAATACACTATTCTTGCCCAGTCCTTTAACGACTTTATATTTTTCTCGTAACCGCTATTGATATGCTTCTTATCTCGTATGCTCTTAGCAAAATTGTTGGCAGTAAAATTAATTAATTCTTCCCTGTTGCTGAAGCCTCTAATTTGATCTATTGTGCTCTTCTTGAGTACAATACGGGGTATATTCCCCTCTTTTTCTTCCGGTATTTCTTCTTCTGGTATTTCTTCTTCCGGTATTTCTTCTTCTGGTTCTCTTGCGGTGGCGCCTAGTTCTTCTTCATCGGCCATTGTAACATAGGGTTCTTGTGGTTCGGTTATAGCGAGTGGTGGTGGCCTCCGTGTTGTAGCAGCCGCTATTTTTGCAGGGAGTGTTTCAATAGACCTTTTTGTTTGTTTTGTCTCTGCCGCTATCTTTTCAAGCGCACCAAGAACGGGTACAGTTGCCGCCGTAACATCCTTAGTCGCTTTAGTTACCGGGGCAAATAACTGTTCACTTCCAACAGCAAAATCAGTTTGCATTTGTTGTCGCGTTTGAAGTTTCTCTCTCACTCTATCTCGTAACGGTATAAACTTTCTAAGCGCCGCTAGCCGCTCTCTGGCTAGCCGAGTAGTAAGTGATTCGCCTACCATTATTGTAAATTGATCCGCAATTTTCTAATTTTCCGCCGAGTGTACCATCGGGGGTTCCACGGAGTTTTCGTCTATAATCCTTCTAATGTTTTTGATCTTACTAGAAATCTCCCGGCGTCGTTCATAAACACGTCCGAGTTTTTTTCGTATTATTTCAACGGCAGTAAATAGTCCAATGAATGCATTTGCGTCATTGTGGTACAAGTTTTCATTGATCGTATGTTGTAATCGTTTTATAAAAAAGTACTCGCGGGCCAGGGTAAAACGCCCCCGTTTCGACTGTTCGTTAATAATCTCATAATCGGATAATATTTTTTCACTGTCGAGACCATCAGATAATTCAATTCCTTGATTTTTTAATTTTGAAATCTCGGCTAATATATTATTGATGTCTTCGATATTCATTATTCTTATAAAACATCTTATTTCTAATATCAAAAATTTTAATAAAATTATTGGGGCCATTTTTGACCCCGTTTTTTGTATGGACAGTACAATGCCGTAGATCTCCACTCGAGTGTTGTGGCAGATTGCAGGCATACATGGACAGTACAATGCCGTAGATCTCCACTCGAGTGTTGTGGCAGATTACAGGCATATACATATACTTAATTAAGGACATTCACATCTTGGAACCCCAAAGCATACATCTCCGGGAGGGAGGCCTAGGGTGACAAACGTCATCGTAGACCGCCCAGAAGATATGCTTGGGGGACATCACTACATGTACTTAATTAAGGATGAATATATTTACAATGAAATGATTGATGGATGATGGGACGGCACAAGACAGCACAAACATAAAACGGCGGGGCGGAACTCTACGGCCAATTCAACCAATCAAAAGCAACCCAATTAAATTAACCCGGTTGCATGATTGTGAACAAAAGACAACCACACGCCCGGGTCAAGAGCGTGGGTTAGTTTTGATTAGTTGAATTGGCTTTCGAAAGCCCCAGGCTTATAACGAGTCATCTTATATATAAAGTGACTAATACAGCGGCGTCAGTCACAAGGTGTGTGTTAATTTGAATTCCCTTGAATCGTTTGAATCCTTAAATACTTATTAATGGTGTTTCACGGCATTTAAATGAAACCAAATACTCAAATAAAACATTAAAAAAAAGAATACAGCTGTTAGATAATAGCGTGTATTTCATTAGTTTTCATCGTAAAATGATTAATTAATCGCAACATTAATTGAACTTCAAGGGACGCAACATTAATTAGACTTCAAGGGACGTAACTCTTGTCATGCGACGCTATCACAAAACGAGTTATCTCCCTTTGATGTTATATATGAAAATCGAATTCTATGACCCGTCTTTTTTGAGATCGCTGTTTTAGTTATATTCTCCGCAACATCTAGAACTGATTTACTACAAATATCGAAGTATTTACCAGCCGCATTCATAGAGCGAAATATTTTTTCTTCGTGCGTTATTGTATCAAATGACTTTACGGGTTTTGCCTTTCTCATCCCTCCTGTTTTTCCAAATTTGGAATTTTGACTCGGTGTAACAGCTCTTAGATTACACAGTCTGTTATTTTGAGGACATCCATCAATGTGATCAATAACGAGACCGTCGTTGATCAGTCCGTTAAACGCTTCATACACCATCCTGTGAATAAGACAGATTTTTTTTCCCAGCATTAAATCGCAAGTATCCGTGATTATTTACGGTACCAACCGGCTTCTTCAGTCTGCGGTTTCTAACAATACCGTCGCGAGATGCCTCGTAATTAACAAACACAGGGTGAGGTCTGAACTCTTGGTTCATTTGTATAATAATACTACTTGTCTAATTTATTATTTGGTTTAATTATAAACCTTGCAATATAGTCCTGAGGAGTTTTGATGACGAAGTCTGCGGTGGGGTCAATGACGGCGTTTTTAATTCGCTTGTCATAATAGCGTTTTAGTTCCCTGTATCGCTTTCCGCCACAATTGATACACAACTGTGATTTTCCTCTTACACCGACGTGGCAAACCAAGCACGGGAGGGGGCCAAGAGAACCATTACGAACGCTTTGTAAATGATACCCGCAGAATTCACCTCTACATGATTTATTGCACGGGGTTGTCGACCCAATCATCAACCATTTGCAGTGATTCATTATACTATATTCTTTCATTTAAATACTTGTTTTAATTATATGGATGAGTTCGAGAGATTGGCAGCAATTAAGCCCCGGAAAAATATTAGGTTTAATCTCGATAGAGTCCTCAAGGACACACCAAAAGCGTTAATAAACGATAAAACCCTGTTGAGTAAAATACGCGATTGTATCAATGAATTCAAGCGTGATGGCGCATCTCACAGTTGGTCAACATTTCGAATTGATGGCATTGTTGATGCTACCATGAACGACAACCGCGCAGCAATGATAATATCACAACTTGACGGTAAAAGGTATTTCTTCAGAGTAAAATTCATTGTCCGGGTGGAATCAGGCGATTGGATCATGCGTGATAAATTTGAACCAGTTCTCAGCGACAAGAAAACAGTCACTGTCAGCCGCGACTCCAAGCCGGGGTTGTTAACCGGAATTGACAAACCATACTATGAACGAGCGTATCCTGAAACAGCAGTTGTTTATGGAATATACCCGTTAAATAAGAAACCTGATATCGGAAAACTGAAACCGATGAAACAGTCAACTGGGATAAATTGTGTAGCAGAACGAATAATAGAGCATTTTACAAATGCATGTCGAGGAAACAAATTGACTGATTTACGACGTAGCAAAATCAACCAGTGGGAACTAACCGTAAAAGAGCGTGGAGCAACCATCAGCGACATAGCGAGATTAGAAACATCGCTGAGATTTCCAATAACCGTTACAACGATAACCGGTGAAGTATTATACGAATCGAAGTATAAATCGAAGGGAGCCCCAATCAAAATTATTGATCATAACGAACACGCATGGACGCCCGCGATCACAATATTTCCACGGGATAGAACAGTAAAGTATATCCCGGGGGGATTTTTAGGAGAAGACGGTTTTCTCGCGGAGAGGAAACTATTTGATGCTATTGCCTACTTGTGTAAAAACGACCCTGTATCAATGTGGTTACTTCGCAGCGCTGAAAACGATGCGGATACCTTTGATCAGTTTGTAAGACCAAACGGTGAATTATATCGCACTGAAGCATTTCACAACAGGATGAAAAAAACCGCCATAGAATTTGAGGAGCATGATGAACAACTGCTAACAAATTGTTTTACGATTCCATCGGTTGTAGCTCATGTTGCAGCAAGGAAAAATGCGTGGAGACCAACGCGCAGGGAATTTCTACCGGATGTACAATCCAGTTGTTTGGAATACTATCACGGTGGACTATGGAACACTGAATACAACCGCGACGCTATGATCTCGGTTGATATGGTTGCCTGTTATCCAGCGAGTTTTCTCGGGTATGGATCCGCCGCTGAGTACTTTAGACGATTTGGACACCCCAGTCATGAAATGACTCGTGTTGCTATTAATGGACCACTGCCTGATTTTGATTTAACCGGATTCGCTCGCATAGTATCATTTGAATTCGCGGCAGGACTCCATCGCTGTTGCTATATTTGGATCGGTAGACACATGGCTGAAAAGAGATGGCTGCCAATAGCGCTGCTACGGTATATGATTGATTGTAGCATGCTAGTTTCGTTGATTGTCAGTGACGCGATTATATCATACCGGGCACAGACTGAAGTCTGGTTACCAGAACCGGAGCGTCTAGATAGCATAATTGACGAGTCCAGAAAAAACATTGATGCCGACGAGGAATATATCATCGAATGGTCCAGGAGGATATTTAACCAACGAAACCGCGAGGCAAAAGATCTCGGTAGAAGAATAATTGGTAAGTTCACACAAGGTGGAAAAAACCACGACTACAAACGATATTGCTCACGGCTGATTATAGATGACGCAGAATATGATTTCGTAATCAAGGACACAGTGGCAAAAAATAGATACGTGAACTGCAAAACAGCTTTCTTGTCCAATGGAACGAGGTTGGGTACAGTTGTTACCTACAGCGATGGAGACAGCCCGGCGTATCCACATTTGAGGGCGTCTATGCTGGGATATGCCGCTATCAATTTATTCTCGATGATAAATAGATTCCCCGATACCGCGGTTAGAGTAGCCGTTGATTCGTTTTATGTTGACGTAGCGTATAAGGGAAACGTAGCCGAGTTTACTAGTCCGGACGAGAGTTGGGGTACATGGAGAATTAAAAATGAAATACGACGCGATTATTCCCCGTCAGCAGATGTCACCGTTGAGAACAACTACTTACGCGGTGATAAATTGTCAGAATGGTCTAATGCACCATCGTGTTCTGATCCAATTTGTAGACACAAGACGGTTTATTTAAGCGGCTGTGGCGGGTCAGGAAAGACTACTCGAGCAATTGAATTATTTCGAACGCGGGCAAGTATAATCGTGCTTACACCGACCCATAGACTAGCGCGAGAGATAAAACAACGAAATGTTGACGCCGTTACTTATCACAGCTTTTTTCGATACAGCGGCGGTGAGTGGACTCCTGATCGAATGGGTGAAAAATTTATTCCCGACATTATCATCTGGGATGAGATATGTACTGTTTCGTTAGATACTTTACAAATGTTTCTTGAGTGGTTGCTGCGCGCGAATACAGCGGTAATCATGTGTGGGGACCATGGCCAACCACCACCATTTGTCGGCGAGGGTCCACATGATTGGTTAAGGGGTTTTGTGGACTATTATGAAGAAACCGATACTGATTACCGAGCACTTGATGAACAACTGCGCGAGGTTAAGAAATTAATCAGATTACAGCCGGATAGAATTCAATGTGAAATAATTCGCGAGGTGATTCCGGAAACGCCGTTAAATGAATTCTGGGAAACATGGAGACCAAACGATTTGATTGTAGCGAGTAGAAAGATAGTCAGAGACACACTTCAGCGGAAGTTGTTTACGTTGCATAAGGAAAAGTTTCCAACGCGTCCAGTGCCGTTATGTTATAGACCCGCGGACACACGGCGGCAGAACATTGAAGTTGAAATTCCAGGTCGGACAGAAAAACAAATTCTCGTGCTGAATGATATCGTGCTCGTTGATATCAGCGTCGTCGAGGACGCGCTACGTGCTGATAAATCCCCGTGGACGCTAGGATACGCAACAACAATACATTCCTCGCAGGGACTAACCATCACGGACACAATTGTTTGGATAGTTGATAATCGCATCGAATGGTCGAATCTAGTCTATCTTGCAGTGTCCAGAGTACGAAGGATAAATCAGCTTCGAAGAATTGTTATTGACGAAGACACCGACGAAGCCGGCGACAAAGTCACCATCGATGCAAGCGTCATTGATAGAAAACTCTCGGGTTACCGCCAACAGGATAAAAAAAAACAGCGGCGTTTTGATATTGATGCCGAATTAATAATCTCGCTACGACAACAACAGAATAATCACTGCGCGAGTTGCAATTGTATAATGAGTTGGCGTTATTCGGATAAAGACACTCGCCAATTTACCGTGGATAGGATCGATAACAGTCTCGGTCATGTCAAAAACAATGTGAGGTTGACCTGTCTTGAGTGTAATAGACGCAACGGCGCTAGTTAAGACCACGCGGGGGTAATTGAGTATCGTTAGGTATCACTTGTAGTTGCTCGCGTGTAAATCCGCGCTGAGGAGCAGTTGAATCCAGTCTATAGATCGGTGGTCTACCAGTTGATCGTGTTATCGTTGATATGTTATGTGTGGTAACACTCCAAATAGGATCGGTAGCCCTTTTTTTACCGCCTTCAAGCTCTCCTGGTTCATATAGATATCTAACAGTGACATCGCCAAGAATCGGCTTAGAAACGCTATTTATTTTTAATTTTCCGGGTATATACTCGTATTTAATCGCGTCGCTGGGCTTCATGTTGATTACTCGGGTAATTTCGTTATTTAACGCTGCAATTACACCTGGCAACCTTTTAACCCATTCACGAGATCGTTTTTCTTGGATGAATTCCTTCGCGTATTGATATCCAAATAACCGTTCAGCGAGAGTCCGATTGAATCGTTCAACAATTGCCTGATCACGATGTAGCGCAGTATGACCTCGTCGTATCGCGACGCTATGATGTTTCAGCGTTGATAAAACAGCGCCGCGAAATTCACTACCAGGATCAACTTGTAATAGATTTGGCCAGCGCAGAGGACCTCTTCGATAAATCCGCTCAAACGCATCGGCTACTTCAGTTGCTGACTTTGTTTTCAACGGTTCCGCTTGTTTGTATCGACTCGCAACATCAACTACGGTTAGCGCGTATTTGTAACCGTTGTCATGCGGCAGAAATAGTATATCAGCCTGATGAACTTCATTAGGTACGCTGACATCAAAGCGCGAGAAGTTGATTTGTTTAGGCGGTGGTAGATAGATTTGCCATATAGCCTGTTTGGATAACCAATTAGCCGCAGTGGTCTTTGTTACCTTTGCAGCGCTTGCAAGCTTACCAATTGCGGCCTTCCCCTTCCAGTATCCTCTCGGAGAATAATAGATGGAATCCATCGTTTTTCTTGGATGATTGTTATTAATTACCAGCGCCAATCATTAATTTACCTTTCATAGCCGATTTTACCAACCATGAGGCCAATTTTTCTTTGACGGATTTATCAGGAATAGCATTTAGCGCGTGAATTAATTTTACATCCGCGATATGACGCTGTTGCAGATCGCTACTTTTGTAAGCAACATCATGAGCATGACACGCCTTATCGATAGCGTTTATTGGATACTCACCGGGTTTGGGCTGATTTTGATCATCGAGTCTAATATCTAATCGTGTTCCGGGGCCACAGTAGTTATATCCTGGGAGGTGTTTTTCTCCTGGATACTTTGCCCACGGTGTTCCGGGGAGTTTTGCCAATTTGGCTGCGATGTCACCTCCTCGCTTTTTTTTAAAACATCTCCGGGTCTAATAGAAATAAATCTAAATTTCTTTGTACCGCATTGTACACACTTACCAGTAAGCGCCGATCTGTTATTTCTTGTCGTAACGGTTGTCATATCATTTGTGCCAGTACGCACTCTACACTTCACACAATATAGATCCATAATTTATGTATAGAGATATGAATATAATTGATTTTTCGGCGACTAAAACAAGAGAACCAGTTAAGCATGTTGCAGCGTTACCAAACTCGATCCGGATGATTATCATCGGACCATCTGGATCCGGCAAGACGCAATTGTTACTCAATTTAATAATGAGATGGATGAAGTGGGATAAGTTGTATTTGGTTGCTCCTAGCGTAGATGATCAACGATGCTACGAGGTGTTGAAAGATTTCAACGAGAATGCATCAGCGATCGCTAAAAAGAATGTTATTGAGTTTATTACGGATATCAATGATGCACCGGGTATTGATGATATTGATGGCGACGTTAACAATCTAGTCGTGTACGATGATGTTATGTTAGACAATCAAAAGAACCCAGCTAGGATATTTTCCAGAGGCAGGCATAAAAACACTGACGTGATATATGTCACTCAACGATACACTCAGATTCCAAAAGTAATCAGAGATAACTGCAATATTCTTGCTGTATTCAACGGCGTTGATACACACACGCTACGAAATATTTGGCAGACATGGTGCGGCGGTGACATGGACTTTAATGTTTTTCGAAACTTTTTTAGTCATGCTCAGTCGACCCCACATGGATTCATAACGATAAATTTACATGATCCTCGGACACGATATCGTATCGGACTTGACCAAATATTCGGTTAGTTGTAAATAATTTTCATTGTAAATAACCTCTTAGCAGCAGAGGGGGCAATGACATCGACGCGGTCGTCGATGTGCTTACCGGACGCTGATGACGCTGGGGATCGGCGCGCAGAAGGTGTTAATTAAACCAAATGACGACGCGACGATCCCCCAACGACGTCGTCGTTTTTTTTTTACCAGGCGCTGACGACACTAGATCGTTGAGTGCAGAAAGTAATAATTAAGCCAAATAACGATTGGACAAAATGTCCGATTCGCCCCCTCTGCTGCTCATTGTCGTGTTTGAGTCATCATCATGTCTGCGTCATCATCGTGTCTGAGTTAACCTGGAGATATAAGAGCATACAGAGGATCATGTTATACAGAGTAAATTTTTTGTAACAGTATCGTTGGTATTTTGCCCATTCAATCAATACCAAAGTGTAATTGCTTTGTACACGTTTTATTTATAGTGCCATATCTACCGTATATGTTGGGACACTTTAATTATTGGTACACCATAAATTATTTTTTTTGTGCACTTTATATTCTCGGACCCATTGTTTTTTCTCTAATCATAACTTGTGGGACACCTTTTAAATGATTTGAAAATTACATGTCGGAAAATGCACTCAAACCAGATGAAAGGAAATTATTGGGGAAAAGTTGTTTATTCAAGTCTTTGAAACATAAAATTGTTTTATTCAAGTCTTTTCTACAAAGAGAATGCCTACTTGTGATTGCATGGGTGTGAGATTAAATTCTGCAAATATGACATGAATCTTAACTTTTGAATGTTGTTAATAATAGTTAATGAATCAATATACATTTTAGTAGGTGCAGTGATACCTCACTGTAAAGTCCACCAGTATACTGCCATCATTATTATAACATGAATATGGTCATGTGATAACTCACTGTAAAGTCCATCAGTATAGTGCTGTCATTATTATAACATGGGTAAGGTCATGCGATACCTTGCTGCTAAGCCCACCAGTATCCTGCTGTCATTATTATAACATGGATATGGTCATGTGATAACTCAATGTAAAGTCCACCAGTATACTGCTGTCTCTATTATAAGAGGGATATGGTTGTGTGATACATCACTGTGAAGCCCACCAATGTGCTGCTGTCGCTATTATAACAGGGACACAGTCATGTGATGCCTCAAAGTAAAGCCCAAAATTATGCTACTGCCATCATTATAACATGAATATGGTCAGGTGATACCTCACTGCATAGCTGATCATTATACTGCTGTCTCTATTATGACATGCAATATCTCACTATACAGTCCATCAGATTAATGATGTCTCTGTCATGGACATTTTCTTGTGATACCTCACTGTAATGCCAATCATTATACTGCTGTCAATCATAACATGGACATGGTCATGTGATACCTCATTGTGTAAAGCCAGTTGGTATACTGACGTCTCTTTTATAACATTGATATGATAATGTGATACCTCACTATAAAGCCCATCATTATAGTGCTATCTTTATGATCTCAAACTGAAATTTAAAGACTTTTCAGGATCTCATCAAACATTTTATAAGTCAAATAATCATATCAATTTCCACTGTGTTTCTTTGTATTTTGGTTCACCAAAACACATCAATAAGAAGTCTTTCTCTTACCACATGAAAATTGGCCAGCAATGTTGATTTCCTTTAATTTATTTCGGCAAATTCAGCAATACCTTTCAAGTTGCTGAAGAGGTACAAGGGCTGGTTGGTGGAATGAGTGGGGTTAAATGTACACAGTGTCACTTAAATTTGATGATGTATTATTTGTTTCCATTTTGCACTCAACTACATTCCAGGTTTTCATTTCCCTTGGAACTGAATAGGAACTTTTCATAATAAAGTAAAATCAGAGGGTTAGTGATTCCAAATATTTTGCAAGTGTTTGTGATTCACACTTTTTGAATATTATTTCAGCACATTCAACAATTTTCCCCATGATCTACAATATTATGATAATGCACACTTTATGCTTTGTACATATCACCCTATGTAGTCAGACAACCACTTCTTGAGCACACTATCCCACTTGTACGTATCACCGTATTTAGTCATACAACAACTCCTTGAGAACACTTTTTATGTAGTCAGACAACCATTTCTCCTTTATCAAACTTTCTATGTAGTCAGAAAACAATTTCTCCTTGAGCAGTTTCCACTTGTACCTATCACTCTTTGTAGCCAGACAACAACGTCTCCTTGAACACAGTTTCCACTTGTACGTACACAGTAACACCTTGTGTAATTAGACAACCACTTCTCTTTGAACATATTTTCCACTTGTACCTATCACTCTTTGTAGTCAGACAACAACTTCTCCTTGAACACAGTTTCCACGTGTACGTACACAGTAACACCTTGTGTAATTAGACAACCTCTTCTCTTTGAACACAGTTTCCACTTGTACCTGTCACTTTTTGTAGACAGACAACAACTTCTCCTTGAACACAGTTTCCACGTGTACGTACACAGTAACACCTTGTGTAATTAGACAACCTCTTCTCTTTGAACACAGTTTCCACTTGTACCTGTCACTTTTTGTAGTCAGACAACAATTTATCCTTGAACACAGTTTCCACTTGTACGTACACAGTAACACCTTGTGTAATTAGACAACCACTTCTCTTTGAACACATTTTCCTCTTGTACCTATCACTCTTTGTAGTCAGACAACAACTTCTCCTTGAACACAGTTTCCACGTGTACGTACACAGTAACACCTTGTGTAATTAGACAACCTCTTCTCTTTGAACACAGTTTCCACTTGTACCTGTCACTTTTTGTAGTCAGAGAACAACTTCTCCTTGAACACAGTTTCCACTTGTACGTACACAGTAACACCTTGTGTAATTAGACAACCACTTCTCTTTGAAAACAGTTTCCACTTGTACATATCACCCAGTGTAGTCATACAACCACGTTATCTTGAGCACACTTTCCACTTTTACCTAACTACCCAATGTAGTCAAACAACAAGTTCTCCTTGAGCACAGTTTCAAGCCATGATGTTCAGGCAGAATAATTATTTTCATGGACATTGTTCAATTGTATCGTTAATCAGGAAATAGCTCTGCCCTTTCCATCACATCTTTTCCTTCACCCAATCAAAAAAATTATATTTTTAATGGATTTTGCAAAAACTAAATGGAACATCACTGACTGTTACTTAAGAAAAGAAAGGATACATATAATATGAGATACAATTTAATTTTGTGAATATCACTATTTTATTACTCCATGTGTTAGTGGAATAGCTTCAAAGACTTTGTATATAACACCATACAAGATTGGAACCTATTACCTGATATACTCATATATAAGCCTGTTCGCATATATGCTGCCCCCCAAACTGAACAGGTATAAACACTAAAAGGTGCATGACACGTGTATAAGCCAACCTACAACTCGAAGACATTTCAAGATGCACAACATAAGTTCTAAATGCATTTATTTAGGCAAACTTGTATTTAAAAATATTACATGTATACTTATCTCCAGGTTGGTAAATCATGATGATTATGTGTCTTGTACAATTAAACGTGCATACCTTTTTAAAACTATTACCTCAGTTTATAGGATCGCTTATATCATTGAAAATGAGTAGCTCATGAGCGTGTGATTCAACGTAAATGAAACAGCTATTAAGGACTAGCTGAAATGTTATCTGGAAGAATACAATTTGGTCAAAACAATGAATAAAGCGAAATCGGCATCTAATATGCTTGGGATTAAGTAAGGATTTAAGTGACACTATACACGCTTTGCACTGTGTATGTACTGTACATTATAGTTCTCCTTGGTAAACTCAGCCAGCCTGCGAATTATGAAGTCTGTATTTACCTTCATTTAACTTCGTGTTGGAGAACTCAGAAAATATGCACATGCAAAATAATAACAAGATCAATCATAGTACTTTATAACAGTTTAATAATTGTCGGGTCACCGAAAGTTACTTTTTTTTGCATGCCATTATCTTAGAACACAAAAAGAAAATATTGTTTCATGTCCCAAGATTTACAGTAACTACAGTTATCAACAAAATACCTAAAACTGTCAGGTTTAGACACTGGCCTGTGGATAAGCCGATCCCCTTCTTCCAGGTCTTTATTTTTTCCTATATTATTTGGCTTATACGTGAGTATATACGGTACCTAGTATTATCAAGATTATTGTGATATCAGTATTTTTAAACTGACTGTTAAGTCTCACCTTTAGTAACAAAACAGCACCAAATTCAATGATTTATTACTAGTCAGAATGGGTTTTTAGTGATATGTTTAATTCTGAAGAAAGATTTTAAATGTTTGAATTGGTTTTAATGATATGTTCAATAATGTAATTAGACTGCACTTGTTTCAACTGGTTTTTGCTGTTATGTCTATATCTAAAATAAGATTTTACTAGTTTGAATTTGTTTTTAGTAATATCTTATTATTATGAAATAAGTTTCCTAGCTTGATTCGGTTCTTAGTGATGTGTTTATTTCTGAAATAAAAAGTAATATCTTAGTCTAATATAAAAAATGTATAATTTAGTCTAATATAGAATTTATAATTTAGTCTAATATAGAATTTATAATTTATTCTAATATAGAATGTATAATTTAGTCTAATATATAATTTATAATTTAGTCTAATATAGAATTTATAATTTAGCCTAATACAGAAATTTTAATTTTAGCCTGATATAAAAATGTTAACTTAGTTAAAAGCAGAATTTATAATTTAGTCTACTAGTATCACTGAAAGCACCTCGCATGTGTGGCATAGGATGAACCGAACTCATTGTTTTCAAAATATTGTACATTATACATAAATTACCCTCGGGTATCATTGTACAAAACAATATGAAACCAAAGTACATGTATTTAATAAATAAAAGGATTTATACAATTCTGTGACACTTAAATACAATTTTGTATTTGGTCTAATAAAGCATTTTTAAAATTAGTATAATTTACAATCTTTAATTTTAGTCTTGTATATAATTTGCAATGTTTGTCTAATATAGAATTTCAATTTTAGTCTAATATAGAATTTTAATTTAGTCTAATAAAGCAATTTTAAAATTAGTCAAATCTCCAATTTTTAGTGTTAGTTTAATATAGAATTAATTACGGTAGGCTGATATATATGTATTTTTTTATAATCTAATTTACAATTTGTATTTTATTTTCTCAATAGATTATGTAATTTAATCCAATGTATAGTTTTTAATTTAGCTTAGTATAGAATTTAAAATTCAGTCTAATATAGAACTTTTAATTTTATTGTAATATAGACTTTTTAAGAAGTCTAACAGAATTTTGAATTTTGGTCAAATTTATTTTTTTGTAATTTTAGTCTAATATGGAATTTGTTTATTTTTATTTAATATGGAAATGTCATTTTAGTCTAATATAATTTTTTAAAATTTTAGCTAATTATATAAGTTTTCCAATATTTTTATAATACATTATTTGTCAATTTGTTATGATATAAGATTTGTAATTTTAGTCTAATATAGAAATTTTAATTTTAGTTGATGTAGATTTTTTAAAAACTTTTAGTCTAACCAAGACTGCAATTTTTTTAGATTTTAGAATTTTTTTCTTTTAGACTAACACATTTTTTTAAATATTGGTCTTATAATTTGTTAATTTTAGTTTAATATATAATTTTTAATTGAATTGATCGATTTTCTTTTTGGATCTTAGTAAAATATATTTTTTAATTTAGTATAATATAGGATTTTTCAATTTTTTATCTAATATAGAATTTTTAATTTTAGTCTAATATAGAATTTTTCATTCCAGTCTAATATAGAATGTTTTTACTTGATGTCTGATATAACATTTAACTTTTGTCTCGTATCAAATTATTAATTTAAGTAATATACAAGTCTTAATTTTCAGTATGTGCCTTCCCCAAAATCTTCATCCCTAACATGTTTTTATAATATTTTATGAAATGAATATTTTCTTATTCTTTGCCATATGTTGTTATTGCCCTAAAACAATTATTATTGTTATTATTATCATTATTATTATTATTATTATTATTATTATTATTATTATTATTATTATTATTGTAATAATTACTAGTAGTAGTAGTAGTACTATGACAAACCTTACACTGTATATGTGTAGTTGTGTAACATTTGGCCAGTAATTCATATTATGTTGATGCTGTTGCCATTTTTGGTAGAGGGCACCTGTGTTGTGCATTTCTGTAACCTGAAAAAATGTCAAACCTGTATTTAGCAGCCACCTTTGTATACATGTCACATGTCCATATTGCTGGTGTATATGTTGTAGTTTTTATGTAACGCTTTGCTTTAGTCTTGCATGTGTTTTGTTTGTATTATAGTTGTCTTATGTGTGTGTTTCAAAATTGTTGTGATTTATGTCTCTTAGCATTACTGTTGTCTTATGCATGTTATGTTTTATGTCCATCTCAAGTATAGTTGTCATGTGTGTGTGTCACATGTTGTGTTTTATATCTGTATTATTTGATTATAGTTGTATTATGCATGATGTGTCTCATGTGTCATGTCTGTCTATATTATAGTTGTCATGTGTGTGTGTCACATGTCATGTTTTATATCTGTATTATTTGATTATAGTTATCTTATGCATGCTGTGTCACATGTGTCATGTCTGTCTCTATTATAGTTGTCATATGTGTGTGTCACATGTCATGTTTTATATCTGTATTATTTGATTATAGTTGTCTTATGCATGCTGTGTCACATGTTTGATGTATGTCTCTATTATAGTTGTCCTGTGTGTAGTGTGTCACATGTATTTTGCCTATCTGTATTATAGTTGTCTTGTGTGTGTGGTGTGTCACCTGTATTTTGTCTATCTCTATTATAGTTGTCTTGTGTACATGGTGTGTCAAATGGGTTTTGTCTATCCGTAGTATAGTTGTCTTGTGTGTGTGGTGTGTCACATGTGTTTTATGTCTGTATTGTAGTTGTCTTGTGTCACATGCTGTGTTTTGTCAGTATTATAGTTTTCTTGTGAGTGTGCTGTGTCACATGTTGTGGTTGATGTCTGCATTATTGTTGTCTTATACATGCTGTGTCACATGCTGTGTTTGTTGTTTGTATTATAGTCTTATGTGTGTGTGCTGTGTCACATGTTATGTTTTATATGTATTATAGTTGTTGTATGTGTGTGCTGTCTCACATTATGTATTTGATGTTTGTATTATATATGTCCTGTGTGTGCCATGTCTGATGTCTTGTATTTAGTGTTTTTTGTTTTATTTTTAATACATGTTGGTCCTAAGTACAGTTATTATTATTATTATTATTACAGTATCGAGTCCAATGACGTAACTTATGTGGTCTGTATATAACTACAGTGGTAAAATTTGGCCAGTAAGTAGTATATCTTTAGACTGTTAATATTCTAGTAGATGCTGTATATGGTTCCCATGTTTTGCTTATATATATACCTGAATAATGTCAAAAATGTATAAGCAGTCACCTCTGTATAAATATCACCTGTTCATACCAGACAAATTAACCAAATTATTGTTGTTGTTGTTGTAGGGTTATATACCATTTTTCAGCACAAAATAGGCTATACATGGCGGCCAGTATAACTGGTGGAGGAAGACCTCTGGAATACTCTGGGAAGAACCACCAACCCACAAGAAGCTACTGGAAGGCTTTCTCACTTACCCATGTTAGCCAAGCCTGAGACTCGAACCCACACAGACAGAGGTGAGATGGCAGTGATCTGTAACATTGAGCACTTTAGACTACTCGGCCACTCAGGGACCCAATTAATGAAGTCATATTTTGTTTGCTATATAGACCCTTACCCAATTTTGTTCATGGTCACCTGAAATGGTCCTATATAGTCACACTAAATCAGGGGTTATACAGAATTCTGAATGATAAATTCAAAGACTTTTCCCAAACTTTCAAAGATGACAAACTTAGATTACCAGACATATTTTTGTAATATTTTGTACACAAGTTATGTTATATGAGAAAACAATGAATGCAGAATACTACAATATTGTTTATTGATGAAATTCAAACTATAATTAATCAAATGAAAGAAACCATGAAAACTCGATTACATTCAAATCTAACAACCTTAGACAATTTATTTGTGATTGTGGGAAGAAATTACAATGTAAGTTTTTTTCTTTTTTCAATTTTCAAAGACTATTACAGACCCCAGGGTAATCTGTTCAATTTTCTCAAACTGTCATGGCCTTGAAAATGCTACCTCATTTTTCCCAAACTGTCAAAGACCTTCAGAGACCATAAGAATCCTGTAAATGGTCATAAACAGTCACAATAAGTAGTCCTAAACATACCATCTACATCACACAAACCCTGATTTGCCATTTGCACCCTAGTTGGTCCTGAAATGTCACTTTAAAAGGTCATAATCAGGTGCTCTAAATGGTCTAACATATACCCTATATACTTACCTGTCAAATCCAACAGCAAACTGCACAGACCCAGATATGCCATACATAATATGCCAGCAGATCCGTGTATATGCAAATTGTTTGGAGTAATCAGTAAAACAAACATAGACTCAGATATATCATGATATAATCTACCAGCAGATCACATTCTATGCAGATTGTTTGGAGCAATAAGACAACCACAGACCCAGATATGCCATAACATAATGTGTCAGCAGATCTGTGTATATTTAGATTGTTTTGGAGTAATCAGTAAGACAATCACAGACCCTGATGTGCCATAACATGACGTGCAAGCAGATCTGTGTTTATGCAGATTGTTTGGAGTAATCATTAAGAAAATCACAGACCCAGATATGCCATAACATAATGTGCAAACAGATCTGAGTTTATGCAGATTGTTAATAGTAATCAAAAAGACAAAGCTAGAATATAATTTGATGTGAATTCCACCAATTTGAGGAATGCATCCAGTATGTATTTAGCGTTCACACTCTGAGCACGAGAAAAGGTCTGGCAAGTCCGATTTCCAATCACATTGAACCATAAAAACAGCACTATCTGGTCAATGACAGGTGCATTTGTGTCTAGCATAGCAGCTCTCTACTGCAACACTCAAGCACTCCAGATCCACGTAGATGATATTCAGGACTTTCATCTTTCACTGCACTGAGGTAAATTTGACAGTGTTGTTGCCGGGATCGGGCATGATTATGCGTTGTAGTTTTTCACTGATACCTCAGTAGCAAAAGTCATGTCTGCTGGGCATATCTTGTGTTAAATGCACAGATGCTTTTTTAACCCTTGTATTTCCTGTGCCATTTAATCAGCCCGGCACCATCTTAGATCCACATATTGTGTGATACAGAATCTAAGTCTTTCATTTCACTAAAGAATTAATTTTGTGTTCGGCAGTTTGTAGCACATGAACACGTTAACAACGATACCTGGTTCATTAGTTTCAAATTTATTCAGTGCAGCTTTGGCCACTTGCATTGGACACTAGATTTATCCAAACCTGAGTTTACCCAGATGGAATCAGGTCACAATTAGTGCTTCAGTTCAGTATCCACCAACGTATTTTTAGAACATTTTTTCCTCTCTCACTTTGATGGTGATAGAAGAGTTATGTTTATGCATTTTTGGTAGGGATTTAAAGGTTTTTGTTTATTCTTGAGAATATGAGCTCAGGGTTTGGGTTTCCACGTGTATTTCAGTGACAGTGCACAATGAGTAATAAGGCCTTGGTGATGATCTGGAAGTGAAATATGTGTTATGTTTACATGCTGCTCTGTTGACAGTCCAGCCTCTCAAAAAAATGAAGGTCAACCTTTGACAAGAACTTCACCGTGAAGTTATATTTGAAGGTATGTTAGATTAACATATGATCTGTATTGATTGTCGCACAATGGAATGGTCAATATTGAGAAACGTATGTAGAGAACAAATAGTAAAATTAATTGTGTTCCATGGCCTGTCAGTGTAGTATTGGAGTAAAGTTTAAATTGGTATAAAATCTGTATTAATAATGATAGATGCATGATATTTGAATATGTTATGTATATTGACTTTGAAAAAATAAGAATGAAATAAAAAAATAAAATATTAATTTTATTTTAAAAAATTTAAATGAAATTAAAAAAAAATATTAAAAGGAATCCCCCCAATGTACATATATAATATGTTTTGGAATGACATTAAATGATATCAGTATGTATATATTACAGCACCATATACAAGCTCCAATGTTAGATATTTGTCAAATTTTGTCAGAGAAAATATTTTTATAAGTCAGAATGAGACCTTCATGTAAAATACATGAAGACAAAATTCTATTTTGTATTGGTCATTCAGACTATTTATTAAGGGTCCAAGCAGTTAATTATGTGTTTATGATGGCGTCACTTCCTGTGTAACACATATCTGCTTGTATAGCCTTCAGTAATCATTTATAAACATAGTTATAAGGTATTTAGTGAGAGGACAGACATGAAAACTGTATACTAATATCTACTCAAGTTCTCTATTAAATCATTTTAAACTGTCCAAGAATGAAATACAGGTCAAAGTGATAAAATATACTTTCTCCAGGTATATGTACCCTTGGATGTAAGAAAACAGCAAAATGATGCAAGTTGAATACAAAATGAATTCCATTTTATTGTTCAGTTTAGTTAAGATTGATTGGTGTAGTGCGGCACTGAGGCCTATATGATGTTATGGGAATTCTAATGATCAGTCTTGCTTTATGCATTATTAATTACTAATAATATTTGTTAAATGACACTCAAGAGATTGCATAAGAAACTTTTGATTAGATTATTTGAATTTAACTTTGTACAACTGATCTTAACATGGTTACATATCCCACATGAACAAATATCCATGTATTTTAGAATATTTGATATCAAAAGTTCACATTCAGTACATCATATAGGCTGACATTGTACCTATAGTGAATCTGTAAGGCACATTTCTGGCTGTGTGCCCTGAAAATATCCCAAAACGTTATTTTCATTATGAATATGCCTATGTATGGTAACATTTCAATTTTGTACTTTTACAGAGTATGGTATTGTAGCATCAGCTGATATCTGATTCCATTATATCATTGTGCTTAATAATTAGTAACCAACACTCTTTTGAATAATGTCTGCACATTTGATCTTAACAAGTACATTGTATATGTCTTACATATGCAAATTTCCATCCTTTTATAGAAGTTTTGGGGATCAGAATTTCACATTTAGTTGATGATGTAGGTTTGTTTGGTACCTATAGTTGATCTGTGTGGCCACAATTGGCTTTATTCACTTGCAATATCCAAATATTTTTCCCCTCATGAATAAGATTGCTTATAGTCATATATTTGTATTTAGTACATTGTCGCTTGACTTTCCTGTATACTAGTATGTACTAATGTTCGCACCAATGATCAATCCTCACCGCCCCAACATTGCCTTAAACTGTATGATACATAGTCTACCTGATTAGTTATTTAACCTGTAAATATATAAATATGCTTCTAGAAACCTCATATATTTTTTGGATGAATTTATCACTTTAATACAGGGTCATTGCTGCACATTTCTGAGTGCCACTCTGTTAAACATTTCTGAGTGCCACTCTGTCAAGTTTAATATTTTTGTCCATGCTTGCTACCTTAATGTTAGTTTGAAATCACTGTCTAACACATTTTAACTTAATTTACCTACATCTTACTGTTTTCTAGAATTAAGTGAGACATGTTATATTTTTTCAGGTATAGCCTGGTATCTGGAACAAAGTGTTAGAGTTTGATCAGCTTGGAAGCTCTCCAGTAGCCTGGTGGTCATAGCAAGGTTTAATAAGTACATGTGCAGTTTGCTGCCATAAGTGACCAAGATTAGTTCATATTACCACACTGATATATAGCACCTCAAAGACATGACTTAGGTCTTCATGAGAGAGATTAGCACCATTTTTCAGTAAGGTAGAGCCTCCCTAGAAACTGTATTTTCCTATCCCATTGTCGCCTTTTCAAGTTAACGACATTGAAATGGGATGCATTTTTGCAACAAAACATGGTAGTGGTCCCATCAGAGCTTTAAATCTGAGTGTGCTATTAATTATACAAACAACTGCCTAAGTACCTGACACAATAAATGTGGAACATTAGCACCTGTCATTGTTTCTTTAGTGTGTACACGTACATGCATCTGGACAGGCATATTGTGGTTTGCTGCCAAAATCACTATGAGCTATGATGCTTCACTACCCCAGGGAAAAAAGTTATCAGTTGTACAGACCCAGACTATCATTTGTTTTAGATACCATTTATTGGTCAACTTTGCTGTCTAAAATTGTCAAACTGAGTTTAAAACTTGTATGAAAATTCAAATTTTCAATAAAATTTAGTTTTTCAAAATTTAATGCTTATTTAAATTTTCATTAAAATTTAAGTTATCAATAATTTTCAATTTCATACCCATTTTCAGATATGCCTTATATTGTGTTACAACTAGATGTTGACTGCATTGAAAAATTCCTATAATTAAGGAAGATATACCAAATTTAGCACTACACACTTTCTGACAGGTGTCACACGTCTTGTTTGCAAGGAAATTCAAAAAGACTTCATGTATAAAGTTGAAATAGATGTTGCATGCAAATATAAAAGTTTGACTAAAATTGGCCAGAAAAAATTGGACCTGTCAGGAATCAGGTCACAGTTAGTACTTCCAGTTCAGTACCCACGAATGTAGTTCTAGTCTATTTTAGAACATGTTTACCTCTCTCATTTTGATGGTGATAGAAGATGTACATTTATGATTTTTTGGTAGGGATTTAAAGGTTATTGTTTATTCTTGAGAATATGAGCTCAGGTTGTTATTTTATGCGTGTATTTTGGCGACAGTGCACGGTGAGTAATAAGGCCTTGGTGATGATCCGGAAGTGAAATATGTGTTCTGTTGACATGCTGCTCTGTTGACGGTCCAGCCTCTCAAAAAAATGCAGGTCAACCTTTGGCAAGAAGATCACAGTGAAGTCATATGTGAAGGTATTTTAGATTAACATATGATTTGTATTGATTGTCACACAAAGGAAAGGTCAATATTAAGAAACAAATGAAGAGAACATATAATACAATTAATTTTTTTCTTTGTCCAGATGCTGACACTTTTTTTTGGGCATGTATTGATTGTCACTCACCAGTTATAGCGCAAACCAGGGTACCCACTCAAACCAACGATTTTCAAGATTCCTCATGTTGATCACTGACATGGGAGTTGACCATCTTTTGTGTTGCTATGTAACTGGATCCAATAAACGGGTGATAGTGAGGGAGAGAGATAAACATCGACCTGGCCGCATCTTTCGAGAGTCCAACTCTATCCTGCATTGGTGTAATTCTCCAACATTTCGAGAACCTTTTCAATGCCTCTGCCAATTTCATAGCTGATGGTGCTGTTATCTTTGCGTTTCAGGATCACACGGACACACTGTGAGTCCACGGAGTAGCAGTTTTAAATCCATCTTTGTAACATCAAAGATATACAAGCTTTGAGAACAATGTCTGCTTTGCCCCCAGTATGACCAAAATATAGCAAAACTGCTGCTATTCCGAGAATCGGCTCTGTCAGCAGTTACCAAGAGTCTTTCGCTGGTTTGTAGGTGAATGGAATAATGGCCAAATGATTTTCCAACTCACCGGTTTGTTTCTGAAATTCGAATTCGGTCACTCCTGATTGTTGTGATCCTGCCCGAATATATTCAGTCGCTTTTGTGTCGATAGCAGATGCGGGACGACCAGTTTGTTCTTCATCAGCACGAACACTATCGTAACGTCGTCATTTCTGGGCATTCAGGTATTGTTCTCGCGTGCACATTTTTTAGTTGTTTCTATCATTGGTGGTGGTGGTGTCGGTAATAGTTGTTGATTCAGCACAAAGGTGTAACTCAATAATACTAGCATGTATATGCATACCGTGCTGCTGTGCGAGGTTTCTTAGCTACAATGCGGTAGGCGTGCTTATATGAAGGGCAGGTCCAACTGTTTTCCTAATTAGAATATTGTGTAGATGGCTTGTTTGATTTTTGGCATTGTGTCAGAATCAAGAACTGTGATCACTTCATTCCTGATGATTTTTTAAAATCTATTTCTGTTCTATTGTTTTTTGTTTTCATATCCCTTTGTGAAGGTGCATGGGCGACAACATGAATGTGTGGTTTTAATTTCTGTCTTAGTAAATTAATAATATTACCAAACAGATCCACAAGGTTGGCAAGGCTGGTTACATGATTTGATACGATGCCAAATTTCAGGTCGGATGGTGACCACAGACTTTCAGGTAGCATGCGCAGGGGTGTTTTACAGTACTCGGATTGGCATTATCTGCCACATATATCGCATTTTCCAAAGAAGGTTTCTTTGAATTTGTTGCGTCCCAATACCACGACGCATTTGCCTTCCAATACCATGACACTTCCTATTTACTACCGTTTATCTAATTGACAAAATAATTTAATATTTTTATTTTTGCAGCACTCCCTGCTTGTACTCACCATAGCGAACACGAAGTTGTAAATCAACGTTTGGCAAAATAATTGACCACGCATTTATTTGAGTAGAAAGCATAATAATTTTTTGTGCTGAAGTGAGACTATCTGACCTCAATCGACTGATCAGAGGTCATTATCTTTTTTTCAGCGCACATAGTGTAACAAATGGCCAAGGCATCTTTTTATTGCTACAGGTTGAAACATAATATAAAACTGACAGTGCTATTACAAAGCTCTTTTATCAAAGAGGTCAGGATTAAGAACGTGCACTGAAATCAATATATTTGTTGGGTCCAATGAACCCTGGTCTAACTGTATGTTGGAAACGTATTAAACTTTCATTTCAAAAATTCAGTATCACTTATTGGCAATCTTGGCAAGGTATATCCATTATAATTGTAATGTAGACAGAAGCTACTGAAAGTCTTTGTTAAGAGGTAATCTGCCTGTGTCCAAATAATACTTTTCTTCTAGCAAAAGCTTATTATTCATTCAGGAAGAGTGCAGCATTATTAACGACCCTGTCCATTGTCAAAACCTGGCATCCGTCTTAATCTCAGAATCATTGACTGTTGGAACAGCGACCTCTTTACCAATCTAAGAATTCATATAATATAACTGGGTATTAGGTCGTGTTTAATCCTACTGTAACTGACAAGTTTGGTTGGAACATAAACTCAGTTAAATCGATATTGGAATCACTGATTTATATCATGCTTGTACAGTTAGCAGAGCTATGTTTACTTCAAGTTGTTCTGTCTCTTAATGGATTACACATTATTGGTGTACATGTCAAGTAACAGTATCACCAAGTATGTTATTAGCGACAAGATGATATTTTTTGTATTATGAATAGTTTGAATTTTTTAGTATTTCAAAGCCGCAAGAAAGCGTTATGTTAAGAGTTTCATTCTCGTTTATATGCTCATTATATATATATATATATATATATATATATATATATATATATATATATATATATATATATATATATATATATATATATATATATATATAGACACACATACATACAGGCAAGGTGCACCTCCCAAATATTCTCAAGATAATGACTCCTGATCTCTCTCTCTATCTGTTGGTATGTCAGTCAGTCTGCCTGCCAATATGTCTGTCCATCTATATATCATCAGTATGTATATATATATATATATATATATATATATATATATATATATATATATATATATATATATATATATATATATATATATATATATATGTGTGTGTGTGTGTGTGTGTGCTTGTATGTGTGTGGGTGCACTTGTGTGCGTTCGTGGGTCTGTGTATTTCTTCTCAAGATAATAGGTGAAAATTAAATATTTATAACTTAACTAACTAGATGTAATCCTGTGTATGGTTACATTTTTTTATGTACAAAATATTCATTTTTTCACACCAGTCATTATGACAAAGTCGGGTGTTCCATGTACTGGCTCAAGTAGAATGATTTGTAGACAATTTAGTGCTGGGCCTTTGAAGGTGTGCCTGTGCAAGAAAATCAAGACAGACAGATTATAAAAAAAACACCGTAAACAAATAAGACCTATGGTTTATTTGAATATGTTGATTACAATATAACTAATTATGTGTTACTTGTGTTTGTGTATGGAATCTAATTTCTGATTTACTTAATTACATATTCATTATAATATAATTGACTTTTCTTTGAATGTCAAGCATACCATAGGGACCGCTCCGGTGGTCTAGTGGTTAGAACGTCCGCCTCGATTGCGGGATGTTGTGGGTTTGATCCCCGGCCAAGTCATGCCAAATACTTTTAAAAATGGTACTAACAGCTCCCTGGCTTGGCGCTCAGCATTAAGAAGTTAGTGTTAGGACTGGTCGGCCTGGTGTCAGGATAATGTGACTGGATGGGACATGTTACTACATGTCTGCGGCATGATGCCTCAGTGCTAGACATCACTATAAACTGCCACACTGCAGACATCGGAGCGATATGACTGAAAAATTGTTAAAGCTACATTAAAAATCCAGATCACACACACACACACACACACACCATAGGGAGCATTGCATTGTACAGGAATGTTAAAAAGTATTCATAAAAAACAGATCTCCTATTAAAAGTATTAACCGGAATGGAATTTGTTTTTATCAATTACACATTCATACATTTTGGGGATACAATTGTATGTTCATTATAAATAACACATTTCAGTAAATATAATATAGATTTCAGACAGTCAGAAATATGGTTATCATATAATATAGGAGTATATAATTTGGTGGAATAATACACACTACACGAAGTTAAGACACCGGTAACACCATGTACAAATATGACCAATCATTATAGTCCCATGTTTCAGCTGGTATTTTTCTGGACTTGTTGATCAGCGGCGTTGCATTCAGCAAACGTGTTGCATGTATGGACTGTAAAATATGAATAATATGTGCACGATGTCTAGATTTAAGTGCAATACATTACGATGTTAGGGTTGTCTAGATTTATGTACAATACATTACGATGTTAGGGTTGTCTAGATTTATGTACAATACATTACGATGTTAGGGTTGTCTAGATTTATGTACAATACATTACGATGTTAGGGTTGTCTCGATTTATGTACAATACATTACGATGGTAGGGTTGTCTAGATTTATGTACAATACATTACGATGTTAGGGTTGTCTAGATTTATGTACAATACATTACGATGTTAGGGTTGTCTAGATTTATGTACAATACATTACGATGTTAGGGTTGTCTAGATTTAAGTACAATACATTACAATGGTAGGGTTGTCTAGATTTAAGTACAATACATTACGATGTTAGGGTTGTCTAGATTTATGTACAATACATTACGATGTTAGGGTTGTCTAGATTTATGTACAATACATTACGATGTTAGGGTTGTCTAGATTTATGTACAATACATTACGATGGTAGGGTTGTCGAGATTTAAGTACAATACATTACAATGGTGGGGTTGTGTAGATTTCAGTACAATACATTACGATGGTGGGGTTTTCTAGATTTAAGTACCATACTTAGCTGTAATCAGTTGTAGATACAATGCAGTATACATCCATTACAAACTATATTTAAATTTAACAAAGGGTGCTACTGTTGTCAAGCATTTCAATCATAATCAAACAGATTTATGTAATTAGAATATATCCACACTTTTCATCAATACAATACGATAGAGTTATGTTATACATTATAAAGTCACTTCTTAAATATCAACCTTTAAGTTTGTGTCAGTTTTCTGAACTAGCAAAATAACTTTTCAACACCATAAAACCCCTAATTAATAATGTAACGCAATCTAACTATTAATTATTAATGCACAGATTCCATCAATACTTAGAAATGCAACAAACAAGAAATCTAAATAAGCATAATTTTTAACAATATGAGCTTCTAAAATAAACAGTTTAATGTTTCAATTATTTCATTTACATCATGCACATATTTCCTTTGTGGAATTGTCTCGTCCAATTTTGTGGTGATCTCTTCACTTTGTACGAATCATCCAGAAAACCTGAAAAGAAGGAGAATAAATATTCAAGATTATGACAAATCATAAAATAGTTATTATTCCCGTTTTAACCTATACAAAAGTACAAATACATTTTGGCTGTCTTATCATACTGAAATGACTTTGAAAAGTTATTAGATATGCCCATACAACCCAACTAATTATATTTTGTGTGTATGAAAGTTATCTGATTATATAAGACAGGAGGAAAATGTTAGACCATGAATCATACAGGGTATGACATGTTGTCTTTTTCATGTTTGTGACTATTTAGCGCCTTTAGATCTATAAGTGGTCATATTTATTCTAATACTATTTTCATAGGATATTTAAAAGAAAGGTCACAATGACAAGCATAACAACTAATGAAACAGAGTTGATCAGTCATGCAAATATAATCATAAATATTTCATCTATGCAGATGTGTTTGTTATTATTTGAGAATATGCTCTTTTATGTAGATTTTATAACTGTTTTCAATCCCACAACGAATTATATTACCATTAGAAATGTATGATTTCATTTACTCCCACCACATTTGCAGCAATAGCCGAAATTCCAGGATGAAAATGTCCATCCCTGACACTTGGCACACTGAAAAAGAAAGGGAATAGTTTCTAACACAAGCTTTTAGTAGGTCTAACATTGTTGATTTTACCTATGTGTGTGTGTGTGTGTGTGTATGTGTGTGTGTGTGTGTGTGCGTGTGTGTGTGTGAGAGAGAGAGAGAGAGAGAGAGAGTTTGTCCGTTAATGCTGACAGGCGTAGTGTGAATGGAAGAATAGGTTTTAATTGAAAGGCAGAGTCGATAACCCCTTGTGATGCAGGAAAACGCTCGAATACATGCAGTGCTTGAACAGCGATATGCTACATATCTGGCAGGTCCTCGTATTTTCCACTTAATAAATCGATGATAAAATACTCTGTCAAAGCTATCATTTATAAATGAACAACTTATACAGCGGTACAAGCCTGTATGTTCTTCCAAATTGATGATGCCAAGGAAGCGCTAGGTTGGCTTTGTCGTCACGAGTAAATCAAAATTGGACAATGGATGAGGCTCAGCTCAAGATATATTTTGTTCTGACAGCTGGATAATTGAGGGCCTTTTCGTTTTTGGTATGCGATTCTCATCTGTTGGAAGGCACGCATCGAAACACCTTTTTCTGATCCATCCAGGATGGAATTCCGATGGTTCTGAATGCAGTTTTTGCAACCATCATAGCCAACGGCGCTGAAGTCGCTGACTTCTCTTTTGCATTTAAGTCACCTGTGACTTTGGTAACCTTAATAGTATTGAGGTGTGTTTTGTAATGTCTGGCTGCACTGAATCGATTAACTTGTCTTTGATTTTATCACGGCTGGCCATCTCTAGTTAACTTTAGCGAAGAAAGTTTCAATGTGACCCCACATATATTTATTATTGCTCTCTTCATTTTTGCAAACTGGTTTTGGCTAAGGTCAAAAGTAACTTTGTGATATAGCATTATATCTAAATATACTATTTAAGTACAAATTTGTAAAAACATTTAAAGTCAGTGAAAACATAACTAGGTTTTGAATGGCGCATCAATTACTCTCATCCGATCAAAAGAAACCTCCAGCAATAGTGTATACTTGATATACGACCACAGCATGTCATAGGCTCATATGCCATGATTTATTTCGAAGTCAGGCGACCATTTCTTTGATGTGTTCCTGATGATCATTTAGCAGTGTTACAACTCTATGATCATTAACTCTGTAACAGAAACATGCAAAACCAACACTTCTAGCAAACTAACAAATAATGTATTGCCCAAAGAATGCATAGTGAAGAATCAAAAGACACAAACATTATTGTGATTTAAATCCTAAATAATCTTCAATGTTTTATCACAAGTCAGAAATCAAAAACGTTCCGAATGAAGTCAATTTGACTTGAATGTTCAGATAAGGCACAATGACTTGATCCACAATGTCCCAATAATCATAACGGTAGTTCTTAAATCCAAAAGTAAATCAGCATTTTGGAATTATCTAATAAATAATTTAAATAAATATTTCCAATCAAATTATATCTGAGCACAGCATTAACTTTGCTAATATATTCCCAAGTACCGATATTAAGCAATAATTAAACATTTGTTTATAAAATCTTTTTTATTTACAATCTGTCACCTAACCTACAACGCAGCATAATGTTTTGGAAACCTGAGCATTTCTGATAGAAAATAAAAATCACTAATTCATACACAATGCTATGCCTTGAATGTAAATGTTCATAAACATCGTGTTCACCACGCATAATCATTGCAAAAGCCATGTAGACAAAAAGTACCTATGGTCAAGTAGGCAACAACTCTACCCTTAATCACGGACAAAGGTCAAGCATATTTTATACCTTATATATATATATATATATATATATATATATATATATATATATATATATATATATATATATATATATATATGAGAACAGTAATTAAACTTTCGACATTCATAATTTATCTAATAACACTTTAATATACATATCTTGCCCGTTACCCCACGCCATATCTTGAAACCCCCAAAACGCGTGCTTTGTTGCACATACACTTATTTATTACTTATTGGCCATGAAACCTTTTCAACGTTACAAGAAAAGACAGGTTGATTAATGTCATGATCCCCTCAAGGCATTACATGCACTTATGCATCCACAAACTTGTAATTATGATATTCTTGTTATCATGTCTTTGTGACACGAAATACATACCACAAATCTGACAAGCGTTCAGACGTGTAATTGTCGATCCACAATCACTGGTACTTTCAGTGTGGAGAAAAGAAGTGTACGTTTGTGAGAATATATGGAATGGTAATGTTAGAGCAACAACTTATCGGAACAGTAAATACGAGTCATTGTAGTGGACACACCACATTCATGTCTGTGTTCTTGTCTTCAGTAATAATGCTACTATTAAATAGTGAATATAAACAGTGGCATTGAATAGAACAATATTCCTAATTGTGGTGTTTCATAGGAATATTTCAAGTAAAGATGAGAAACGACAAATACTGTGTATGAAAGGTCCACAACAGAAACACAAACACAAACACATTATGTTGGATAAGCGTTTATGAGAGCATCCGTGACTGCCAACCATACACTGAAATACATGTCATTTACATTATCGATATTTGGTAAATATGTGCATGAGACCAAATTGCTAAAAAATGTAGACCATATGAGGTAGGTTTAAGCTCATTCAGAAGTTCGGATTTCCAGCCAGGAATGAATGTGCCAATGTATTTTCTAACATGTAAGATCTGTGAAGAAACCCTTGATTTGAGACTGCTCCGGTAGCCTAGTGGTTAGAGCGTCCGCCTCGGATGCGGTAGGTCGTGGGTTAAATCCCCGCTTGAGTCATACCAAAAACTTAATGGTACTAACAGCTGCCTCGCTTGGCGCTCAGCATTAAGAGGTTAGTGTTAGGACTGTAGTTCTCTGTGCGACATGTACGATAAGTACTATTTTGGTTTTCGTTCCGCACTTTGGTTTTGTTTACCCGATTTTCTACGTTTCATTTTTTTATTATTTTTTATCCTTTTTGTAGTTCTTGGTCATTGAACACCATAGAGTTAAGACTTTAACTTGGCTATCGTTTACTTTCATAGTTGTTCTGTGAACGTAAATTGTTTATTAACCTGTTTAGTTCAAACCATAGCATAGTATGTGGACTGTCACAAAATTGCATGGTAAGGTCTACCAATCTAGCTTGATATATATATATATAATATATAAGTTGTGCTAGACTTCTCCAAGTTCCTTGTTTATATGTCATGACTTGGCCAATAAGTTATATCTAATTTGCAAACAGTGGATAAATACCATGTTTCATCCACGAAAGTGATGTTTGTTTTATTCGACTTTTATTTTATGTAAATCCCTTATCGCACGGTTCCTTATTTATGATTGGAATTGTCCGTGATTATCTATTTCCGCTAGCACAGCATCGAACTCATCCATGCTAATTATGTGAGCCTCGATATCCACCGAATACAGTTAACTAATCGTGTTGAGACAACCATGTGCTACTGGAAGCAGGTTTTCATAGACACGTGCTATTGAATGTAATCGTATTGAACTTAATTAGTCACCGGTTACAATCGAGATAACCCCGACAACAATTTTGATTGACGCACATACAGCAATTGATGTTTGTGTTAGTAGAACAACATCAAGTGAAAGAGTTTCTGCTTCAGCAAGACAACAATCAGCATCTACAACCAACAATCACGTTTCCACTTAATAGATAGCGCGGTTCTTTTGGTTATTTCATCTCGCAGCTGTTTCTCCGCTCCGATTACCTTTTGTACTTCAGCAACATTAAGGGTCCATCATAATTGTTTTTGATAATAATACAATCCCGTATTTCATGACCATCTCCGGACACAGCACACCCCGGTACAATATGCACACTCACTTCTAGCGAGTTATACGTGCTTTTTCTTCTTCTTCCCACTGTTATAACTGTCACAAGTTATAGAAAATCTCTTCTTGGGAAATATTTAAATCTGTAGCGATTATGCGTTATGTTGGTTTAGTACCCCTTCATTTAGAAAGCACACCTGTACCTTTTACATTTATGATCATTTTTGTCAAATATTTGTTACCAGAACAAGTTCGTCCTTGTTGAACAAAAGCTGTTATCATCCGCTTCTTAAATGAATCAATGTTGGCTTAAGACACTCGTCTTTGAACATATCCAGGTGCATACAGCAGTAAATACTACTTCGCACATTGTGACGTATATAACGTTTAATCATTTCGACGTGCTAATGCGATGATTCCAGTCTTGTCTCGATATGGTAGTTCTATACCATCGTGATCCCAAGGGTCAATTTCTATTCGGTTCTTAACATGACTATATTTCATTGTATGTGTGGATCTGATAACACAATTATGTTGCAGTGGAACAAAATTATCATCAAAATTATCCTCATAGGTTAGGTCATCAATCACTTTGTCGGTAAATTCCGCAACCCCATCACCTCGGTCAGAATCCATTACTTATATAGAAAGATAATTCTAATATTAAGCAGAATACCAAATACTGTTAAGTAGCCGAATGAACAAGTGTGAAATGTTACTTCAAACTGAATTTCCTCTTTAGCTTACAATAATAAATCATTTATATAGGTAAAAGAGGTTGTAGCACCATGTTGGTTTCTTATTGCAATAGTATTCTTAGATCAGGCTTATTATTTATCAATGCTGGTACTGGACTCCATCCATTATAATAGCAGGCTATGATAAATATATACGACACAGACTCGCGCGTCGTTAAGATGTGAAATTTAGGTTTATTCAAACCATCTGCATTATTAACAAATTTACCAGTTGTTGATTTAAATTCAGTTTCGATCCTCTTCTTACCTCATCAGCAGTTTACTGTAAAACATAAATGAACCTACCATACCCGTAGGTGCTGTTATGTTAGCAATTTGTTCATGCACATATTGCTTTGCTGTAGCTTTAGTATCATCAACATACTCTTTGATATAAACAATCGACACAGCAGAGTCACTGATTCCACCTTTTTCAGTGACTTCAACCAGGTTCTTTGCGACAGCGCCTTTCAATTTGACAATAATATTTTGAATGTCCACCTGAGACGTTTTAAGTTTGCCAGTGTAATCTTACCTGGATCAGAACCTACAACAACACGGCCAGAAAAGTCAGAAAAATCCGCATTGGCGGCAAGTCTGTTCAGACCCACACCATCGAACAGAGTAACGACCGTAAATGGTAATATTCCTTTCGTATAACAATTAACGTACTTTAATGTTGAATCGATTAGTGACTGCCGAGTGTATTCAAGTACATTCAACGCTTCAACCACAAGATGACTACACATTGACCTGTCCAACCGTGTTTTTACTGTCTTTGTTGAATAAAACAGCGGTTGTTTACCTTTCTTCGTTAAATAATTAAAAACTTCATCAGGTGGTGCCAGTCCATAGGAGTCAAGATATAAACGATTTCAAGGTGTTAACACGTATGCATCCCAGTGTGCACCAGGTCCTTTTGCCTAATTCCGGTTGAAATTATCGGTTGAACGTATGCGTGGCGCCATCGATGTGAGCTCATTTCGAACAAATACACCGCAAAAATGTTTGATTGATGTTACCATCAAGAGTACATCCATATTAATCAAATGGGGCTTAAAAAGCTTGGCTTCCATCAACGGTGTGACCTTCTGAGTGCCGTACCCACTATTCTAAGATAATATTGTCAATGATATTTGATGCCTTGTTCCTGGTAATCAAAGGCTTAATCTTTTCCATACGACCTCCAACCGCTTTTTTAGCGCCATCCAAGATGCAGTCATCACAGTATCTAACGTCGCAGCTTTGCAACCTCAGAAGACGAGGCTGCCAACAATGCTTGCTGCACGAAACATAAATATTCCACCAATCTCTTGCATTTGTGTCACCTCAGATTTAGATGTTTTATTGTTAATTAGGTAATGTTTTTGTTCATTCGTTAAAGTGGGCGAGTTGTGTTTGGTTCAACCACTCGGGGACATTTCCAGTTAAATTTGCTGAAGAACGTTTTATTGTGATCCCACAATCATTTTTAATTGCATTCTTTATTGTTTTTTTTTCAAGGTGAATTTCACCCAGAAGTACTTTCAATTCTTGATTAGACACTGCTTAAATATGTAGCATGTTTCATTATTAATTTACATAGCTTACACACATACATCAATGGCCTTCATTCGGCGACCAGCCACCTCCAGCAAGAGTCTTGTTGATGTGTATCGCAGCATAACGTCTCTTATTAATACCGCCATCGAGAAGTGCACCAACACTAGTACTAAAGTACATATAAACAGCTCAGTGCCGGAACAACTCTAGATGCACTAAAGAAAAGTAATAAGTGAGGTACAATGTACTAAAGTCTTTGTTAGTAAATCTGTAGACACAAGTCGCTGTTTTTTGGTACTGGTTCAGATACGATCGGATTAGGATACGCACATGAAATATGACTTGCATCCATATAGTTAAGCTGAATTTCTTTACAACGTACATCACGACAGTTTAATCGCGAAGAATATTCAGTCACTTGCAAGTGGCAAAACAACATTTTGTTAAGCTCTTTTAATAGAGTTATATTTTGGAAAGTAATGAACATGTGTTGCGGTGCAGTAAGACCATGTTGTGTGATTATTTGCCATTTAGATTGTGCCTAATAGGATTTGTTAGTTGTAAGGTCCTGGTATGTGCCAGTGTTGATGTAGTTCCTGACTGCATCAACGATAACAAACATGATTCTCTAGTCAGTGAAACGTCGTGATAGCATTGCTGACAAATTTAATGCTGAGATATTTGCCATCAACACATCCCGTACGCCAAATGTCATCGTTTGGGTTGGTCTTAAGGAATAAGGTGTCTATATATTTAGCTCAAAAAATAACAGAAAACATTTCTACTAAACCTAAATATGCGAAGAAGAGGAATTGCATACGAAAACCTCAATGAACCACCAATGAGTTTTGATCGACGCTGAGCAAAACCAAGATTGAGATTTCGGTTGGGTCTAGACATCAATAGGCGGCGGCAGCAGGTCTGGTAACCATACCAATATGATGACAGTTGTGTGGTCTATTATCTGCATGACCAGTTGCATGTTTGGCAAAACATCGTTGTTTGGCCAGCTGTTCTCGAGTAATAAGTACTGTATCTGGCGAGTCCAAGAATCATTGTGGCTACCTCTACGTTGTCAATAATTGACTGTATTTCCTTTTCATCGATGGAACAATGTGCACTGTTAAATAACGTCATGATATCATTGCTGACAAATTCAATTTGGATAATGGCATTGCTTTTAATCAATTTGGAACAAAGCGTCAATATTGTTTATACATTATTGATCTTATTTAGCACCTTCTTACATACATCTCGCTTTCCGAATCTACACTATATTGCCAGATTTGAAATCACTGAATCGAACAATCGTTATTCCACCAGCTGGTATTATAGGATAGGGTCATATGACGAGCATAAGACTTCACTAAAACTAAACGCGATTCTGCTGTTGAAAGATCGAAGTAGGAAGAAGGCGAGAACAACGAAAGCTATGATAAGTGCCACTCACAATATTAATGATAAAAGAAAGATTAGCTTATGTAACAACCATTTTAATTAAAATGATCATAAGACATTCTACATGATAACTGGCATGACCCGCTTTGAAACTCTAATATTATGCTACTTTATAAAGAATTGAAGATGTTTGGCTATCGGAGATGAGGCTTTATATTCTGCCACAGTAAAGAGACACAAGAAAGTAAAAAGACACGAGCTACCTAACACGAATGCTTTCTTGGTGAATTCCTCCGATTAGATTACATAAATAAATGCAATGAACTGACAAAGAACAGCGCAAATCCAGTTCCTAACAATCCTAAGCATTTTCAAATCTAAATTAATCTTTATCAAAGGCAAATACAAAGCAGGAGAAGACAAACAAACAAACGTCAAACAAATAAATAAACGGAAAAGGCGTTGAGGTTACACAATTGTACACGATTATTGCTACAGGGATAAAAACGTGACATTTTTATATTTCAAGTTGCTGGCTTTAACTTGATGCTGACAGGTCTTCCACCTTTTATCGTCACAGGGCCATGATTACTAGAGTGTTCTTGGTTAGTGAATGACTTTAGTTTTCCCCTGACTTAGATGTATTTGAGGTGTTTTGGTCTCCGGAATCCCAATATAGGTTTGTTCGGGATGATTAACTTGAGTGTGAAAAACGAATTCACGATGGGCCAGTGTTTCCGAATGATTTCCTTGCTTTGGGATTGTACGGATGGTAGGTCAAGATAAATTGCATCCGATGAACCGAGTTCTTTCCATAGTATTTTTGTATGTCATTCCGGTTCGTTTGTTTAGCCCTTTGGGCTGCTCCAATTATTTGTCTTTGTTTCGTAGACACGGTTAAGCAGCGGTTCAGATAACACCTCAGATCTTTTTTGAAATGTTTCATCGTCGGAGCAAATTCTTTGTATCCCAAGAGCCTGGTTACAGGAATGTTCCGAATGTGGTGTTTTTTATGACAACTGGGTGGTGATGATACTGGTGTTTATGAGTTGGTTTTGAGTAGATGACTATATTAAGTTTGTTTTGGCAACAAGGCTAAGACAAAGACATGATAGCGGAGGTAACACAAAGGGCTAAGCCTGGCACCGACGATATTCAGATTCTGTACATACGATGCAGGGTTCAGTGCATTGTAAAGGACTCTTCTTCTCCACTTGAGTTGTATTCCATATATATATATATATATATATATATATATATATATATATATATATATATATATATATATATATATATATATATATATATATATATATATATATATATATATTAGAGGTACGTGCTATTACAGGTATACCGTTTTTCCGCGTCATTTTTCTGTGGTAACCACAACGGTATATTTATGGTATCGTTAATTCGGTAATTTATGTCAGCAAAGTATAATATATGTACATTGACTAAGACAATTTTTGTCGCATAAGATGTTTTCATTTTCCATCACAAACTAATATATTATTTTGTTGGCTTTACAACACATCTGCATTTGTTATAGTTTAATTTTAAATGTTTTGAAAATATACTCATACTTTTTAAATTTGAATCATACGTACAAAGGTGATCATATGTGCGCACCATTAATGATAGATTTGATTCGCGTTACATTGTCAATATTGATACTGAATGGGATGTTATTAACGATATATGAGAGAAATCCAACATTTTGGAAAATTTTGAGATCAGAAAGGAGAAATATCTCATTATCTGTTAAAGTTATTTGCTAGTTCGTAGTCATTTAGTGAATACATGTATTATTCTGTAAAACCTAGAATCACTTTAGATTTTCAAGAGAACGACTGTCTTATGTTTGAATTATACGTCTTTTCACTAGTCTACCAAATATTGTATTGTTCCATGAGCTGGTTCGTTTTGTTTACCGGCCCTATCTGATAAACATCTTGCACACATATTAGCATATTACCCAAGGTTTTCCAGCCAATTATATAAATAGCGTAGTCAGTAAATCTTAGACTTCAGTTCCAAGCCTTATTTTTACAGGGTATCAATTATAGTGTAAGCTTAATCATCCCGGTTTAGTTACAGTTTTCGATTACAACGTAAACAACATTTAATATAAATATAGCAAATTATTGTTATAGAATGTACTGACACTTCATTTAAAGGTGACTGGCGCACCGATTTCTTTCGAGCTGACATTTGTCTCGATTCAGTTAATATAAATAAAGTACTGATATTTTGTTTGAATTAAAGCAATGTTTCTTATTGCTATTTGAGACCCGGAATATTTTTACAAAGAATCTGACATCTATCTCAGCAAATGAAATCCAAGATTCTTAATGTAATTGTCGAATATATCGCGGAGTATTTTTTGAAATAAATATGTATAAATCTGCACACCGCGGGAACAAAATGTTCCATGGTACTCTTTGTGTATGTGAGTATACCTCTCGACGACGAAAGAAACACACAAATTCCTCTAGATACGCGTCAAACGTTACTTCTGTTCATACCATACACATGTCTAAATAGTATAGTATGTCAAATATTAGAAAATAACAATGAATCTTCGTCCCCGTCTTATATCACATTATAAAGGACGAATTGAATTTCAGCAATATCTTACCAAAGTTTCATGTTTTGCTCCGACGCTGTCTGAATGATTGTGAAGATCAGGTATATTTACTTACTTTATGTCAGGACGAATGTTGATCATAAATGTAGACACTTACCATCTGAAATGAAGTAAGTCATACAATTAGTGCTATGTCATGAATGTAGATACTTACCATCTGAAATGAAGTAAAATATACAATTTGTGCTAGATCAGTATCAAGACGCACTTTGCTATGAGTAGGTATGATTTTTCCGATTGTCATTGATATTCAATACAGTATACGTCTATTCGGTGCCGATGTTAGGACATTGACTGTGGAAGGCCCAAATCTTTACATCTGCGTTCTGGGGGAGACATAAATTAAGTTAATTTGTGTGCCGATCATCAATTAGTGGATTTAATTCCAACATAGCCAGCGCAATGACGTCCCAACGGAAAAAGACCCTCCGCATTATTAACTATACGAGGTCAAATAAACACAGTGACACACACACACACACATATATATATATATATATATATATATATATATATATATATATATATATATATATATATATATATATATATATATATATATATATATATATATATATACATTTACACACACACACACACACACACACACACACACACATATATATATATATATATATATATATATATATATATATACACACAATAGACATGTCCATCAAATGCATTTCAGACTTTGAAAATAAAATTCAAGTGAATATCGTTATGTCTGCTTTATTTTCACGTTTTTATGATATCTTCGGGTTAGAAAATAATATTTGGGATAAATACATTACGCATGTAGCAATGGACAGAAATAGTTACAAGCTAATTCAGACCAATTGTTCTGGGGTCAGAATACCTATGCTACTATTCTGGAAGGAAAGCGAAACGAAAGGAAGTTCATTAAAATTGTTACTAAAAAAGATGTAACATTAAAAAAGTGCATATTGGAAATCTATGTTGAGGTATTATTTCAATGTTTTCCTATCCGCTAAATAACATAAATGTACATTGTGCAAACATCGAACGATGAAATGACCTTTCCAGGGAAAACTGTGATCAAACTAGGTTTTTATCAAATTATTTTGTGGAAGGGGTATATGACTCCTTTAGATATTCACAATTTTTTGTTTTTTAATTTATGCATTTACACTTAAATGTGACCATACAAACACCACCATCATATGCTATGCAAGTGAAATATTAGCACAAATTTAAAAACGAGATAACGACTAGGTTGTAGCTTACTAAATGATGATTTTTCAAGACTTATTCGTCAATAAACAATAGTTGCTCACGCAGTATAATATAAACCACGAAACAGTTTAACCTCTCCAGTGGTCTAGTGGTTAGAGCTTTAGCCTCGGATGCGTGATGCCGTGAGTTCGAATCCAGGCCAATTCACATCAAAGGCTTATACAAATGGTACTAACAGCTGCCTCGCTAGGCGCTAAGCATTAAGAGGTTAGTGTTAGAACTGGTCATCCTGGTGTAAGGATAATGTGACTTGGTGGGACATAATGATACATGTTTGTGGTGCGATGCCCCATTTTAGATGTCAATTTAAACTTCCACACTGCAGACATAGTAGCGATATGACTGATACATTGTTAAGGCAACGTTAAAATCCAAATCACACACACACAGAGTTTCGTTTAAATTTATCAAGATGAATTATTATTAGCAACGTTAGTAATGGACAGCTCCTAGCGAACGTGTGAGGCCAGTGTTGAGATATTAAGTTTGGTCCAAAAATGAGTGATAACAAGTAAGGTATTTTCCTAATCCTCCTATACCTATAGCCATTCTGATTCTGGAGTACCCACGGTTGCCAAATCTGAAAGTCGAAACTAAGACGAAATAATTTAAATGTCAGTTATCTGCAAATAAGAGCGTACGAGAACATCCGGACATCCGTGGCACTGCCACAAGATATGTACCAGAAAGCAGAACCCAGGATATAGATACAGCTCTAATAAAAATCGCTGGTATTCGATCGGTAGATCAGTATCGCTTTAGATCTCGTGACAAATGGTTCCCACTTCAAAGTAAAAGCCATTTATACAAGGCAGAAATTAAAAAAATCTATTGAAGATATGTATTAGTATAATAACTTGTATCTTTTTAATCTAACTCTTCAGTGAAGTTATTTTTATCGCGTTTTTAGATTCCTTATATGCTCTGTGAACACTCAGATTAATAATAATTCATAAATGTTTTGTTTCCTATATATTATTTCAGTTTATACAACATATGCATTGATTCCAGTTACTCAAGAAAGATGACAAATAACTGAAAATCACCACTTTTCAACCTTTATTATATCCACGTATAATTCAGACTTTATACAAATCGGAAAGGCACCTAGCAACGCATTCATACTTATTATATGCCCAACAAAGCAATGCAGGCGCTTTACAATAAAAATTCAGCTATGATAGTTCTTGGTCAGATCACGTATGTTTTTCATCCTGTACAAAACCAGAATGAGCCATATGAAAAGTTTATAATCAGTATCCCGTATATGACATTAGGTTTAGATTGTGATCTTTAAGCAACAATCAATACATAGTCATTTATATGGTCAGTTTAACGCGAAATGTTAACCTGCAACCACACGGTGCTGCAGGCCATGCGGTCAAACATAGGTACGTATTTGACATTACAAGCAAGCATGTCAAAGTATATAAGATGCTTAATGGATAGATGACGTTTTTTGTTTCCGTAATGACTATAGTGCAAACGACAATTCACAGCGTTTACCCAGAACATGTTTCAAAATGTTTAACAGACCATGAAACACAAAACATTATTTGTAATGATAAACAATATTGCTCGGCTAACCAACAATGTAACGAGTACAATAATATGTCATAAGTGAGGAAAATATGGTTGTACTAGTAGCCTTTTCAGAAACAGATACATTTCTAGAAATCGTACTGCTCACATTGTGTCTTTTTCAAGACGGTGAACTAGAGGTAGTTACTATATGTATGAATGTATGTATGTATGTAGGTATGTAGGTATGTATGTATAAATATATATCTATCTATCGGATGACAAATTACACATTGGAGAGGAACACTAAGAAATCAACATTCAATGTAGCGAAAAAAAACGTTTTCACAGAATACGACTTCTCAGGAAAATAATAATTGACGACATAAGACACTGAGAAGCTTTTGCGTCTCTTAACAGCTTAACATAATTGGCATGACCAATCACCAATAAGTGAAACAGGACCTTCCAGCATGGGTGGATCATACCTATCCATACTAAAATCAGACTCGGCTTTGATATATCCAGAACATGTATTGCTTTCAAGAAATGACAACTGAGAAGAAGATTTGTTGATAAATGAAACTTTTTGAGTCAAATAATATTTATCAGCTGTACTAGCAGCATTTTGTAAAATTTCAAACGTTTTCTCATCATGATAGGCCTTGAAGTCATTATCGGTGTAATTCGTCAACTCTTTGATCAATAGGAGTTGTCTCAGCTTATCATTATCTGTATCACCCATCTTGGCTGTGCACCTCCTATCAAATAGTTGTTGTTTCCCGTAATACATTCGACATGGGTCTGATCAGTTTCCAGGTTACATTTCCTAAACCGCGGTCGATATGCCTCAGTTACCTAATCACATCCTTCAGGACACAATACTTAACAACATGATAATAAGCACTTTGTTGTGCCGAGATTCAAGCGTAGACTGCGCTAACAATAGGTACAGTTTACAATAGCCCAAAGCCATTAACGATTGTTTATATTTACTGTAATTTGGGCAAACAAATAACGAAACTCCCGATCTGGTTCATTTCCTTTAAAACGTTTTACTACCGTAAATATTTCTGATAACCTAAAAACCTAAAGTTGTTTGTAAAGAAGGTGAGCTTACTCTACTTGCCAGTTCTAACTCTTTTAATTTAAATTGAATCTGCATTCCGCTTTCACCATTATATCTTTGCGTCTTCATCTACATTGCTTAAGGCGAATATTGAAGCTTTCTTAACTATGTTTCGATATAGGTTCTTAAATATATAATACTAGTAGATGCTTACTTAATTCTCATAGAGATTTACTAATCAAACGGAAAGCAATTTTATCCAGATAACCTTTTTTCATCAAATAAAGAAACAAAATATCCTTTAAGTCTTTCTTCCTTAAATAATCCCTCGCCTTAAAATGACAAAAATATTTGGCAAAAGCTCAAGAAACTCGTCCTCTTCGAAGGATTGTAACCCCTCCTGGGTAGGATTTAAGCTAAATTTCACCACTTTAGGTGGCATGGTGAAAGCTGGTTGGTTTCACAAAAAAATTCTAAAACATATGCAATTAAAATGCCCGGTAATAATACAGTTCCAAAATTGATTGGAAATTAATTTTAAAAGCAATTGTAATCTCGCAGATATTTTAATGCAATTCAAATCCCCGAAGAGCCATATTTTTTGTTACCACTCAATAAATTTTAAACGAAGTCATATAAAATTGTGAAAATCAGATCAGTAAGTCTTGTAAAGTCGAAGTATAATTATTTTCCTAAATTTAAAGTGAAAAATGAGAAATAGCATATAGTAAGGCGAATTAAATCATAAATAGACATACAAGTTCTGTCAATAGTACAAAAGTATCGTTTGCTCCAAACAGGTTCCTGAGGTATTCCGAATGAAGTTCAATATATTGTGCTCATGTGCCAATAGTCTTGAAGTATCATAATGATATCATCAAACATTCATTAAATTAATTCAAGGTAATTGTAAAATAGTTACTTAATTCAGAGTTTATGAGTAACTTGTAATTTATGTGAATGGTTAAAATATCCCCCCCCCCCTCAACAGAATTGAGCACAATTATTTGACTCTGCTAAATGTGATCCTTATGATAGGAATAAAAGAATCGCAGCATACCATCTATAATATCGAAAACAAAGCCGCAATAGCAGAACCCAGATGTTCGAAAAATTACTTCGAAATAATTAACTTATGAACAAGATAAAGTATTTTAACAATCAGCCAATCATGAATTGTGTCACTTGGGGGAAACGTATGTAAAAAGTTAAAATTCTTCCAATTTATTACACCTTTCAATGCCACAATAACATTTTTACTCAAACGAAATATCATCGTGTTTTAATCTTGAAAATTAACACGCAAATTATAGTTTCTCTCTGATTAAGTGGAACAGTATTGAAAAATATTCATCTACAAATATAATTGCTCTTACGCCAAACAATTCATTCATTCATCACTTGGTTCTTTTCAGATTTTCTCCTATGAAATATTTCTTTCAATGCCTCGTGCATGTCGTTCGTCTAATTTGTTTAGAAATATTTTGCAAATACGCCGATCTCTCTTAGGATATGCTCATAGCGGTCATTAACATTGGATATGCTTGCATGTCAAAAATATCTACCAAGTACTAGTGATCTGTATGAGTAGCATTACACCTTCTATACGGAAATCTTTATTGGCATACATGTAAAAAGGGAAGGACTGACTTATCAACCAATCATTTTCAGAGTGCGTTTTTGTCTTCTTATTGAACTTCATTTGTTTCGATATTGATTGATATTTATGTAAGTAACGGGGCTTTTGAGACCATCGTGTATCATTTTTGCTTATGGTTAATGCTTTGGGGTAAATAGACCATGTTGTCATTTAATAACAAAACGACTTCTAACTGTTTTCGCTGATCTGAGCAAGGGTTCTGATTTTTAGAGTTTACTGGCTATCCTCAGATATAATCTGTTTTATATTGAAATCAGGCGTTTAAAAGACAGTAGCGATGAAATTTACTATCAAACCTAAGATAAAGAAAAATACAAATTCCACTACATTATTTAAGTGAATTTCATGAAGGAGATGTCAGTGATACATGTAAAGTATGTTGTTATGCTACAAGAAGAAATAGAGTGACAAGACGGTCTGAGTGCTGTTGATATAGTAAATTTAAACGTAATATCAGTGAAACGATGTCTTGGCTTGAATGACAGTAAGATAGAAAACATAACTAAATTAAAGAAGAAGGGGTAAATCAAAAGCCAAATTACAATAATATGAGAAACAAGAACGATAAAATAAAATCAGCATGAAGCATGACAGAAAATACTAACACGTGAATAAAATTGAGCATATTTATATAAAAATAACTCAGATTATTTGTTTAAGCAACAGCATCATTGGCTGATACAATATATAGCGTAATATACCGACTTCATAATTTATGCCGATAGGGTATTTCTTTATTAGTAAATATTGCCATTTTGCTAGTTATTGCATTAATTCTTTAATTTTATTGTTTTACGCAGCAGTACTAAAATGTGTCCTTTTCGTAGAATGCGAAAGAAGTAAATACTTATTGTAAAAAAAGTAAACTGAAGCAATGGACATACATCCAAATGTGCTTATTTGCTTTATGATTTCAATATCTTGTATCATGGGCTATTTTAGTTGTATGCATGGGTGTCATAGTTGTATGCATTGATTTTTATTGTAGATATTGTTGATGTGTTTGTATTCATGACTGCATAACTCTACTAACTCAGTTCTCTATTTTGTTTGTCTTGATATTAAATGTTGAAAATGTTTCACCAACCTATCGAATTAGGATTTTTTGCCACATCAGTAGTTAGATTATCGTTTATTATTACTGCTATGGGTATAATGACTGTTGTAAATTGTATGTGCAATCAAAATATCACTAGCGTAAAGGAAGATAACATAACCGCCATCTGTATACATTATTGTAACAATTGAACCTTGAATTTGTTGCTGGTTTGATGTTGTGTTGTTTTCATCTAAGTCATAGTTCTGTTTAACTAAAATTAATTGTTAAGCTAACTATTATATTGTCTATAACAGTAAAAAGTAGATCGGTTAATATGTGTTCACTTTTGAACTTGAGCACGCAAAAGCATAGTATTTATAGTCCTATACTGTGATTATGACATGCCAATCCTTCAACTGCTTGCCCGTCTAGTTGAAATAAATAAGCACATGGTATCCTTTCATTAACTCAACATGTTTTATTAATTTATTCAGCTGGAAGATTTTTCTAATAGGCAACTGTTCACAATCCAAAATTATAATAACGATTTTAAGTACTTAACAATACAAGTGTTGAATGATCACGAAAACTTTTATGTACAGTTGTATTTTCTGCAATCATGATGTGATGGAATACTAAACATACACACATTCTGTTACTTTATGTTGGATCTATCTTGCTCATTGGATTACGTAAATTAAATGTATGTGTGAAAGCCAGATATTCATATTATTAACTCTGGTATATTGTATCTGTAAAATGCCAATACGATATTAGGCATGATGATGTTGCCACCCATAACGCTAATTATAACTGATTCTGCCAAACATTCATATAATTTTATCCGATGTTATGTTCATTGACTCGTCATTATTATGTCTTCAGGTTTAATTGTACAAAATATGTTTTGGCCTGTGCATAAAATAGTTTCGTTATTTCTTCCCTGTCATACATTTTTACATATTCAAATTCATCTTTTATATGAAAATTGATAGCCCTGGTTAAAATATAAATTGTTAAATAGGGCTGCCGGACAAGAAAAGAATGCGCATTATGTTATTAGTTTCAAATCGTAAGTATGTAGATGAATTAGTAAACAAAATTATGTTCATTGCTGATTACATCTACAACATTGTAATATTACATAATGCTAGTTTTACATATTGTGTGTCACCTATCAGACTGACGAGATGATTAAGCGAATAAATAGTAGATGTATGCAATTTATTACAATTTTCATGATCAATGGGGACCATGAGTAAAAGCTTCTCATAAACAGTGTGTGATAATTTACAATACATTTCCGATGACCTTTGACCTACAGATTTGTGTGACTTATATTCGTTAAGAGTTGCGCAGAGTTATCTTTTAATCAAATCCTGATGACCATTCCCATAGAGCATTGAGTGAATTAACGTTTGACGTTAGATAATATTGGATATTTTTAGTGAATTTCTGATAACCAGTGAAATACAAATTATATAGATATCTCATGGCCAGGGGACAGATTATTCATTTTAATAACATTACAATGACCAATGGCCTACGATGGCAAGCCAAATGTGGGAAAAACTAGCTAATAATTTCAAGTAAGAAGTGCAGATTGTAATGGCAAATTTATATTTTGGTGGAAGAGTACTTTAACACATTGGTTTTAGTCGCATTTATAAGACGTTTGCAAAATCGAGGTAAACAATGTTTAAAAAAGACAAGGGTTGTCCAATATTTCAGCTTTTTATACTATTCCTAAACAATGAAACATGAATCAAATCTCATCTGCGTCACACATATACGCTTACATAAATTACGTACGAAAATTGCATGCATGTCATCATTTTACAACGGCATCATAAGACTGCCTAATGCTCATTTTCATTCAACCTATGTCTAAGTTGGTAGCCGCGTTTCTGATATGGTTGTAGTTTTACATCGACAGTATTTGCAAATGATGTATATGACAGGGCTTTGCTACGGCATAATTTTCAGCCTATCTAATGCTTTCTCATCTCTCTATCTCTTTCTTTCTCTCTTTCCAGCCCTCTCCAGCTGACTTCTCCATTTAGACATTATATTTGGTCACCAGGAGTCTGATTGCTCTGATTAGCCTGCGTACATTATGACCCAGTTCTATGATAAGCTGACAGAGCGTTCTCATGGGTTTTAAACTTGAATAAAATATGTTATAGTTTATCAAATGTCCTCATCATGTTTAAATGAAACAATATACAGTATTTAGAAATATCACTTCAATACACAAACTAGCGGTTTACTTTTAAGACGTATGATCATCAGCTTTAATTATACGGATCATATATAACATTCGTCTGAAACATTGTTTATTTAAATATCTGCTTTAATATTGGAATATTGCATGCCAAACAAGTTAGCAGAATGTTACAAACAAAGAGCGGCCGTTATTAGTCTGCCGCACCAGCCGTTCGCCTATGGAATCATCCATCAATTAAAGCGATCAGCACGTTGCATTGGTTTTGTGGCTCTGATCCCCATCGTGCATGGAATTAGATGGATGAGGGTGAATTTGCCTTATTGGTTTGACTATGATGGTAGTGTAAACTGTGTATATGCATGTAACACCTGCAATACATGATGTCTGAAAATAGTTCAACAAAAAACCACGTTACTGTAATTATAATGTTGGACGTTTATTGAAGTGGTATAAACAAAATTTCTTTCACATGATTTTAATTACCAAACAAATTAAGAAAAACGAGTGATTTTCGTTAGAACAAATGTAGATGTTTCCTTTTGTAACATGTGAAGGCATTCTAATATACATTTAAATATACAATACTTTGAAATGACTGAAATAAAACAAAACAATATTACTTTATTAAACCTAAATCGGAACAGTTTAAATATGTTTAGATATAACTCCAGATTAGGACATGACCTATATGCTTGTGGGTTTACTTGATGAGCTCAGAGAAGGGTGGTTTAATTGTCGTAAAACTACTCAATGACTTAATTTCAACAGGAGATTATCGCGTCTAAATATGACATGCACTCGAAACGATATGGAAAAATCTGCAGAAATGGTGAAAAATAACAATTCACAAAGATAAACCAGAACTACGTGAGAAATTTAATGAAGCGAGTCTGAACTCCAACCGTTCGTATACAACACGTTCAAAGTCATCTCATCAAACGTTTATTTTATATGATGTGTTGAACGGACACGATTTTCATTATAAACTCGCAACTCCAGGAAAATTAGGAATGTTTTACTTTGACGGCAAAGATTTCCGACTCCATATATTTCGAGATAAGGTGTTTTGTATCGGTAGGATTATGCAGCCGAAGACAGAATTTAGTAGTCAATATATTAGGATATGCCCATAGTCATGTAACTAATGTCTTGATAGTTGATGGCATAAAGCAACAAGTCAAGATAATTGATGCGCAAATGCATGGCTCGAGATATGCTTGCAACGACTACAACATACATAGATGCGGAAATTACATTTCCATGCCATGACATAAATCACCAAAGTAATCATGTTCAAAAGTATACCCGTTTCAAAATAAATCGCCAGAGGATGCCTGGAAGGTTACCGTCCATTTTCCAAAGTGATGTGAAGTATTCCAAACTGTATATGTATTGGGGTTCAAATTATCTACACTGTATTTCCGCAACATTAAGAAACGTATGTTCTCCGACCAACTGATATCAATGATAAGGACAGTACTGACTATGAATTATACATACTTATTAAAATACAAGTAAAATAATTATTTTACCAGTTCCTTATGATTTTGTTTCTGAATATTCACCAGGTTTAAAACAGACGGCATGGATAGACTTATTTCAAACGAGAAGAAAATTGTGTCAAAAGAAACATCCACACAAAGAAAATAATGTTTATGTGGGGGCGGGGGCAAAATTAAAATAAAAGCAAATAAGTTGTTTAGAACATAGAGCCTGATATCTATTAGCAATTGCATTTCACGGCTCGCTGGAAATACCATATTCAGCTCATGATGAATAATTCAGTAGCAGTGAAATACATGACAACATATCTCTCCGTCGTCTAGGCATGTCAGGCAAAAATCAATAATCTCACATTAAATTTTAAGAAACCGTAAATGTTATTATATTTTCAGTGTCACTCATTACTTTCTAGGATTGCACTTCCTGGATTCAATTTCGCTTATGATTTTAATAATGTGTTAAAATATACGTTGTCTTTGTCCCCACAGTGTCATGTTCCTGAACTGATCACATTCAAAACTAAAGCTTAAATTCCATAGAGCATCGTGAATATCCCTTTGAGCGCTCGCGCCGTGTTGAATACATAGTTATGAAGATAACTCAAATTTCTTTTCAAGACTGTAACGTTTTCTTTCAGTTAAAGTAACTTTCACATTTGTCATTTTGACCCTAAACTAGGTTAGCTTCTTAATCCAAAGTATGTTTCCGAAACAGTTTCGTTCAGAATACTAGTATAAAGCCAATGTGTTATGGTCCAGAAGACATGTTCCTCTTTCATTCGCTTAACATTTGCTAACGTTTGGTACAGGTATCTATCTATCTATCTATCTATCTATCTATCTATCTATCTATCTATCTATCTATCTAATGCAACTCGAGCAGTTGCCCGATTCAATAATGGTTCTTAATATTCAACATCCATTATTTTAGTAATTTAAGTAAACGATCTTAGTGCAACAATATATAGAACAAGGATTAAATGTGCAATGCAATACATGTCTTGCAATATAAATGTCAGAATTCTAAGGACATGTCTACCTAAAGACGTGGCATATAAATAATGCACCACTGATTTGTAGCCACCTCTGGTTGGCATGTTCGGGTATTGAAACAGAAACCAGTGGATTAGGATTCTGATGCTTTGTCCGCTGCGCTACTGCACCACTTTGCATTTTCAACACGTACATGAATAATGTAGAGAAACCACGGTAGGAATGGACAAAGTCTTGTCAAATGACGATCTTACGAAGATAGTAATTAGGAGATTATGATGATACTGTAGATATTATCGATTCTAAACCTCGCAAATTCAAATTCAACGTGGAGTTGTGCAATAAGGACATTATAAAGAAGAAACACAAAATGGAAGCCGTCATGGAAAAAAAGAGAAATTAATTAGACTGTGCAGCAATAAAATATACATTCCTCTGAAAGAAAGTTTAAGACAAAATATTTAAGACAACATAGAAAAGAAGTTGAGAAAATAAAATATGTCAGTTGGAATAAGACAAAACAAGTTAGTAGCATTTAAACAAAACGGAGTAGCAACCGCAATCGTTATTTCGAAGACTGACCTGACTGCACCTGTCTTATTAAAACTTTAGTAAAATGTGTAGTTCACAAAGACAACAAGTATACATCTCGTGAAGAGAAACATGATCAAGTATATTACGAAAGATGCACAATTATGCATTCAGTACCAAGTCATGGATTTCGTTTCCTTTTTATCTCCTTTTATAACAATTTGATTTTTTCTCTTATATCTTTAAAGCTAAGCTGATTAATAAGGTCATACCTGCAGTTGTATATTGATAATTGTACGCAGATATAATAACTTGATCACTTCTCATATTGGATGTGCCCTCGTATTTGGTTAATTTGGGTTATAGTACCCAAAGATAATGACTTTAACACCACGTTTTCTTCAAAAGAACAGAAACAAAGTAAAAGGAAACATAAAGTCCAATAATATTGTAATACATGCCCTTGTCAAATGCCTCTTACAAAAAGGCTTTTAAGATACATATTTAATAATTATTTACCCAGAAAAGAACATTATTTTCAGATATATTACTTACATAATTCTTGATGATGTATTCATCCTGAAACAAAAATAATAAACTTGACATTATTAACGTTGACAGAACTTTGCTTTATTTCGTTTCAGAAGAGTTTATCTTAGCCGACCCATCATTATCAATAAAATGTTTAACATCTGTTTCATCTGCATCATGCACACATGAGCAAACACGAAGCTACAGAGTCGTTGGCATAGGCATTGTTTCGTAGCAGACACACCACCCATAGTTATGATAGATACACAATCATTCCAGAGTCCTTAGGCAGAAATCGGGGCATATATCAATAATTATAGAGGATTACAAATATACAATGAAACAGAATGGAAAGTGCTATGACTGGATTATACAGGAGACTGCTTGATAATATTAAGATAATTTTATAAATTCTAATGAACAGCATTATCATACAGGCTAGATAAGTTTGTAATGGATACTCTGCGGATAGTATTATTGAACATTCTCTGGTAAATGATGGTTTTCTACTACAGTGGAGAATTTAAGCAGTTGCTGACAAAACGTTAAATACACTCTGTCGAATGAGAGGGCAAGGGAATTATTTTGCTGATGTATCTCAGGTTAGGTGCAGGGCGTTTTACATGTATTGTTTATATATACCTAGACCGAATATAGCTCGAACTTTTTTCCGGGGCATTTTACAAATCAACCTTTTATTCTTGGCGTGTTTTCAGTATGGTTAGTATGCTTATCTATCCCAATGTCTTTCTTTGGTGAAATGTTTAAAGAACTTTATGTATTGCTAAACAGTTAACCCCTCCACAAATATATATTTTTTTGTTTATTTATGTATATTTTTGTATGCCGAGAAATGGAAAATGTAGTCTAATATTATTTTCTTAAATGTATTCGTAAACTTGTGGTGAAACATAAACTGTAGGGAAAGTAATGGAAAAAAAGTAATCTAAATTGCTAGTAGAAACTCTGACAACGGGCTATTATAGTTTGTCATTTGTTGTTCTTTTTGCTTTCCTGGTCTCAGTTTTGTCAGTTTTAGCTGTCAAATATTCGCAATAAGCATTGCATGTATACAATACGTACAACCCCTCCAGAACTAAGTAGCAAATGTAATACTTGTATTTGAATATTGAGTTTGCTGTTGTGTGTCATTGTTTACCATTTTAGTAATAAACTGAAACCGAGTATGACTCTTTCTGTTGTCAAAAAACTTGACGCAAGAAAATTAATTCGGAACTATTCTCAGCCCTACTCGAGAGTTGGAGAATATATTGACAAAATATCAGTGACCCGATGCCAAACAGTAAAATATTGAATAATTGTATCCTTTCAAGGTATGGGATATTTAACCGCTCTTTCATATTGTTCTTCTATCTTTAAAACCAAAGTTTATCCCAAACTTTTGTATTCATATTGATTATTTGTTTACACAGACTACATCTGTATTAATTGTTTGCGAATAGGTAATGTCTTTTGTGGATGCATTTTGGTCTCTGTTAAAGGATATCAAGGTCAAATCTAAACATTAATGTTACCATTTTATTTTATAAAACCTTTGTTCCTAATCCTAATCACACAGCCATAGCACAAGGACACGTAATAAATGTATTAGCATGTGCGTTATGACCTCTGTATTAACAATTGTGTAATTGGGTCGATGACACAAAGATTGTTCATAGTTTGATTTGTGACGATGTGGCGAGGGCCTTATTTTAGCAACCGAGATACACGTCACATCTGAATGTGATAGTGTCAGAAGATTGAAGCGTGGCAGGTAAAACTAACTTTGGATGCATGTATCTGATGTTCGTTCAATGTTATGAGACTTGAAGCTATGAAAAAGCATGCAACTCCTATGTAAGTATGTGTCATATAATTATGTAAACTTTAAGCATATGCAGATAACGAACAACGTTTATACCGTCGAATATAATATCTTAGACTGTAATTGCCTGAATAGCTCAATCTCATCCCATAAACAAATTGCATGTACATATTTTGTAACAAAAAAGACACTTTTTGTAATCTCTTTAATTTTGAACTTAAAGTAAGATTTTGTAAATTATGATTAAGTATACTTCAAGGAAACTTGTTTCGATTTATCCTACATGTATGGATTTATCATCCTTGCTTGGGTTTATCCTGCTTCTTTATATTTATCATGTTTGGTTGAATTTGTCATATTTGTTTGCATCAGTAATGTAGACTTATTTAAACTGAAACTCATCTGACTGATGGTGATTACAATACGACGTGTAAAGTTCCTTCTTCTTGTCGTCAAAAATACTCAAACATGCGTTGAACTTTTTAATATTCCATACAAATATAAGGTGCATTATTGCAAGATCTAAATAATGTCTCTAATTATGTTATTAATGTACACAATATAAATGGTAAAGGTTGATAATTATATAATCTCAGTTTTACGTAAAACTGTATTATGGCTCCGAAAACAATTATTTATTTGTCCAAGTTCTTGAAGTATAGATCGATACGCTTTAACCTAGCATAGAACTGTCCTCCTTGTTACTTGTGCAAAGTAGCTCTTATTATGTTTCAATCATATCTCTGGAATGTCTGCAATGTGCAGTTTATAGTGATGTCTACCAGTGGGGCGTAATGCTTCAGACATGTAGCATCATGTCCCTTCCAGACACATTCTTCTGAGACAAATCTCTTAATGGTGAGCGACAAGCAAGGCAGCTGCTAATACCATTTATGCACTATATATAGGTATGCCAGTAAATCATGTTTGTTCTTGCCTGTCATAATTTATAAAATCTTACTTTAAGTTCAAAATAATAAAGTGATAAAGTAACTCGGTATTTGTATTCGAATGTTATTAAGTCGTCTCTCTGACGATATGGAAAATTACACTATTGAAATATCTTCGGTGAACTAATCCCCTCTCTGTCTCTCTTTCCTAATTCATTCTCGCGCCGCGAGTTCACAATGATGACTTTGAAGAGACTGAGCATTAAAATATTTAATGAAGAGACAGATCACTTGGAACCAACAAAAACAGCGAAGACAACGAATAACAAAATAGATGCGTTTAGTATATATGCGAAATCCATATGGAATTCATTTGCAAGAATAAGGAATATTTACAAATAATACACAGTGAGATAAACGGCTCAGAATTCTAATTATATAACCCATAGTCCTAGGGAATCACAAGTTATAATTCAATGACCGTCAATTTCGAGTTGGAGAAAAACATTATTATAATCGCAAGTGTGCGTTGCATTTTCCAGAAACCCACTAGATGAATTTTTATTTTCAGCCGGAAACTGATACCATGCTGTGGAGCCTAACACATAGTAAAATGTCCTGTTATACGAGACGCTACTCAACTTTTCAATAGTAAAAGCAAGGACGACACGTCTTTTGTGCTTACTGAGTGACATAATGTTGCATACTTTCCAATCTAGCTTAATATGATAAAGAGGAGCTTGTTGCTCGTACTACGAATCGACATAATACATCAACACACTCACACACACACACACACACACACACACACACATATATATATATATATATATATATATATATATATATATATATATATATATATATATATATATATATATATATATATATATATGCATGTGTGTGTGTTTGTGTGCTTTACATGTCTGATGGTACAGTGATCCATTTGATGAAAGAGCATTTGTCTTGGAAAACGTGAGGTTTGCGGCAAAACATAACTAGCACTGTAAATCTCACTTGATCTTGCTAAGTGTGATTACAGGGGTGCGACCATGGCTCAAATGGGCCGTATCAGAATAAAGTCTAGTAATCAGTTATGGCGATTATGCTTATCTGCACGTAAAATGGTATATCGCACGTCGACAAAGACTTGCACGCTCATACGTCGACTCCGCTGAAGGAAAACCCGACGATGGTATAACATCGACGCTGTCGAATAACAAACTCTTTAAACTGAAACATATGTTAATGTAGTGATAACGAAGATTGATGATTGCTGTTTCCAATACTTATAAAAGAAACGTAGTTGTACAAAAACATCGAATTTAACAAAACGATCATTATCTGTTAGGAAACTAGACAAATTATTACGATTAATATACTTAAAGGAAACAAGCTCATGGAATTTTATCGAGGCCGCATAACAAGAACATTCGTTGCTGATTTGCTTACAGTATTAGGATTCGTGGAAGAAAGATGTCTGGTTGTTTGGCATATTCTTCACGTGAGTGATTCATAGCCGGGTACGAGGGACTTATAGGAGAATCACGACTGGTTTTGCAGCATGTTCCGCACGTGGATCATTGATATCCGGTTACGAGGGAAATTGTGAATGAATTGGAGCAAAACGAGGGACTTAGAAAGACGAAAAGCACAATGAAAAACAGAAAATTGTCTTGTCATCGCATACACTATCGCCGATGAGACTGCCGCGGATGTTCGCTAGCAAGAGCCACCATAATTTAAGTTGCACATGCGCGTCGGTGATTTTGAAAATTACTATTCAGTCAGTCCATATAAGTAAAAGATGATTCAACGACACTGTGAAGCTTTTCTCGAAGAAACGTCTGGGAAATGTGCTAATGTCAGAGCACGTGGTAACCTCCAGAGTTAACGTGGATATTGTTCTCAATGTGTCGTTGATTATGTGTTAAAAATCGCAACGTTGTGGTTTGACAGTGGTCTATATATAATCTGGAACGTGAAGGCATTGAGGCCATCGATAATATCAACAAAGTGTTTGAATCGATCCTCCAAAAATTTAAAATCTAAGCAGATTCTAAATGGACTGTTACCAGATGCGTGAACGTTGGACTTTATATATCATCGTACAAGGACTTTCGAGGGCCGACTTAAATTCCAACACCTAATTATTTTCCACATCGGTCTGTGAAAAACAAGAACAACGACGTCAACCTGTGTTTCTAATGAGAGGTCATGTCCACAGTGTATCTCGAATGCGATAATATAGGTCATCAAAAATATCAATAACACCTCTCTGAAACTTCAGTTTAGTAAAACAGAATTTCATGTATTGAAGTCATGCTAAAACTGACGGCAGATCTCAACCAATGTATCACCTTTAATGTATTCGTTTCGAACAACCGCATTAATGATAAGGAACTATCCCTACGTGTACAAGCAAACATTATTATGGGTGGACTGATGTTTGTTGTTGCTGAGCTACATGGATGGTCAATACGCTCAGTACCATTACGTGAGGATACCTCTCTTTTCTGGCTGCTTTGACGGCGCAAGAAGCAGAAGACGAAACGATCTTCGTTTCGATGTCTGAATCCATTTATCACGCAACAGCCTTATCGCGGTTATGATTTTTGCTGTGTGTTAGGTTATTGGAAGTAAAAAAAAAACAGCCTATATTCATATCAGAACCCGGTAAGAACATTTTGAAATTTACATCTGTGCAACGTCAGATCTGTGTCTTTTGATATGCATATTTAATTTTTGATTAACATTTTCTATGATTGTATGTTGTACGTTGGACAACGTAAACATTAATTTTTATATATACAGCCTTTGTCTATGATTTTATGTTGCAAATATAATAATTATACAACTGAGCTCCAGGCGCAGTCTTGCTTACATTTAGACTGGAATTCGCCGATGGAATGAGTCGTATGTAGGTCAAGTAAATAAATGTATAAATAGGTATTTGAGAAACAAATCAAAAAATTCCGGCCTCTAACTGTGAGTTTAATCAATTGCCATAGTGTTTAGATATGCTGTTAACATCATATATAATTCAAGACGGATTATTTATTTACAACATTCATTAGACTTACTCAAGTTTCTTCAGACTTCAGGAATAATACCTTGCTTTGCATTTTGTGAACTCAAGCAAAGACATACTGGACTTCCTCATTGTATTTTATATCAGGACATTCAAGACGACAGGAGGACTTTTGGAATATGATATACCTTTTGAACTTGTGATATGACATGTACGATTATTTGGAACTTAATTCACGATATTGAAACTATTTATTGAATTTTCACTTTATATTTTACTTAAATAAACAATTGGTTGATTTTACTAAAATTGTTGGTTTCACTTTCTTTCTGTTACATAATTAAAGACCTAGTGACATAAAAGTATTTGCGCGAACTATGAATAGCTAAACATTCCTGTGAGTTCCAACTAATAGGAAACCCCAGTCATTCCGTCCAGTACAAGGAAAGTTGCGAAAACAAGTCGCATGTGGGTGCTTGATACACCATTGCCAGACGGATCGAGAAAGTCGCCAATGCTGTATCGTGGCAAGAATATGTTGCCATGTTCGTTACATCGTTCGAGGTTGCCATGAAATGGATCCAATAACTGTTTGCCTCACCCGCAGCCACTCATTACTGGATCTGTGGTGGTCGCATTGAAACCGACGGTGGCGGGCAATGCCCTTCACATGAAATATCCAAATTTCTCCATCAAGACCAGATGACTGCTGCATATAGAGGAGCCCCGTACACTTTGCATAAGGTCTACATCTGCGAATGTACAACAGCCAATCATTCCTTTTGAAGTTTCTTGGTAGTACTAGGATACTCTCATGCTCGTGTACATGTTCGAACCCGCGAATTATTTCTCGTTGCCAGGACTGGTATTGGATGCATTGCTATTAAACAACATTGTCGAGCTGGAAATGCTTACGGACATTAACCGGTATATGTTTGTAGAGCGTGGAATCTGTGGCGGGATTTCAATGGCGATCAATAGTCAATCTTACACGAACCCATTCGTGTTCGGATATAACCGTGCAGCCCTAACAGGTACAGCATGAACCTGGACACAAACATAGGTGATCTTCCTTGGAAGCTTTGCTTTTCATGAACATAAATGAGTATGAAAACTACAGTTACATAAGGTACTTCTTCCAAGTCAACTTGGAATATCAGACAAGCTAGCTTTGCTGCGTACACACATCTTATGTTGGCGCATAAGCGCTGTCCATGGAAACATGCATGGTTGTCCACCCATGAGCTATTCAGTAAGTTTATCAAGTGCACAAAGCTTGCTCTGAATCTGCAACGAAAATTCAATTATCTCGTCCACCTACGAAACCTGTAGTTGTATTATTCGACTCGGACTGACTGCGTTTTGCGTTTATTGGGTGCTAGAATTGTGTCTGTGTGCGTCGATTGATCCGAATATCTGGGTCAAAACGGCTACTTCGCTACATACGAGTCTGCTAGTAATACAATGTTTGATTGTATAATGGTGACCATATGAATATGAGATGCCTTATCAAGGTGCTGTACACAGAAAATGATTGATTGCTGATTCACCACCAATAACTTCTACCCGGATAGTGGTGATGCAGCGCTTGAGTGCAAAATTGACAAAAACGAGTAATCTAAGAACCATTCTGTCTTCAGTAAAATCAACAAAGAAGTAATTCCTAACCGGCAAGGCGATCCCACGAGAATGTTTTCGAGATATCGCCACCAATATACAGACATTATTTATGTTTCAAATTATAATCACCCGTAATCACGTGTTCCTAGAGAATTAGAACATGTAGACCATTTTTGATCATCAAGTGTACGGGCTCTAAACTATGTATTTGACATGGTGCGCTTTTGACCACTAGTGGGATGGGTTTCGAAATATTTTTGTCCGGGTTACCTGTGACCTATATAGTTTCCTCTCAACTGACTTGACTGTAGGCTCCAGTTCCATCGAAGAAAATATCTCAGGTTTGGAAACAATGGTGCTTCACGCGAATGCGTCTCTCACGAATATATCTGATGCGAACGTGTCTGATGAAGCAATTTAACCAAGGCAGTTAATGCATACAGTGCATGCAATAAATGATACAATACATCAATAGCACAGTGCATGCGGTTGACCGATGTCGCTCTTGCATTGCATCCATCAACAGCTGGAAATTTTCCAAGAGCACACAAATCTCAGCAAACATTTCTAACATATATTGTGGTTCAGATAGACTGCACGGGAAGACATAACAACTGGCTTCAAAGACATGTATCCATCCCCGATCAAACACATGCTTGAAACTTCATGACAGAGGAAGAAAGTCGAGGACAATGCTGCCATTATGATGTAGCCAGAAGAGAAACCATGTCCGATTGTCAAGACAGCCTGAGCAATTGAACAAATTGCAAACGAGAGTCCATCAAGGTGTCAAAAAGACAATCGTTCATCCTCTCATGAATCATCCCAATGCAAGTCAAAAGATAAAATGGTCAGAAATATGATGAAAGATTAAAGACATTGTAACATTTGTTGCTTTTTACCCAGCAACTGGTAAGATTATGTAATAGAAAGTTAAAAGAACCGGTTTTAAAATACCACTTTAAGATTTGAATATGTGGGTATAAGAACAAAGCATCAGACATGACTGGGAATAATTTTACCGTAAAATAAAACAAAACTCAAAACATTTGCCCATAGCTAGGAGTTTAAACAGTAGAAAAGTGATTCCGAATCCTTAGTGGGATCATACAACATTAAACGTGTTTTGTGGGGTGTTTTTAAACTATTAGTTACAGAGTTATCGAAAAGATTGAAAAGAATCATCTAGTTAACAGTGATTTTGTAGAGTGGTACAAGAATGGGAAGTGGACGCCACATTTTCCTTTCCGCGTTTGCTCCTGTTGTAATTTCTCGATCTTAAATGTAGGCATAGGTAATACAAAATTTCTATAAATTTTTATATATTTCTTTATTGAAGAAAACTGCTTCGAAACGATAACAATGTCACCCTTTACATAGACCGAAGGATATAGGTTTTTTTGTATCAGTTTTTAATTATGATTATTTTGAAAGGAATATGTGGCTTGTCACAAATAGAAAATAAACAGAGCCTGAGTGAGTCTAAGAAAATAGTTTACTTTAGGTATTCTCTTGCATGAAACGAAGATCAAACATAAGTAAAATCTAATAGGGCAAATGCAAAATGCTTACAAAGGACAGCGAAGAAGATGACAACAACAACAACAACAACAACAATAATAACAATACAATGATTAAATACTATCAGGAAAAACCTGCCTTAACGTGTTCATCTTACTGAATGAAATACACAAATAATTTATGGTTATCGAAAATAAGTACATGTGCGTGTGTACGTGTATGTATGTGTAAAGTGACGGATATATCATTTTGGTACTCCAAATCGCTGTCAGAGTTGCTGCACCTCTATCCTGCCCCAAACAAAGCCTTAAAATCAGACTCTACCTTTATGCCCTTAACTACGATAAACAATACCTAGAAGTTTATATATGCAAAATAAGTACATGTTTAACAAATCCATATCTTCATGCTTTAAAATAAGCCGCTGCTTGAATTTTGCCGCTCTAGCGGGAAGCTGCCTTGTCTGTCTAATGGGCAAACTGTAATAATGTATCTGTGTGTGTTGGGGGGAGGAGGGGGGGTGACTGTCGAGCTAGAAGTGGATTTGAGTTGGGCTTTAGTTTCACTTTTGATTTAATTATTTGCAATGCTAGACCAAAATAGTTTCAAAATACTTTATTAACCTAATGATACATTAATGTAAAGAAATAAAAGTCAATAGACTATTAGGTTTTTGTCCAGTTATTTAACTGAAATCCTTATAAACGGTGTATAGTTTTACCTTGTTATCTATTGTTTCCACTAATGTTTACAATTTCTGAAAAGATTTTTTTGTAAGGCTTATACTTTAGAAACAATATATTTTTAAAACCAAAATACTATAGGCTGATGAACGTTATCAAAATAGCTAAATGACAATTAAATCTGATCAAAGTAAGTAATATGTACATAAACAATTCAAACTAACTTCACTTGCCTTCTGTAGATCTTTCAATTGTTCTCGAAAATAACTTAAGCTACAATAACCAAGAACCATTCAACGTACGTGGCTTTGGTAATATTTCTGTATACACACATCGATGATCTGATGATATTTCAGGTCATTACATCCATTTTATATTTTAACCTTATGCACATTTCAGGTCATTACATCCATCTTATATTTCAACATTGTACACACTTTAAAACTGTTTGGAATTGGAAATTTTGAAAAATAGGAAAACACCATGTTACCAAAATTAAGTATAGATATATCGAGGCGGAAAATAATGAAAAATGGAAAAGTCATATTTATGTTGCTATGCAGACATGATTACATTTTCTGAATATTCCATGAATTGTTTTTCTTTTTAATTATTTCCTTTTCACACATATTGTTAACAACAGTTTGGGCACCTACTTTTTGAAAGTAAACCTTTTCAGAACTTTTAAAGAATAACCACTTGACGTCAACAACAAAAAATTGTATCTTGTACTCCGTATTTTTTTAATAACGGCTATAAAAGAAATAAATACATATACGATTAAGAAAAAGCAGCACATACACTGATCATCGAGTTCTAGGTATAGAAGTTCCGTAGGAAAGATTTTAACTTCACCTTCCTATTTTGAACAGCATTTAACGCCCAACATTGTGTACATTCTTACTTGATGGAATATTAGTTTGTTCCTATGGATGCCATGGAATATTAGTGTGTTCTCGTTCATGCATTTTTCTTATTCGTTCTGTGTTGTTTTGTTTTCTTTGATAAAATTGCCATTATACAGCAGCGCACATGACGAACAATGCATATTAAGATCAAATACCATAGTAAGGCTTCATTACATAAGCCAAGAGCTACTGTTTGGAGATGTCTGAGTGTCCTGATTGAAAAGATATACAATTTAACTATACAAACGACATCATACAGACCTTCACTCAAATACTGAAATATGTTCAATAAATACGGAAAGCTAATAACAATCATCTGGGAAAATGCAAGAGAGAACTTGAACTACGAAATATAAGCCTGAAGAAAATCCAAATTAAGCCATCAATATAATTAGAGTTTTCATTGTTCACTTATATAACAAATGACATTTATTGATGCATCTGATGACGCTCTACTAACTGCAAAATCATCGTGGGTAAATATAGGTTTTGTTGCATGTGCAAAACATGCATTGCTAGTAAAATAACCAATGTTGTTTTACAAACGTATTATTTAACAAGTTTGATATTCTACAGATCTTTTGTCAGACTGATACAGGTTGCAGTAAACGTTGTTAAACAGTTTAATGAAATCATGCACAATAAAAAGATAACATTACTTGTATGGTTCTGTATTGGAAACCAAGCGAATAATGAAAACGTATTGTCCAAAGGTACCCTCAGGATTTCAGATGGCATATCTCAAGTGACTTCCTAGAGTGTATTGGTCAAGGATAGTCAGCTTCAATAGACGTGACAGTATACATAATGTTCAAGTGCATGTGTTAATTTCATGTCTTGTTTCGTTTGTTTAGTTTTGCAATATTCACACTAGAAGTAAGCATTTGTAATAATGTTTTGCTTTCCAAAATATAAATTTGTTCAGTGTGTTATCTGTCTGTAGGAGTGGTGTCTAAGCCAGGTTTCCATTATCAGTACACTTTCGGCTCACACTTGGTTGATGTTGAACGGTCGTCGCTGGGAACAGTTTTTGGTTTGACCGACCATAATAATATTGCAGCGGACAATCCAATTGTCCGTACAGGGCTGGCCCAATAAGCACGTAGAGCCGACCATGCAGACCATATGCAATGCACCATTACAATAGTCAGAACGCAGCAAGCGATGGACCATAGCCGGCTATAACTGCCATCAATAAAAGTTTAGCAACTGATTAGCGTAGCTTTGAGGTAAACTGCAAACACATTCATTGTCGTTTTCTTATGCAATTCCTAGCAGACAAATATTCAAGTTTTAGGAAATTGTCAGCAAAGTTATTGGTGGAGCTTGTAACACATTAATGCTACACAGAAAGGACATACTTATGGTGTTGTCAATATTTAAATGTCATGGATTCATTTATAAACCCTTTCACATAATTACATGTGTTGTCGTTTATAAACTCTGTGAGCAAGCAAACGTTATTGTTTCTTGCACTCACCAAACACTCGATAGACAGCATTGTACGTTAGTTATCATGGGAAATAATTATCCAGCAAAGTATCAAGGATCCAAACCACGTCCTTTTAGTGCTGCAAACCATAAGTCGGGTGCGTGGCGGAGAGGCCACTAGTGCTATGATGCAAGACAAAACGTGGAGCGTCTGAAATTACTCTGCAGTTAAACGGTTGTCAGGAACCTTCAGAAGAAATTTTGTTTGACTTGAAAATGATCGTGTCGCATGCGCATATTTCACACAAAGACGTCACTATGTTGCACCCTATGCATCACGTTTCATTCCAGAATTTAACTCGTCGCTAGTAGTCTGTGATCGACATTTATTTCAAAGCGTGTCAAACACGATCTTCTTATTGAAGGGTTGTGTGACGAATGAGCGTCATTTACAAGCAAGTGGACAAACGGCAGTTTTCTCAAACTCGCATTTGCTTTCACAAAATTCTAATTGAATATACAAATAAAAGTAATGTTATGTAATACAGTTATAATTGGCCTTAGCTAAAATGAACCTGATAAAATAACAAGCGCAATAAGACATGCGTGTTTGGTTACACTAGAAATGTATCGAACAAACCTACCACGAAATTTTCTCTTGTTTCAGATGCAGTCACAACTGAATCAGACCAGTGCGGGAGAAAAATATACCTCAACCTCTGTACCATTAATATTGTTGAAGTCGACGGTGACAAAAATGCAAATAAGTCGCGCAATAATTTGATTTAGGCGGTTTGAACGTTGATAGTGGCTGTAGCTCCGTGGCTGCACAAGCGACGCTTTAGGTACTGTCGGAATTGCATCTCAAATACTTCTAAAAAAAAAACTGATTGCTCATGTTCTCTAGAAAAGGACATTGTTTTTTATATTATCGTATTATGTTTACGCACTTGATGGCCACCGAAGCGCGTCCATTGACGAATTTTGATTTACTAGAGATGATAAAAATACTTAAACACTTCAGATGCGCCTTTATACTCAATGAACTTGCGTCTTTATAGGCTGGACAACAGATCTGGATATCTTTCGGCCGCATACGCGGTGAGGCATCGGCACGAAATTGTACTCGAACGAACATGCACCGCCACGTGAAGTTGTTATTTATCTACATCGACGCTGGGTTATCCGCTAATGATTTATTGAACACTAACGTTGCAATCACGAACAGAGGCAAGATATGTGGAGTTCCCGTTACTGGGATATTTGATGAACGTGTTCACCGACTAAATTAGGACTTCTCGACCCCGCGTTGTCTCTTAGAACTACACCTGATAGTGTAACGGGGGATAATAGGAGATGGGAAACATGCCCTGTCGTCATATGTCTGTACTGAAACCAGGCACAGGTCATCCCAGTGGAAATATGTAGATTTATCTTTTTCAGTACATAATAAGATATTAAAGGCGAACAGTCCATCTTTCGCCACAGCAAACAGAAAATATGGAAATATGACACTTTGTCAATTTCAGTACATACTATCAAAAATATAGACACACATTCATTATTTTTGGAACAGCAATGAAAAAACATTGAAATATAAAGATTTATAAATTTCAGAACATAATAAAAAAGTAAAGTGGAACAGTCCTCTATTCGCAACAGCAAACAGGAAAAGTGGAAGTGAATCAAATTATTTGCATAATATGGGAAGTAGGGCGAATAGTCTTCATATCGTAACTTCAAATGGCCAACTTGGAATTATTAAAATTTGACTTTCTAAATGCTTGATAAGAGAATAAAGGCGAACAGTCCTTTCTTTCTGACAGCAGTCAGCAAACAGTTGTGTAAGTATAATTTGCACGTGCAAACCTGTTTGACAAGTTTTGCATTGTTGGTACTGAAAAAAGTTTATACAGGTACGCGCTGTGAATTACTAGACAAATAAACAAATGGTTAAAATCATGTATAAATTAATGTACGATTGTAACCGGTAACAACGCATACTAAAATGACTTTATGACTGTTACATTATATTACAATATAAAGCACAAAAGTATTCAATATCTGCAAGAAACATAACTAGGAAAAATAATTTCATTTGGCGACGAAATGGACGTTCTGCCGCTTTAAATAAGATATTACCTGGATATATATTGTAACTATTGTCCATATCGAATAATTTCCTGTACAAATTGTATGCAATGCTTGATGACTCTCGAGCTTAGCCATTTGACGCAGCGCCAATGTGGAGCTAGCCAGGTTTAAGACCAACGCGGACAACTGGGTTATTGCTGGAGTCAACCAAGCACAGTTTGTGATGTTTCAAGCGAACGCTGTAAACCTGCTATCGTCCCACACGGAGATTAATAACGCTATTGAAAGCAACTAGGTGCCTTTGCAAGAAACCTAGTTCGATGGAAGCAGAGACTCGTGTGTGCTGTTTGCTTTTATCAGTGAAAACATTCAAGTAAATACAGAACTAAAAGTTTTCATGTTTAAGATTTATTGTTACAAATACGTGATATATCCTGAACAGCCAATTAATGACGATGTTGCAGATTTTTTGACGGACCATTATATCAACTGAGTACAGCATGCCAATATCGACGGTGATTTTGTGTCGTACGTTGACGAATTATTCCCTGATAGCGGCCAGAATCAACCCTCGAATGCACCGATATAAACTCTAAGCTTGGGACCAATGTAAATCGATAGTTTTTATTACCCAGTTGTGATAATAAACACTCGATTCCAGCTTGGAATCGTTGCTTTGGCAAGTAAAGATGCCAGGTCCTTGATTATATCGCCGATGGAGGCAAATCTCCAAACTATTGTTTATACAGTAATGAAGTGGAATGCAACGACACATCCGCCTCGATAAAGTCTCCATCAGTTATGTTGAACTCACACCATTATTTCGACCAGTACAATAAAGGCTAGGTACTGGTAATAATCAAGGACGCACTGTAACGTGCCATAGGCAAGGTAATCATTCACTGTGCCAAGCACATATGTAATCAATACGTATGCTTCGTGCACATATATAATGCTAACCTGTTGATAAATTATACTACACAACATACTATTGTCAACAGAAGAACTGAGATGGAACCTCACATTTACCGGCGAGAGTTTTTGGTTCGATAAAATGCAGTGCCGGCAAAATAATTACGTTAGGATCACATCAGGCAGTATGTGTATATTCGTGAATTCTCAAGAGGTCAAGAAACAGAAAAAGTGTAAAAAGTAAGTTGTCTATGAAGCTCTTTACATATAAAACTATTAGTACAACGGGAGTCGTGATAATAATGGAGGACACTGAAAACGTCCGATTATTACGTAAACAGATGCAGAACCACGGAGCAGAGCTGAAACCGGTTATTGGGAAGAGTGTGGTACGGGAGCTCGCGGGTAACTGTGAACCTATACTACTTGGACCAACATCATCGCTGGTCTAGGACGTTTACCATATGGACCAATGCTTGAGACATTAAAATCTTAACATACTTTGAGGATGCATTACAGATTCAACGGCGTTTGGCAAAATAGTAAATTCGCTTGGGTAGAATGCTGGGATTAATATGTGTAAACAATCTAAAAACTCTCACTTTATAACTGCTAGACAATAAGAGCGGTGTGAAATTTATACGTACAATTATTAAATTTCCAAAGATCAAATCAAATATTCAAACTTTCGGTTACACTGCTAGAAAAGATAAATATAAGCATATTAATAGTATTGCCTGAACATCTGGAAAGTGGATGTTACCAGGGGCGCATCAGGTGAAATGGAGATGAGATAAAATACGTGCAAAACCGTATTCATTATATGTGGATACAATTTACAAATTTACATTTTCTTCTATATATCAATAAATAAATAAATAAATATATATATATATATATATATATAGATAGATAGATAGATACATACGTACAAGGTAGAACAGTACATATTTTGATGACGTACTGCATCACTCGTTACGTGAGTTTCATGCTCTCTCTCTCTATTTCTCTATCTAGCTCTATCTGAAACTGTGACTTCATTGCTTTATTGTCTTAAGGTATATTGTCAAAATGTAACAGAAGACGAATTTATAGTGTGTAATAAATATATTAGTTCGCACGTGACTAAACTTTTTGGTGGAAGTTAAAGCAAGATAATTTGGAAACCTATTGGTTATCAATTATGATATTCATTAGTTAATCTTGTATTTACATATTTCACTTACTTGTTTCTTTTGTGTGATTTAGAAGAATATATTAGTATTGTTTATTATCATTTAGCCTGTATGGAATTAATCACACACAGTGATCTGTAACCTGTTGCTAACAACACATTATTTACTTTTAATTCAAACTTGACTGTTTTTAATGAGAACCTTGTTTATGTTAAATGGGTTTCTATCTTTTGCTATTGGTTGATATATATAGGAAAGTTTTCTAAGAAAGCGTTATAGTTGAAATAGTATTAAACTTTTCCTCTATTTACTGAAATTATTATTTAATAGGGAACCATTCAGAGGTTTGAAAATCTTGTCATCTCAGCACAAATAAAGTTAGATATACCATCATCATTTAGTTTGCATTTGTCATAAGATATACGTAGTTTGATATTGAACGTCTTCGTTCTAGCTTTAGCTGTAGCTGTTTTTATTTTCCGTGCTTCTTTCTACAAACTTTAATAATATTGAATGGTTGTATCTTTAAATCTTTATTAAAATTATTTAAATCGCATTTTGTTTCGACTTAAGATACAAATTTAATTCTCCAACATGTTTCTTTTCTGGCGTAGAATCAAATGAAAAAGTATTTATTCATGCTGTTGCATCGTCCTGATCATTTTGTACCATTCGTATCATTTTCTACTGAACCATAATTCGTATCATTTTCTACTGTTATAAATTAGTGACAACTTCTAAAGTACAAAATTCGTGTCATTTTTATACTATTTTAAATTCGTTTCATTGTCTTCTGTACCAAATTCCTAATTATAAGAATATTATCATCTTTAACAAAATAAATTGCAATAACGATTTAATTATGTCTAAGGTACATGAATGCACACGTGGTAAACATACGCGCTTAATCAGGTTTCTCTTATTTCTATGCGCAATACAAATTTCTCCCTTTCATCGTACTTCACCTAGATAAATATGTGCAAATTATTATCAACAGGAAAATGGATCAATAAACTTGGCGATGTTTCTAATTAATAAAAAAGAGAAAGGGATTTTACACAGGCGTGTAGTAAGATGAGACTAAACTCCAAAGCTAAGTTGGATGGATTGCAAATTACGCACCAGAGTATGCTAAGATATCGATGTCGTTTTACACACGACATTAGTACATGGAAGCAGATCCAAATACGTTTCCGGGACACAGTATGTATTCAACATTTGTGGTCAAAGGTCATTTACTACCGCAATATATTATAATAATGACCTCCACTTGCATAATAAATGATCTTGCGAAAAAGCTGCTTCAGCGATACTTACGCCCGGACTGTCTACATGAGCGACAATGTTGAACAAAAAGCAACGATATGTACTTCAATAGTTGCTAAAATGTCTAAATAAACTATTAAACAATCTGCTTTCCATAAACTAAAATAATGCGTGATGAACAATATAAAGAATAAAATAAAGAACGTTGAATGGAGCCGCTGTACTTTGATTGTTAGTGCATCTGACTCAAAAATGAGTTGTGGATTCCCTTCCATGCCATCCCTGAACACAAACCTAGATCCAACTATGTCGGCATGAAATATCGAATAACGTGACTAATGCAGCGTTATAAATAAACTATCCAAAGAACCACCTTTCAATATTAATGCTCAAAACTTGCAAGTGCGTTTTCTGCAAATATTTCTAAATCAGGAAAATGAAAAAGAAATATTGTAACCTCACGTTTACGTATTAAGAACATAAGAATGATATATTCGTAGATCGAAAGGGCAGTTTAAGAGTCGTAAGTCTGTTCCTTGGTCCGGAATGATTTTTGTAAATGTCAGTGGCATTGGGTACGAGTCTTTTGAAATCTTTCTCCTTTGCCAGATACAAAAAGATCCCATTTTGTTGACTAGGTGTATTTTTATACCTTTGATAGATATATATTTTATTTCATGTGTTTTGTGGCCGAGCATACTTGTACTACATTAGCACAAGTATAATTAATCTTAAATTTGTTTAACATGGGTATATAATGGAAACAAAAAGTTTATTTTTAGCCATTTATTAGGATACGTGTGAATGATGTTTTTGCATGGAACAATCCTTGCTTAATGTATTAATCAGTACAAAACTGCGGGCAGTTCGTTAACTAACCACCCAAACAAAATTATTAGTGTGTCTCAAGGATAACCATCTAGCATTTGTGAACTCATCTGAATAAGGAAATGCAGTAATTATCAAATTAGTAGTGTCACTCATTTTCTCATTATGTAATTAACAGGTACCAAATGTTTTGTCAATATGTAATGCTTTAGGTCACTTATAACTGGAGAGATAACGCGTCATCTACTAATACAGCATTAATATTTTCAGGACAAATTTAGGCTGAGGTAACTTCACCTTGTTGTTCTAATGTAAATAAAACCCCTGCAATGATCAGCAGTATCTACTTACGTAACGTCGTGATGCATATTCTTTGTGAATGTAGATACTTACCGTCTCCCACTGAAAGGAAATAAAGAATACAATTAATATGGCATCGTTATTCAGACGCACTACAATGAGATTTTATATGCTGCAACAAATTCTCAAAATGTTCATTACAATGTCGGAAATCACAATAATAAAAAAGCACAACAGATTATTAACATATCAGGGCTGATTTGTCTCATTTTTTATGTGCTTAGACCACTGTGTCATAACAAATATTTACGATATTTTCACTGAAATTCCCTTCTGTTTGCTGATGACAAGACGTTACTAATGATTATAGAAGAAACAATAATAGCTGCTGGTGTTCAAACGAGAACGAATATTTTTAATATGTGGGCAATATAGTGATCAGAGTTTCTAATTCAAAGAAAACAAAATCAATCAATATATCCTTAAATTTCCGAAAGGAATATCATCCACTACGCTCTATGACTTCGGAACAGTGTCGACGGAAATAGAAAATTACCGACAACTCCGAACACTAATAACAAACAGTGCTGTTGGGGAATTACAAAGAACAGAAGTCAAGTTAGAGTGGCCTCAGTTGTAATCCCACAGGAAATAACCTGGGCAACTATCTATTGATTCATCACTTCTGGTTGCGGAATCGCCGTATACAACGTAATATGTGCGTTTATTTATTTTGCTTGCTTGCCATGTCTTGGAGGATACCGGCTATGGTGAACAGTCAGGACCCAAAGAGGGAAAAAAGCTAAATGCCCCATCATAACACTACTGAAACATTAGCATACATTTTAAAGCAACGTATTACTAGACTGTATCTTTTAAACGACCATTTCTCGAAAACTTACATGTCATAAAGCAAGCATGGAAAAACAAATCAGAAACATAACATCAACTTGAAACAGGGACAACTTGTACTGGTCTAGCATTAAGTGTTTCTGTTTACAATATTTATCTTCAAGCCTTGTAGCCTGCACAATGAAGACCGACGTAAATGTGACAAGATGGGATACTTTCAAAAAAGTTTATGATGCATTTGCCCCGTGTAGTTCTGAACTGTTGCTCTTCTTGGTTGCTGATTCTAAAATGTGTAAACCTAAAACTATCAATAACTTCAAGAAACAATCCGCGTTGAAAATCAACGCAACGCTCTTGCAAATGGACTAATACATACAATATAATAAATAATGAAGAAAGTATGTACTATTTAGAGTGAATCTGACGATTAAACCACACACGTGCCGTCTTGTTATTAACATGCCCGAATTGCGAATAAACATATAATTTTACAGTTTGGCTTTCACAGTAGACGTGTATGAAATAATCTTATATGCGCATCTTGTGAATGCGTTGAAAATGCCTAATACATACATACGTACGTACGTACGTACGTACGTACATACATGCATACATACATACATACATACATACATACATACATACATACAGACATACATGCATACATACATACATACATACATGCATACATACATACATACATACATACATACATACATACATACATACATGCATACAAATGAACTAACAGTTGTGGAGCAAAGTATGAAACGGATTCAGATTCTTAATCGGCTCTCACTATAATTAACTATATAATATTATTATAGTTTATCGGATTCCTTGGGACTGGAATTCGCAATCATATCTCATGATTTAAAATTATATTTAAAAACAAGCAAGAGTCTTATCGAACTCTTCAGAAATTCTACATCATTTTCCTTTTTAAATCCTTTGCAACCCTTCTAGCACTCTGCAACTGAGTAAAAGTAATACACATTGCTTAACCTGACACCGGTGAACTCTTACAACATTTCATTTTCTCTTTCCGTTCCTCTTCGCTCCCCCATTACTAACTGTATGCCTTTTCCCCATAATATTGTATTCTAGTATTATTTCGTGCTTTTTCTGTATAATGTGCATTCTTTGTAGTCAGCATGTTTTCTAAGTTGTAAGAACGGTCACCCGCATCCAGTTGTAACATTTTACGAAAATAAGATGTTATATATAAACTGAGAAATTATCTAGTCCATTTACCCAAACAGTTGCATTGGTCACTTGAACGCGAATAGCTAGTCATATATTTACAATAAACGTTGGAATGAACTACTTTATAGCACAAGACTGAGGTGCACGAACTACAATAAATACATTGGTATAGCCGTTTTAGCTCAGGTATTATAGTTTATGACTAGTTATCAAGGCGTCGCTATTCCTGCACAATCTAGGCGGAGAGACAGATTTTGCTACGATTCCATCGGTGTTATGGAATCATAACCAATAATGTAATGTCAGCACCGTAGAAATCAGACCAGTCATGGAACCAACAAAAAAGGTTTTACATCAAGATAGGCCGATTGGTCTTAATACAAATATTTATACTTATTAAACTGAAAATATTAAGTCCGTAAGCAAACTATGTGCATATCATTCCAACACTTTAATCAAAGGATTTAATTTTCAACGTTATGTCTAAATCACATCTCTGAGTACGTTTCTTGCTGTCGTTGGCAGTGAGTGCATATTCCTTTAAAATTTCTTTTATATTCCAGATACAAAGAGAACATTTTTGATGTATATTGTTGATGTATATGCAAACACACACAATAGTCGGAGGGAGATATTTGATTTTTATTGTCTGGCAAAGTACTCACAAAACATAGGGCTTGCATTCTAAATATATATAGTTTAGAAAATAAAAATCTTTGCTTTTATCTGATAAGACTACTTTTCAGCTATAAACGTGCGCTATACTTCTTTATCCTGGGATTCCAGAGAAAATACGTCTCAATATCAGGATAGACAAATTCCTGTTGATGCCAAAGATTTCTTCCAGCTAGTTACTAAAGTTCGCATAATTCAAAGAAATTGATTAATTTCCGAAATTGGCGAAGGAGAATATATTATAGTGGAATTGATTGGACATGAAGGCACATATTTTTAACCTTATCGAGGAATATCTGCACTCAAAAGATAATTAACAGTTTGGCTTAAGTTTAATTACATGATAAAGCGGCACAATCGTAGTAGGTAAAACATTCTAGAGAAATCACAACTGAACTTCACTTATATATGGTTTATCGGAACCATAAACAAATGAAGCAAATATTGTATTCACCCTGGTGAACAACATATTATCACAAACCATAAACTTTCACTCTGTACCTGCTACAGCTTTCACCTGATATTAGATCTAATAGTAACTACTGACAGGTTTAGATTTCACTGCTTCATTAATAAAGGTTAACTAAATCAAATCTTAGTTTGACAATAATATGCATTACATTTTTTACATTATATTCCAATCAAAGTGTATAGAAATGTGCATATTCTTTGAAAGTTTTCTCAGTTGCATACATATTAAGAATTAAATGGCTTTGTAACAAGATAACCGGGTGGGATATTTCGGATTAACAACAGAACACGTTTTGACGACACAGATATATGGTTTAATGTGGCGATTTATATGAGTAGTGGATGATGAAGATGTGTGCGTATTTATAATCCAAATATTGGATCTATTTAACAAAAAACGCACAGTTTCAAAGATGGAAAAAATATACAAATAAATTAGTTCAGTAACCCTAAAACACAGGATAAATGATTTCACAAATGATTCAATAATGGAAAGATGAATATAGTTCACTCAAATAGTAAACAATGTAAGCGTTTACACATAGTAAAAAAAATGTATTCGCTCAGGTAGCGAAATTATGTCACTAAACAAGAACGGATATACAATCTATCCTTCCAGTCCTGAATAATACACTGGGTCTTACTAACCCAAAATTAGCATACAGCTAAAAATACATGTGTGGAGATGCACTCCGTCACCCTTGCACCATATCCGCTCCACAGCTCCTCCGAATCAATTTCACAACCAATATAGACTCCGGACCCTCGGAATGCTATGATCACTTGAACATTAGACCCTCCGGACACTTGAAATATTAGACCCTCCGGACCCCCTGGTCCTTTGACGGCTCTACAGCTGGGTCACCTTAGTCCCTCTGGACACTCCGGACGCTAGACATTAGACGCTCCGGCACCTTAAACGCTCCGGACACACGGACGTTTCTACACTCTGACAACACCGGACACCCCGGATATTCCTACCATCAAAAACTCACTCAGCCCTACAGCTGGAGTTGTGCGAATCCTTTAAGCAGGCCGCTTGCTGACAAAACCATTAGTATTGTAAAGGTCCTTTACATGTAGTAACGTATTTATACCTTTAGAATTTTCGTTATTCTTTATCAAAGGCACCTTGCACGTGTGGCAAAGGACGAATCGTACTCACGATTTCGAAATACAATAGACCCTGATATAATCACCCTCGGGCATCGTTGTACAGCGAAAAGAAACGAAACCCGAGTACATGTATTTAATTAACAACCTTTACACCATTCCGTGACAATACCCCCCCCAAAAAAAATTGGTATCACTTTTAGAACAATCACGGAATGTGAACAATGAATCATTATTAAAACTTCCAATTTTCAGACCGAACGAAATGATTTGCTAATTACACCCTACTTAAAAAATCAGCTCCCACATTTTCTGACCCTCGAATTGCCTCGATTCGAAAACTGTATGGTTGCAAAGACAACGCCCAACGCATCAATCTTGCATTGGTGACCTTTGCTTTATTCAAATATAAAAGCGGCTGATGGTCCGTTTGCAAGGTAAACTCCCTCCCAAAAAGATATGTATGGAATTTTCCTATTCCCCATACTAAACCTAGGCACTCCTTTCCAATCACAGAGTACTTTTCCTCTCTAGGGAGCAATTTCCTACTTGCATAAGCAATGGGCAATTTCATCCCCCCTTGCTCCTGTAGCAAAACAGCCCCAAGACCCGTATCGGACGCATCAGTCCTCAGTACAAAAGGTTTATCTATTTCCGGCAACTTTAAAATTGGTGCACTTACCAGTTTGTGTTTTAGAGTGTTAAACGCTTTTTCCTGGCATACACCCCATGAAACTTTATTCGGTTGCCCCTTCCTAGTCAAATCCGTTAATGGGCTGGCAATAGCCGAAAAGTTGGGGACGAATTTCCTGTAAAACCCGATTAGACCTAGGAAAGACCTTACTTGTTTTTTTGTCTCTGGTCTAGGGGCATCCCTGATTGCTCCTATTTTATCTGGATGAGGTTGCAACTGGCCTAGTCCACTTACCAGATGTCCCAAACTTTCCAGACTGGAATACCCTATGCTACATTTAGTAGGCCTAACTGAAAGATTTGCAATGTGAAGTCTATCGAACAGATCCCGTAATACCTTAACATGTTCATCCCATGTATGCGTGTAAACAAAGATATCGTCTACGAAGCTGTCGACGTTTTCCGTTCCGTTTAATAATTTGCGCATGAGACGAACGCACGACGCACCGGCGTTGACTAAACCGAAAGGCATAACTTTAAATTGAAACAGTCCTTTGGGAGTCGCGAATGCCGTTAACTCGCGGGCATTATCGGCGATGGGTATCTGCCAATATCCCTTGCTTAGATCTAATTTGGAAATGTATTTATGACCTGCCAATTTTGAAAATACACTTTCCATATCTGGCATTGGTTCTGCATAAAATACGGTGATCTTGTTTAATTGCCGAAAGTCGATGCAAGACCGGTTGGTCCCGTCTTTCTTTCTGACTAACACCACGGGGGACGAGTATGTGGAGTTTGAAGGTTCGATCACTCCCTGGTCTAACATTTTCATCACTTCTTCGCTGATTGTCTCCCGTGCATTAAAGGGTATCGGATATCCTTTAATCCTGATAGGCTCAGTGGTATTCAATTTGATCTCGTGTCGAATTAGACCCGTACAGCTTGGTCTGTCCGTGAACACATCTGGATATTTGGACAAAACCTCCATAATCTGTGTACGTTGACTCTCCGATAACTCAGGGCATACATTTATCTGGTCAATACTTTCTTTACCAACGTCCATGGGGTATTCAAGGGGTATTTCTGTGCTGGAGACGAATTCCGCTTCGTCACAAGACCTATCCTCTATCACCGCAACGCATACTACATTCAAAATCCCTTTATCAATCGTTTGTCCAGGTCTCGCTACGTAGAGTTTAAGCATATTGGCATGATGTGTCTTGGACTTCCCCTCCATATCAATGATATAATCCATTTCGCCTTTCACCTGTCTGACTTAATATGGCCCTTTCCATTGGACTAGCAGCTTGTTGTTATTCGTTGGGAGAAGCACCAACACTTGATCGCCTACGTCAAATTTTTTACTCCGAGTTCCTCGGTTGTAGTACTTGGCGTACCTACGACTAGATTTCGCGAGTTCGTCTTGCGCCATTTGACAAGTACTTTCTAATCTTTCGTGCAAATCAACTACATAATGGTATGTGGTCTTAACTTCTTCGTCCGCGACCTCGTCTGTCCACAGTTCACGAAGTATGCGCATAGGACCACGAACTGTCCTACCGTACAATAGTTCAAACGGGGAGAAACCCAAGCTTTCCTGAGGAACCTCACGATATGCGAACAGAAGGGCGTTCATATATCTATCCCAATCCTTCGGTCTTTCCGCACACATTCTCCGCAACATTTGCTTCAATGTGCCGTTGAATTTCTCGACCAATCCATTGCACATAGGATGGTAAGGTGTTGTGCGTAACTGTTTAAGGGACAACAACCTACTAATTTCTGCCATAAGATCTGAGGTGAATTGCGCTCCACAATCCGTAAGAACCTCTTCGGGCACTCCGACCCTGCTGACATGTCTACGAGCGCTTCGGCTACACGTTCGGTTTCAATTGATGGCAAAGCTATGGCTTCTGGATATCTGGTAGCGTAATCTACCAGTGTCAAGATGTATCGGTTTTTCCGATCTGTATGCGGAAATATTGGTCCTACAATGTCGATGGCTACTCGTTTGAACGGAGTATCTATCAAGGGCATCTGACCTAACGGTACTCTAGTTACCCTGCCCTTAGAGATCGTCTTCTGGCAAACGTCGCACGAGCGACAGAACCGCGCTATGTCGCTATTGACGCCAGGCCAATAAAATTCTCTTAATACCCTATCCGTTGTTTTCTTTACGCCTAAATGACCTGCCATACTCGACTCGTGCGCGACCTTTAGTACATTTGCCCTAAATTTCTGGGGAACCACTAATTGCAAGAACTTCCTATCCAATGTAGAGTATTCCTTGTACATTAAACCCTTTCGAACAAGGAATTTAGAGGAACCCCCGTTCTTACACTTTCTCACGGTACCCGTTAATGCCTTCTCAGAGGTTGCACGTAAAGACGCGTCACGTTTTTGCTCATTTTGGAATTCTTCGCGGGATATATCAGTAATGGCTTCCGGTACTTTTAACTTACGCAAAGGTTTATTTTCCTCCTTTACCTGAGCCCTAGTTTGCACTGCCTGGATGATAGGGAATCGGAAATCTGCTATGGTTGGGAGTCTAGAACCCGGTACGTTGCCAATCGTCAGTTCATAGATCGGGTTGGCTACGCATAAAGCTTCCACAGTCCCGGTCAAAAAAGGTGTATCTATCGTTATCCTTGCAACTGGAACGTGGTCGATTGTCTGGTCAAGCAACATGCAAGGTGATTTAAACCCAAGCAATTGATCATCGCGGACTAAGCTCCGTTTCACGACTACAGTAGTGCATCCCGTGTCTCGTAGAACGGTGACTTCTTGTCCGTTAACAGTGCCGTTTGCGGTCGGCACCCGTGCCTCTGGAAAAATACACGTGCCGATTGATTGGATCACATCGCGACTGATCTCTGAACGCACCACCGGTTCACGCACCGCTTTCCGCTTAACTTGCTGGGAAACATTAAGTTTTCCATTTACCGATCTTCTGCCTCTAATGGCTACCGCTACTTTCTGGACTGGTCCCTTCCGCTTAGGACAATAGTGGGAGATATGACCCACTTCCTTGCAAATGAAACATTGCATGTCACTCCGCTTCCCCTGGTTACTCCTACCAGATTTTTCAGGTTCCCTGGGTTTTCTGTCGTTGACCTGATTCCCACCTTTGACATCTCGCGTGATGACATTCTGCGAACCTCCCCGAGCTTCGGCGAACAAATCCGCCTGTATGGCCATTTCATGTATATTTGTGAAGGATCTTTCCTTCAAGAATAAATATAACTCCTTGCCACAAGCTGTTAACAATTGGTCACGAAGCAAGAAATCGACAAGACCCTCAAATGTCTTGACGACTTTACCACATTCCACCCATCGCTGCAAATAATTGCAAGTCCTACTGACGAACTGTGTGAATGTTTCGCCTCTATCTGGTTTACTATACTTAAACTTCTTGCGAAACCCTTGCTCGGTTAGTTCATATTTCTTGAGAAGTGCCTCTTTCAACACGGGGTAACTGAGCGAATCGGCCGTGGATAAACGCGAATACACGTCTAACGCTTTACCTTTCAATAACGCGCTAAGATGGAGCGGCCAATCGTCTTTCTTCCATTTTTGTACCGTAGCATACCTCTCAAACCTATTTAGATAACTATCCATATTATCTTTATCGTCTTCAAATGGGGGCAATTTTGGACCTCTCAGTTTAACATCATGTTCCCCCTCTTTTTTAGCTTGCAATAGCTCAGAATTTCTTAGATGTTCCCTCTGCCGATTTATATCTTCCCCTTCTAACTTCTCCCTCTCTGCTTCCCTTTCCCATTCTATCCTTTCCCTCTCAGCCTGTTTCTCTAGTTCAATCTTACCCTTCTCTAATTCTATCATTTCCTTCTGGGTTTCCCTTTTTTCCCTTTCTATTTCCCTCTCAGCCTGTTTCTCTAGTTCGATCTTACACTTCTCTAATTCTATCATTTCCTTCTGGGTTTCCCTTTTTTCCCTTTCTATTTGTTGTTCCCTTTCAAATTTTTCCCTCTCTAATTCCCTCTCCTTTAATCTTTGGTCCCTCTCCCGGGCTTGTTCTTCACGAACGAAATTTCTAAGGGACTCCCCCTCATAACCAAACTGTTTCCCCAGTTCTACCAGTTCTTTCATAGAAGACATTTCAAAAGTTTGGTGGTGACCAACCTTAAAGTGCAGTTTTATACAAACCACGTAATTACCACAAACCGTATTTTCTTTCACGAAATGCAACAAAAATATTAAATACAAAAAATAAAGTAATATTAGGTATCTACCTAACCTTGGTGCTTTGTCAAACGCATCTGAAACACACAGAAAGCATACAAATATAATAAAACAATTTCAGTGCTCTGTTATATCCGAAATGATCCCACTTCTGACACCATTTGTAACAAGATAACCGGGTGGGATATTTCGGATTAACAACAGAACACGTTTTGACGACACAGATATATGGTTTAATGTGGCGATTTATATGAGTAGTGGATGATGAAGATGTGTGCGTATTTATAATCCAAATATTGGATCTATTTAACAAAAAACGCACAGTTTCAAAGATGGAAAAAATATACAAATAAATTAGTTCAGTAACCCTAAAACACAGGATAAATGATTTCACAAATGATTCAATAATGGAAAGATGAATATAGTTCACTCAAATAGTAAACAATGTAAGCGTTTACACATAGTAAAAAAAATGTATTCGCTCAGGTAGCGAAATTATGTCACTAAACAAGAACGGATATACAATCTATCCTTCCAGTCCTGAATAATACACTGGGTCTTACTAACCCAAAATTAGCATACAGCTAAAAATACATGTGTGGAGATGCACTCCGTCACCCTTGCACCATATCCGCTCCACAGCTCCTCCGAATCAATTTCACAACCAATATAGACTCCGGACCCTCGGAATACTATGATCACTTGAACATTAGACCCTCCGGACACTTGAAATATTAGACCCTCCGGACCCCCTGGTCCTTTGACGGCTCTACAGCTGGGTCACCTTAGTCCCTCTGGACACTCCGGACGCTAGACATTAGACGCTCCGGCACCTTAAACGTTCCGGACACACGGACGTTTCTACACTCTGACAACACCGGACACCCCGGATATTCCTACCATCAAAAATTCACTCAGCCCTACAGCTGGAGTTGTGCGAATCCTTTAAGCAGGCCGCTTGCTGACAAAACCATTAGTATTGTAAAGGTCCTTTACATGTAGTAACGTATTTATACCTTTAGAATTTTCGTTATTCTTTATCAAAGGCACCTTGCACGTGTGGCAAAGGACGAATCGTACTCACGATTTCGAAATACAATAGACCCTGATATAATCACCCTCGGGCATCGTTGTACAGCGAAAAGAAACGAAACCCGAGTACATGTATTTAATTAACAACCTTTACACCATTCCGTGACAGGCTTCTCTGCTAAAAGGCATCCTTAGTATATAGTCCTAGTTGAGGTAAAAAACAGGTAAAGCTGTATAATAACAACGATATCAGAATGCCATCGAGTAATATTAAAGATACCTAATGTGACATGACTTTGACCGTATGCAAGTATTTTATTTAGCACTGCAAAGAAATCTGTATATGAGGATACTGAAACATGCATATATAATAATGATAATAGCAAGTTTACAGTTTCGTGTTGATATTGCATGACAACAAGATGTTTGTGCAAAATACGACTGTAGGTTTATAACAAGAGAAAACAGCAAGAGGCATAGTTTACAATCAATTATACAAGCTTCCACAACAATAAAAACACACACACACATATAACACACGCACACAAACACACACACGCACACGCACACACATGCTTATATCTATCTATCTATCTATCTATCTATCTATCTGTGGGTGTGTGTGGGGGTGTGTGAGTGTGTGTGTGTGTGTGTGTTTGTGTTTGTGTGTGTGTGTGACATTGGTACGCAATAATTGTAATGTCATCTGCCTTGCAAATAAGAAATCGGCGGCAGAACATGACACTATGAATATATTAAAGTACTAGTTCTTACGTACTGGTCCGGATCTCAGCTATGCATTAAATGTGGCACTGAAGTGAAATCAAGCAGTCAACTCTGCCATCCATATTTTAATATTTTAAGGCGCGTTAAACACAGGTAGAAAAATGTTCATATTAACACTACTACATGTGGCTACGTTAACATATACAGAGATAACGAAATAGTAGCTGGGATCAAACCAGTTTTAGTTTAAATCCTGGTATAGCACAAGTATCAAAATAAATTTGTAATGAATTTATTAAATAGAGAAAGCTTTATCCTTATATACATATGCCAATTGTACATCAGCTAAAACAACTCTCACAACATCATGGAGTTCGAATAAAAAGTCGTATACTAAAGGTTTACATGATTGAATTACTGAAACCCATACCTGCACTATTTCAACCTTCTCCACCATGGTTAACTAATCCATCGCCGGTTGTTAATGCAAATGCAACAGTAGAACAACTAAAATAATGTTCACGTCAGCATAATATAAAACTACCAAATGGTGCAAGAAAAGCTGATACGATTTAGACAGAAGAAGCATTTGAACAAAGGGTTAACAAAATCGTCATCGGGTTAACGTCTTACATTTGCTATTCCTCCTGGAGCTTTTGAGGATGTTCGTGATGAATCACAAAAAAATCACAAGTACCTGAGTTCTATTTTCACAAGGGTAGTATTGAGTTAACAATTCACTAGGCTATAATCCAACCGACATAAAAACTATGTAAAGACTCTCAACAACTGTCAACAAATACGATTTATAGAATCACATCCGTTTTACACGAGTGTGGTCAATCCGCGTTAGAGCAGATATTGTCTTTAATGCACATTTGTTTATAACCCTTAATCATGGCAAGGTTCGATTTAAAATAACAAAACCGCGGATATATAGCGCTGCTCGTACAATTCCGAACTGTAACAATACCAATGTTCTGAATGTACGATTCTGTTAGCTTTATATCAGGCTAGTGACAATACAAACTTGTCTCGGAAATATCGGTAGCACCTTGGTGACCTCAACATCGGTAATATCGGACTTCCCGTGCAGCTTACCAAAGCCACACTGAGCAATTTTGAAACAGGTAACCCTGGACATCGCGGTTAATGTGTGTACTTCCGATAAAGGTTTTTATCTGCTTGCACTATCCTCACTTGGGCAACATGGACTAACTCATCTTTATATGCTCTTGCTGACTGATTAGTTCAGTGTATGTAACGCACTACGTATTGATAAGGTATCTTGCTCGATTGATTAACCGACAGAGCAAGGACTCAACAACTTCTCACCGACCATGACTTGTACTGTGGTTGAAGTAGTGGAAAATCGCTGAGGACAATAATGCCAAGACCAGGCAGAAACATTTTCAAATTAACTGTGGTACAAATAACGAAGAATCTTCCTTATATCATCTACATTAACGTTGAATATTTCAACGTTCCAGTGGAAATCTCTGCTTTCAAAGCCGCAAACAGGTCCAGGTCCACAGCCAACGGCTATAAAACAAAACAAGTCGCTGACCATAAGCAATGCTTAGGTGTGACGGGCAAAGAAGAGGTACCAGTATTGTATCGCGGCAAAGACGAGGTTAGAGTTTTTCTTAAATCGATCGAGGTTAAACCAAAATCGATTCAGCAACAGTTCTACTCACAAGCTGACATGATTTCGACAGGTGATAAGATTCGTTAGTTTTCCGCAGCCACTCATTGGTGGATCTTTAAAGAAACTTTTACTACCACTGACACCAACGTCCATGATCACTTGCGCGTATAGTGGAACCGAACACACAACATGTAATGTAAAGTTGAGAATGGACCCAAAGAAAATTAAAATTCCTCTAGTGTGTCATAACATTCAAAGCAATGGGTGTGATAGTCACTTTATAATGCATGCGATAACCACGGCATCAAGCTCAAAATGAAGCATAAATTCCCTACAATATGGAAACATACATGTCGTTTAAACTAGGCCAAGTGCAGTTCATCGATTCATTACAGCTTTTGAATTCGTCATTCAACAAGGCAAGCATGCCTAGTGCCGGAACAATACCAATCGATATTTTATACTGTCATACCAATACGGACTTATTAAAGAGAAAAGGTGTGTATCAATACTAGTACATTAGTGACTGAAACAAATTTGCTGAAGCTCAGTTGCAACCGATGGAATAATTTTACTCATCGCTTTCTATTGACGGCATTTAAGATAAAGAATACGCGCAGGCAGAGTTTGGTACTTATTAAAATGCATATGCCTATCACGATCTATATTTGTGATCCGATCTATTTTTGCTCGCTGATTTATTTAAAAACCTTTGGCGGCACTGCCATGCATGTGTACACGTTTTATCCTATATATTACTTCCGAGCACCTGGAATGGCTTGGGATGAGTTGTTTTCGAAAGCTAAAATCGAGTTGGAAGTGCTCAGCGATGTTGAACGGCATCTGTTTATTGACCGCACCCTTCGTGGCCGGATGTCTATGGCGAGGCACATATGTGTGCGCGCCAACAAATACAATGTTGACGGGTATGAACCCTCTGTCCTGAGCAGTTTCATCAGGTATCTCTAACTGACTAATCTCTATAACTGAAGAAAGATGTAACGGTTACCGGCTGGTTGGTCTTAGTACCTTGATCCCATGGAATAGTCTTTCTCGAAAGCGTGTGCGATTACAACATCATCACTGATCACATACATTTCTTCGAAGTTGATCTGGATTACCCTGAACACTCACATGACGCACACGATTATCCGCTGGCAGCTTAAGCGTTGTCAGTGTCTGGTATATGGCTGTTTTCATATCATTGCTTGATCACCGATTAATCCAGACGTAAATAAATTAAATGCACCAAAATATTACCAAGTTCTAGAAACAAACACAATTATGTACTGCATTTACGCAGCCTCCGGCTGCATCAACGATTGGGTATGCGGGTAAGCAATATCTATCGGTAGCTTGAATTTCACCAGAACGCTTGGGTATCCAGATTAATAAGGACATGAGAACAAAGGAAACAAACGAGTTTGATTAGGACATTTTCAAGCTCATGAACAATTCATTGCACGGAAACTCCATGGATAATTTGCTCAAACGAATCCGAGTCGATCTTATCCATGATAGCAAATAAGACAATATTTGAAGTCTCATCGCTGACCCGGCATTTAATCCAGAAAGATTTATGATGGTGGATATGTTGTCATTTTCAGCCAAATATATAAATAGAAAAAAATTCAACCTGAAAAAAAAACAAGATATGCTGGTTCGTCCGTGGTAGACCTGTGGAAGCTTCTCATGTACATGTTTTGCTATGACAAAATCAAACCGTTTGATCAAGATCGGGTCAAAATGTTGCACAGTGACACCGACTCGCTAATAACGCACATCACCAACATATTTGTACGCGGACATGGCGCAACTATGTTTGGTCAATGTAATTGATGCAGAATATTATCCGAAATATCATCCGTTCTTTAGTATTACTAATACAAAATATTATCAGATTAATGAATTGTAAAATATGTGAGACAGCGGCCTACAATTTAATCCATTGTACTCAGACTCAAACATATTCAAAAGGCAAAAGGACTCACAAGAGCTATTGTGCTGAAGGATTTCAAACACATGTGCGGGGAATGTCTTCGAGGCCGACGTGATTTTACACACACGGTAAATATGATACGAGTTCAGGTATATCACATGCACTAAAAGGAGCTTTTACTGCTTGATATCAAGCGATGGATACTCCCGATTTAATCACCAATTACGCGTTTGGTCATCATGCTATTGTGAATGATAGGTGTACTGGTACATCAAAGCGTTAACACAGGTCTCGGTGGAAATTCCGCTTTTTCTGGAACGTCTTCCATTTCCTCGAAAACAAATCCTCGACTGGGAAGTCTGGTTCAACCATGCATCGATGATCCCAAACAATATTTTTTTGGCTGTCTTGGAGCAACAATCTTTTCAGAGATAGCAAACCCATCGACGGACCATACTGGGGAAGTTGCACGATGGTTCTCCAGGTGCATACATATGCTACAAAAACTTATCTTCGAGTGGTTGTAACAAAGCCTGCTCTGAAATCATTTTCTGATTCGAGGTAGAGTCTCGCGACAGTCATGTGTCTAATCGCATTGACTGGTTTTAATCCGATCGTGAGTGTGACGTAATTGTTGAGTCCTGATATGACTAGTGGAAGACAGATTACCTATTCGTTAGATCTGTATTACCTCATTGCTAACTACTTCGCTTATAGATGACCTAAAATCCATTCCGCGAGTGTTCAATTAAAACATATTCAGAATAGGATGGTCGCGACGAATGTTGATATGTCGAACACGAGCAACGCAGTAAAACACCAGATAAATTCTTTACCAGAATCCACATGCAACAGTTGTAGAAATATGAGCGGCGAACATATATAAATTCTATCGAGTGGATCTGCAACACTTGAACAATCTTGTCATGTCAGTAGTTTCGCTTTCAGGCAACATCAACATTCGTTAAGACATACTTAATCAAATAGTGTAATAGAAACAATAAATCAACATGATTAAACCCATTATGTATTTGCAGATCAATCCACCCGCCTGATATTTTTCTTTTCTTTGGTACTGGTAGATAAATGTGCCAAAGTGCTTGTTTGGTCAACCTTTTTAAAGCAATCATACGAGTGACTTTAACTGTACTGGCTAACGTTTCATCTGCGGTTTCACAAATTCAGTACTCACGAGGAATGTAAAATATGTTCGATAATGTCACGCTTTTGAATCCATTGTTTTGTTTGTGTTACAATTATTTTGCTTTTAATGAGAGAAATGTACTAGTGCAGTCTTACCTATGTCACCTATTTTGATGACCAATCTTGCAATTCCTTCTCCAGCACCTGGTCCCACAATCGTTTTTAAGTCATGCAGGAGATCTACATCATCGCGCTGACGTGCACGGATATAATTTGATGCTTTATAAGCAGGGTCATGTAGGCAATAAGCAGCATTAAGACCATTTCTGATGATTCCCCTGGCTTTCTTTGTTATAATCGACTTGTATATCCAGCTGTGTACATGGCGGTCATTAACTGTATATTTCAGTTTAGTATGTGGCGCTTCTTTGCTCTATATCTAACAGAATTTTCAGTAATCACTGCACGTCCAGTATGTGTTGAACTCAATTTAGATTTGTGACACGAGGTTTCATGCGAAGTCGTACACAATACGAATACATGATCCTATAATATACTGTATCATTCAATGGTCGAAAGAAAAAGGTAATTCGCATATGCTTTCATAGATTATTCGGTCATTGACTTCTCTACACATCCATCTCTTAAACCGTCCAAACATGGAGATGGATACCTATTTCTAAACTCATTTCGTGTATCGATCATTGGTCCCGCTGAATCAGGAAAATCCTTAACTGTTGATGAATATGATTTTACGAGGGCTGCAGCTGGATCGATTATACATGATCAACGGTGCTATGATGTTTCAAAATGTTTTTCTGAAAATACTGCTAAGCAGAAATGGCATCACCATCACAATCAATTTATTTTCCGGCATCGGTGAAGCACCAATCATCGATGATCTGAATGCAAGCGAAAACATTCGTATAGTACACGACGATATGACGCTAGAAAACCAAGTCGATCCTGCACAAGTATTCTTGTCATGAATCAGTCTCAAATACACTCACGTTATCTGTGTGACTGAACGATAAACACATGAGCAGAAGGGGATTCATGATAACTGTAACATGCTGATACTATTTTGTGGCATTGACAATCATGGAATTTGGGCTATTTACCAATGAATAGTGTTCAACAACTTTGAATTAGTTAAGAAGAGAAAGGTCTCGACTGATATTCAAAAATGATGCACTTGTTCGGGTAATAATTACTAGACAAAACAATCGTTAGATGGAAAGGTAACGGCGTACGCGATGTGCCATTAAAAGACACGGGTGCAAAACACACAGAACGCACAATCGCTGGAAATTTAAATATCCCTGAGGCAAAGGTTTACTGTGATTGTACGACAGTTGTACCAGTGAACATTGCTAATTGGCTAGAACTGCTTGAGTGTACTGCACCTGTAAAACAATGACTTTGGACAGCGTATGCCCGTCCTGTAACTGTACTGCGCGATTGTGTTATTAATACAACTATGATGAGCATTACATATTCTCGACTTTAAAAATTAAACGAGGCAGAGAAACAGCTGTGAGATGACTCACAAAGAGATCCGTGCTGATAGTAAAATAATATATGCTCGTGGATTGTCTTAGATGATATTGTGATCTTGCATCAGCAACAACTGTTGATCTTGGTGTGGCCGGAATCATAGGAACGACAACCATCTTAGGTGCGCCGATTGGAATTATTTTCGGGTCTATATCGATAATAACAGCTGTCTCTGGCGGTGTTATACATTAATTCGATACGATTATATTCAGGAATACGTTTCTTTTGATAGTTGTTAGCAGTAACACAAACAGTGTCAACACGATGAATAAACCGTATTCGGTGGCTATCGAGAATAAAATAACTAGCATGGTTGAATTTGCGACCGTTTTGACGAAAATGGAAAATGTCCGACAACTCCGAGCACAAATACGAAACAGTGCTGTTTGGGGATTTACAAACAATATAATTCAAGCAAGATTGGCCTCAGTTGTAATCTCACAGCAAATACCCTGGGCAACCTTCTATTAATTCAGAACTTATGGCTGCTTAATAGCCGCATACAGCCTAATGTGTACAAAGTTTTACTATTTTTTATGGAGTAACCATCCTGGGGTTGCGCATTTCTGTATTTTGTTTGCTTACCTTGTCATGGAGGATACGGGCTGTGGAGACAAGTCAGGATCCAAAGTGGGAGAGAGACAAAAGCCCCATAACAACACTACTGAAACATTAACATACATTCTAAAATAATTGATTGTAGCTTTCTAAACCAACACTTCTTTAAATCTTACATGTCATTAAGCAAGCATACTAAACAAATCAGGAACATAAGAGCAACTTGAAACAGGGAGAAATGTGACCGTCTAACATTAAGTGTTTCTGCTCAGAATATTTATCGGGAAGCTTAATCGCCTACAAAAGGAGAATCGACGTACATTTACTAAGATGTGTTACGTTCAGAAAATTGCTTATGACGCATTCCCTCGTATCTTTCTGAACTATTGTTCTCCTTGGCTGGTGAGTCTAGATTAAGCAAACATAGAAATATTAATAACTTCAAGCAAATAAATCCTCGTTGACAAATAACACTACGCTCTTGCACTTGGACTAATATATACAAAAAATAAGGGATGGAGAAATGTATGCATCCATTGAAAGTAAATCTGATGATCAAAGCAAACACGTGCCATGCAGTTTTTAAGATGAGAATAGAAATGTGAATATCCTCTATGCCCGAATTTGGACTAATTATATAATTATACAGTGTGGCTTTGACATTAGCTATGTATGAGATTATCTTCCATGTACATCTAGTGAAAGCGTTGAAAATGACTAATGCATACATACATACATACATACATACATGCAGGCGTACATATATATATATATATATATATATATATATATATATATATATATATATATATATATATATATACACATACATGCATACAATGGAACTAACAGTTGTGCAGCAAATTATGAAATTATTTTAGATTTTTAATCGGTAGTCGCTACAATTAACCATATATAATCTATTATCGGCTTCGTTTGTGAAATCAATTCGCGTAAATATCATATTATTTATACTAATATAAAAGCAAGGCCGAGTCTTATCGGACTCTTCAGAAATTCTACACTATTTCGTTTTTTAAATCATTTGAATCATTTCTAGCTCACTATAACATAGCCAGAGTAAGACATATTACTAACTTTATGCGTTCTTCCATACAATTTTATTCTAATATTAGTTTGTGCTTTCTCTGCATAATGTGCAACCTTTGTATTCAACGTTTTCTCTATGTTGTAAAAATGTGCAGCCGCATCCGATCAAAAGAGTTACGAAAATACAGTGGTCTAACGAAACTCAGAAACTGTCCTATCCATTTAAACATGCAGTTGCATTGGTCACTTGTACACGAATAGGTATTCATAGTTTTACAATAAAGTTTGCAATGATATACTTTTCATAGTTCAAAGCTGAGGTGAATTTTGTTTTGTTGTTGTAGTAGGGTTTAACGCCATTTTTCAGCACACAATAGGCTATACATGGCGGCCAGTTTTAATGGTGGAGGAAAAACCCGGGAAAACACGGGAAAGAACCACCGACCCAAGAGAAGCTACTGGCAAGCTTTCTCACATACCCACAATGGCTGAATCGGAGACTAGAACCCACGCAGACAGAAGTCAGATGGCAGTGATTCGTAACGGAGAGCGCTTTAGACCACTCGACCACTAGGGTCCCCAAGCTGCGGTGAAAAGAACCATAATAAATACGTTAGTATATCCTTTTCAGCTCAGGTAGTATAGTTTATGATTAGTAATTAAGGCGTCGCGATACATGAAAATCTAGGTGGAGAGATACAATTTGCTCCTATTCCATCGGTAGTATGAATCATAACCAAAAATGTACTAAACGTACTATAGTAATCAGACAAGTTATTGAGCCAACAAAACATATTTCAATCTAGTTAGACCCATTCGTCTTACCACAAATATTTCCTATCATTAACTTAAAATATTAAGCATGTAAACACACTCTTAGTTTTTCATGTCATTCTTTAATATATTGAAGGGATTGAATTTTCAACGTTATGTCCTTATCACATCTCCGGGTAATTTCTCCGACGTCAATGGCAATGAATGCATATTCCTTTCAAATCTAGTTTTAGTTCCAGAAACAAAGAGATCATTATATATATATATATATACATATATATATATACATATATATATATATATATATATATATATATATATATATATATATATATATATATATATATATATATATATATATAGGGAGGGAGACATTTAATTTATATTGTGAACTTGACCTTTGTCCACTAATGAAGATAGAGGTATAGAGGTATAACCAAATTGACTATTCTCGATTGCTTTAAAAACGAATATTTGAATTTGAATTCTGGACTAGGATTTGATTACTATTTTAGAATATTGTTTTGGAAGCAAACTTGTTTACAATTTTATGGACATTTGCATTTAAAATGACCCAAATCTTATATATGCTATGGTATCTTATGTCATGTGACACTTCCATCGAACGAGTCACTCGCAGAAAATTGGGCATATTTTGTGATATATCAATCTCGTCTATTCCAGAGTTGAAAAAATCCGAAATTAATCTCTTTCATTTCGGAAGTTGCTGATGTTTCATCATTCATGGTCTGCTTTTGACAGGGAGAAAACAAAATGTTTATGTACAGATGATGCATAATTTCATCACCATGTGATTTATTTTTAGGCGGCTATCTAGGTAGTGAATCCCTGATAATGTGTGAGTCCACTAATATATTTGAGTGTGTTTATCAGGTATTGCTATAAAATAGCGATCTTGCTGGGACCGTGAGGGTCTTAAGAGATATTATTTACCCGCCGATCTCATTCGGTTCAATAAAAAAAGATATGAATCTCTATATGAATCCAGTGCTTCTAGGTTGCGTCCTTTTCTGTTCTTGTCTGCAGCATAGTAGAATAGACCTGAACTGGTATGAATTATAGTCTCAAATATGGATATTCGTGTTTTTCATCAGTGAATAAAATGATGAAGATCACTTGTCTGCTCCTATTTTTGCATCATCTCACTCATCCGCTTCGATTATTTTCAGATACGGCGATCGCTTTGATATTATCTATGTTATTAACATCATCTTATGATGACATGATGGATCGCTAGATCATGTCGTATTTTACCATAATGACATTCATACACAAATTGAGATACTTTCATCGTTTTTCTTCTGCGATGACCAGACGCATTTATTCCTGCTTAGCCACCGTGATTAGAATTAAGTTTAGGAAACTTCTGAGTCTTCACGTGTCTAACTGCTCCATACTGGCCACTTTCATAATTGTTATAGATTGGTCTTTCAGTAAGATAAATTGATATTATTTACTGTCAGGTTGTATTTTATATTGCTTTAATTTTGTACTAAGTTAATATACGCATCTATGATATCTCTAAATGTATCTTTTAGATTTTATGTTTCCTTATCGACATGAGTTTCTAAGGCAAGAACGCTGTGATGCATTAATCAGCCTGAAAATGCTCGATGACATCGAATGTGTCGACAGTAATCCATGACCATGACATAGTCTGTCAATGTCTTCTTCGTCGGTTAATCCAAGTTCGATGATGTTTTTCTTATCTTCACCATAAACATGATTCATGCAGCCGATGATTTATGTTTGTATCTTCCCAAGTCGGTATTGTGTGTTCGTTTATCACAATACGCATTGAGACAGCAAATATTTGCTAGAGACAATGCCTACCAGCAACCAATAATCGGTTAATTCCGTACTTCCGATGACAATTCTAATCCTGTATAAATCTGTGGTAGATAATCATCAGACAAATTACCATTAGTGCGAAGATAAGGATACTTAAACTGCAGTAACTCGATCTTGTCATTGATGACCATTTATCCATTTGGTAAATACATGAATCCTGGAACATCGTATATGGAAATATAATTACTTGCAATCTTTGATTTAGTCACGTGATTCATGTACCTCTTAGCCACTTTCTCAAAAACAGCCCCATTTGCATGGTAAATAGGATGTTTCTTTTTTCGTGAAGACTTATCTTTTAATAAGCAATGTCTTCCGGTGCCGAGAATGGATTCTGACCAAGAATGTATGCATTTTCCGATACTCTATTTGTGGTAGTGATCAGATAATGTCATTATTATGAATGATGTTTGATCTTGTGTCTCTATGAATTTGGCAAACTTCTTCAGAGTTGTCATCATTATATACAATGCCATTCTGTAACTACATTTATTTTAGATCATTATTTAAATGGAGGTAGCAAAGGTAACCATTTTTGATTAGCCACACTGAAACTAATCGATAGGTGTTCATCATGTCATTTTTCCTAAGAGATTTAATCTTTCCAGAGAAGTGAATATTTAGTCTAGTTCCAAATCTTAATTTGATCACGACGTTGTTGGAATTTGTGGGTTGGACCACAAAAGAAACTTCCTCTCGCAGACTAACATCGTTGATAATCGCATCCACATATGTATTTTAGATATGTAATTGATCATTGAAGGACTCACAGACAATATGCGGATGTATTTCGCAGACATACCGAGTAGAATTCTGCCAGATTCTCAAGAAAATTCGTTCCATCTTGAAACGATTAGTCGATGATTTCAGAAAGTTTAGCTCCTCCTGTGCTTGGAAACACTTTCGCGCGATACACCTAGACCTTATCTGGTCTCATGAACAAAAATTTTCACGCACGAATGAAAACAGCTAATATTTCCTTTCCAGTTGGATATCTCGCATTTAAGAGAAGTGATATAATCCATTTTTCCGTAATGTCCACAATTAGAATATTGCAGCAAAAAACATGACAGGGATTGTCTTTAATGTGATGGTTTTTGCTTTTGTTAAACTCGCTTATAGACAGTTGATCAAAGTCTAATTCTACCTGATAAGTACAACTGATTATCATTGGAGCTGATAACTTAGTATATTCTATATCTTATTGTTTATCTTCTTCTTGCATCATTTCATCAAATGTTCGTTGTATAATATGTGATTATTCCAGGTTGATTTTCTTGATCGTTCTCATCAAGTATTTGTCCTTGTTGCTGATGACAACGGTATAATGATCTGATGGAATGGTTATTTCCTTATGTCTCAATGCTGTGGCTACAATGCTCTTGTCAGATTATTACTTTTGTGTGTGTTCCTGACTACAGTCTTCTTCTTGCATGATTTCATCTAAGTTTTGTTGTATAATATGTGATCATCCCATCCTCATTTTCTTGATCGTTCTCGTCCAGTCTTTATCCTTGTTGCTGATGACAACGTTATAATGATCTGACTGAATGGTTCTTCTCTTATGTCTCAGTGGTGTGGCTAACAAGGATCTTGTCAGATTATTACTTTCGTGTGTATTCCTGGCTACAGTCAGTGCTAACTCTGCTTCAATCGATCTCAAATTTGTTGGTAACTAATCGTATATGGGTTCATTCGGGTTCCAAAACGGTTATTTATGTTATCATGCTTGTTCAAACAATTTCATGAATTCCTGCTGCGGAGGTATTCTAATATAAGCAATGATACAATCATAGCAAGACAACGGGACACGATAGGAAACAACTATATGAGTATGGAGAATGCAGATGATATGAAGACAATGGGTGGGAGCCAATTTTCTTGGGATAGAGCATATATGATGACCAATGGTGGGGGCTAATTGTCTTGGGAAAATGCAGAAGCTATGATGATTAACGGAGGGACCAATATTTTGGTGCGAATGATTGAAAACCACCGAAAAAAATTCCCTAATTGATTATTCTGCTATTTCTCTAGTTGCTTATTCCATATATATATATATATATATATATATATATATATATATATATATATATATATATATATATATATATATAATAGACTATATGCAGTGTTTATTACTCATTTTTATTTCGTTATATGCTATTGAAAATGTAACAAATTTATGTTAGACTTCACCTTGTCGAAAATCAAGTTTATCTCCTACATGACCTGAATCATTGATGTTTTAATTAATATATAGCTAACACATTCTTTACATTTTATGAGTTGAATATTAGGATGATAGCTATAAGTACGATTTCACGCTCAGTACCTGTATCAGATTCTAGCAGATTCATACTGTTAGAAGTAACACCAGAACATTAATCCAAGCTTTCTTGATACTTGATATCAGAGACTGTCAACAGGTTTAATTTTGTTGTTAAACGTCCCATGGCTAACTGGGCCTGAACTATTTCCTGCCCTTCTGACAAGGCACAAATGTTAAATTATTTAAATTCCTTTATCTCTAACCCTTTCTAAAACAAAAGCAGAGTGGTAGAGCAGGCAATTTTTAGTTGGCTTTGGTACTGTGTGCAACACTGGTTTTCTAGCTATGTGAAGATTTTAACATTATTTTACATCAAGTAGTAGGACCCTTACTTGGTTTTTGTGTGTCCTTATGAACCCGAATGTAACAGACCTGAATCTTTCATATTTTAACTACTATATAGCTAAAACATTTTCTGCATTGTATGAGTTGAATATTAGGATGATTATTAATATAAGTAAACATATGTATTTGGGTCAAGGTCATGGTTACTAAATGCCCCATATACATATACATGATTCAAATGATATAACTTTAGAACCAGACGTCTTAATTCTAACTGAGGTTATATTATGTAAACATTAGGAACATTCTAGAAGGATATTTTCCATCAGGTATGTTTCTTTATTTCGAAAATATGAATTGTGAGCAAGCAGAGGACTACATAAACTTGTTCTTGTACAAATTATTCATTCATTCTGTCCAGATTCAGCATGCTCAGTTGTTTTATTTTGAGTCCTGTACTCTATTTAGGCTCGAACTGATTCATTCAAATTATGTTTTTACTGGAATTGCAACGTGCTCTTCAAACATAACATTCTTGCAAATAAACACTTCCAATTATAATGAAATTTCAAATAAGGATATATGTTTCATTTTAGTATTGTCATCCAAGAAAAGTATGTTTGCACATCACCACAACACGGGCCATCACATGCACATCATTAATTCTGGCATTCGATTTAATTTGGGTTACCACTGAAGTTTATTCAGAACTTTAATCACATGGACTTGCTAAGACTTGTATATGTACTTATATGATTATTTCAAATTTAATTCGCAAAACCGTAATTTCTTTCATTACATTTTTATTCTGATGAAATAATGTATTTATTAAAGTGTACAATGATTGATGTTTTTCACTCTTGTCTATTACTTATTACCTGATCTGAGACAATATAGTCCTAATATATGTATAAGCACAAGCACTTGAGCTAAAACTTGTTGAGCATTTGTTAAACTGACTGAGGGCCTGAAGTTGACCATATATGGCGCTATATGGGACATCGGATTTGACTATGAATATACAGAAAAGAATATACAGAAATATGTGATGTAAACGTAACTTCCAAGATAATATAAACAAATATAAATTTATTTGAGTGATTCAATACATGAACCAACCGTTCAGCGTTAATGGACTCTATACATTCGGAGCTGGTCAAATTATCGAGGAATAAATGTAACCAGCAGAGATTTGAAAGCCTTTGTTTAACAAAATCAATTTTATAGGTAGAATATATCCATGCGTAACAATATGAAACACTTTATTTTAAGCTGCACTTAAAACAGAATCCGAGAAAAAACATACCACTCTGTTATTTTAAAGTGGATGATTTGCCGAATGTGAAAGAAAAAAAACAAAACAGGCTATCTAAAAGATAGTAGATCATTCAACGTTGATTTTTTTTCAAAACGTAGTTGTCATTAGACAATAATTTGTACGAAGTGCGACACAACTGCAAATATTAATCTCAGCAATCACTGCAGCCTAATTGTAATTATATAATAAACGTATTCTCCAATTAGAAGCAAGAACGAAAGTACAAATTTAAAACATATGTATGGGATAATCCTCTATGTGCACTTTGTTGAAGCAAGGAAAAAGCTAATGTACATAAAGGAAGTAAATTGAACTAACGTGTGTGGAACATAGTATGCACATATATAGGGCAAAATGTGCTCTTCCATTACCAGACATCCGTAGAACCGAAAGCAGACGCTAGTAAATCAATTCCACTAAATTGCGCCATGGGGTTGAATAAAGAAGTAGTATACTGGATCAACATGTGTCAACAGTTTTCTGAAGTTCAGTTTCAACAAAACAGTGATAATTTAAATAGCTATGCATATGTGTTTACATACATGATAGTTCAAAATCAGTTAAATTAAATTGTAATAACTTATGTACACCAGAGTGATAGAAAATTATAGAATGTTGATTAGCCTACAATGAATGGGAGAGAGTAAGCGAGGAAGTTAGTGAAATGCAGGACCTGGCGATTTATGAAAAGTAAAACTCTCCGGATTCGTCCCCATCCCACCATGTGGTGTTGTTGAAAAAGGAGGATGGAAGAAAATATTGATATCTATACTTTTTTAAATATCTGCTTTCTCTAAGGAACCCATATAAAATATTGAGACTTTGTTTTGTTTTCACAATTGGCAATTCACCAATATTTCAGAACAGGATCATGCTAAATCATACTGGCAGGTTCCCATCGCGGATGACGAAGTATGTAAAGGTCATTCGACAACTATAGTGTCTTTGACGAGATACTTGTGTACGAGCATTTCCGGGAATAGCACTTTACAGATTTAATACCTTTTATCGACAAACTCTTAATGGCTAATATCACACCGACCACCACCAAGTGCAATATGGTATATAATGCATTTTGACCATTTAATAAGTTAGTCATAGCAATTGAAACCCGGCCCTGAACAAATTCATTTGAAGAGAAGATTCTAAATCAGAAACAAACAAAAAAACATATCCCTTTGCTCTTTTGGTTAGTCGAGTTGTACAGGAAATTCTTACAGAATTATGTCGCTGTTTCTAGTCCGCTGACGGGCGTGGCTAGAGAAAGGCAAATCAATAAATGTGGCATCACGCCAGAATAGACATTATAACAATCTTAGAGAAAAGTGGAGCAGTGCACCAACCGTACATTTGCAAGAGGCTACAACACGAGAAGGCTTTGCGATTTGATTAAGATATATTACAATTACCCGACACTAATGCAAAAAGAAACAGCTGACACTGGAAGAAAATATACCGTGATCGAAAATGAGTAATATAATGGTGTATGGGAAACATTCACAGGTACCGTTTCGGAAAGGAATGTGTTATGGAAATGGATCACACGCCCTCGTGTAATGATCAGGTTTCTCATATTATTCACTACTAGCTTAAGTATAACTCTTACCTGTCAAAGTGAATCATTGTATATATATATATATAATTGTTACAAACTAGAACAATGACTTGCTTTCTATAAACTGATACTGTGAGATAGACGGTGTGTATAGGAAGTGCATTCCAGTTTGCAATTGCACAGAGCCATATATCAGAATCCTTTATAATTTCGTTGCAACTTTAACTCAGTGATAATGTGTTTTGTAATTATGGATACAATGAGTTTTCAATAAATGTTTCTGGTTGTTAGTTGTTCAGTTCCATTACATCTTAAGCGAATCAATCCATTAATATTAAGGAATATCTTATCCAAAACTCCAGGGTCCATTTCCTCAATGATTTGTTTTGTTCGTGTGAAGTTATTAATTTCTGGATTGATAGCGAGTTTCTCTGATTTGTGTGTCATATACCGATACCATTCTCTGAATTATGGTTAAAATGGTAGAAACCAATTAAATCAGTACAGTGATTTTGATGAAATTCTACTGTTTCAGGTACAGGTAAAGAAATCATCCAATAGTTTATTAAACGAGACTTGAATATATGATGTAATAATTGTTTTCTTTGTTGTATCAGACATACGTTTCAATCTTTTCCCGCTGAATCCGCTGACTGTAATATTTTTCTGTATTACCGCTGATATTTTCGCTATAATTGCACACAGTTTTTATATCGTATGTATCTTGTATTTCTCTCCTCCATCATATCAAAACTTTACTTTAATAACAAACACGCAGTAACTACTGGATTTGTATAAGAGAAGATTAGTATAATATGACTAGAGCAGCTGTTTCTATTGACATATCTTATGATATTACACGGTACCTACATTAGAGTAACAATATTTTATCCCGGCTCGCAACTATCAAATGAAACATGCTCTTCTGTCTGTTTTAGCAGCTCAAACATGCTACCACTATTATCTGTAAATGTCTAAATTGTTTGTCTTAATGACATCATATTGATTGTTTTATGCAGATAGTTATTCCTAGTCCAATATTCCTTCACCATTCTTTTCCTTTATGTCTTCCAATCCGCACTACACACGGTCTCCTAAAGGTGCTTGTTTTACTATAAACAACGTCTCTTCCATGGAGTCGGGAAGATGAATTTTCAAAAAAATAGACTTATATGTTCCGATTCTAACTTTTTAACTGCTGTTTTATTTAGGTGTTTCTCACATATTTATTTGCCGAATCATAGGTATGACATGTTGCTAGGTTGTTGAATCCAACTGGCGACAGGTATATTGACCACTTGGAAGAGTGACCAATACTGACACAAAGTGTTCTTCTTGTTAAATAAATAAATGAATAGATAAATAGATGAAGCTACAACTACACATTATTATTATAATTTGTAGTATCATCATTATCGAAGGCACCATCCATTCCACATGTTAAATACCAATCTGCAATACGTTTTATCAATTGTTATCTTTTACCATCATTTAAAGTTTATACCTGGCAGCAGAGGTATTACCCTGAAAAATAATATACTACTTTGACATTTCTTTCAATAAATAAGTCAAATACATATCAGTTTGGGTACTGATTAGGTTTCTTGCATACAATATGTTAGCTTGAAACAGAAATTGCATTTAGTTGTCACCATTAAACTACAGCTTGCAGTTTCTAATGTTTCCTACATACTTTTAACGGGTTCTAGTGACCGCACGGTTCAATCGGACATTTTATCAAATTCTCATGTAGGAAAATTCATCTGGTTTTAAAATGTTGAACGTTTTGTGTGTACATAACGTTAGTAAATTATGTATAATTGTTATTTGAATTAACTATGGCATTCGCAATATTCCAATTAGTTTGATATGACATCATGAAAATGACCAACGTATCCTAACGTCATATGACTCAGTAAATGCAACAGACACATTATAATACAAAGTCGATGTTTGTTGTGGAATTTAGGTTTGCACGGACATAATAAGGGTTAGCCATTCCATAGATATGTTTATGCAATTTGCATCTGTCTTCCATAAATTAGATGTTGAAAGACGACACGAAGATGAAGTACCAAGATCGCATCAGGAAACAGGTTTGTTGCTCTTTACTCGAAATTTAATTGGAATATGCTTTGTTCTTTGCTTGTCTTGATATCAACTTATGACAATCCTTTTAATTGTTTTATGTTTCTTTGCTACATTACGAATTATTATAAAAGGTATATCTCGGATAGATAGATAGATAGATAGATAGATAGATAGACTGACAGACAGACAGACATATAGATAGATAGATAGATAGAGAGAGAGATAGATAGATAGGTAGATAGATAGATAGATAGATAGATACGAAATAAAATGTGAGCATGACGGTATTTGAATTAAATACAAAAATGTAATGTATTTAAAAGAGGAATTTTTCAATCACGTGATAACTGGCGGCAATCGACAATTTACATCTCAGAGAGAAACGAGAGTAGGATCACACGTAAAGCAATTTAACTTTGTTCAATGGTTTTCTTCATCGATTTTCTCACGAACATGACGTTTGGCAATTTCAAATTCTGCGATATCTAATATATTTTACGTACTGTAGAGTTATCTTATTATACAATGACATTGATATCTCTATTAAAGGATTTAAATTTCATGTTATCTCGCCAAATACACGGTAAAATGTTATTCCAATCAACACTATTCATTTTATTTTTGCATGGATTAGCATACATTATTTTCTTCCTGTAATAAATAATATGAATTAATTTAGAATGGCTGTTGTAGGAACGAAAAGTTAAATTTGAGGCAGTCATTATTAAGATTTGTGCATTCAAAGTTTAAGTTTCAAACGAGTGGTGCCTTTTTTAATACTGAGCACTGAAATGTAGGCTAGAATTTATAGAATTGACGTCATACTTATGCATATTTAAACAGAGTGTTGCGTTCCATGGATTGTCATCTAGTGATGTTCTGTTCATTTGAAATAATAGGATGCAAAGATCGTGACACTAATGTCAGATATGTTCAGATTAACATATACCGAACATTTTGTTAACTTAGATCAGGTACAATTATAGAGATAGCTCAAAATTCACCCCTACCACTATAATACTTTCCGAAAAAACGTTGCCTGACGCTCCACGTCAAACTTCACCATTGTGTTACAATCTAAGTAGAACCCATGAACTGATGTGTTACATTTACTTACGTAAGGTCATGTTTGTCGTGAATGTGAACACTTACCTCAGCCTGAAAGGAAGAAAAACATGTAATTAATGATGTGTCATTATTCAGACTCACTATAACAAGAGCAGGTAACATATGTTGTACGAAAAACGCAAGTTCTTTCATCTCAAGGAAGGAAATCACAATACATCATAGGAATGATATCAGACAGTATTAATATCATGGTACTAAAACTTTGAATGTGACGAATTCGTGTCTTATGTTAGTTTCTATCATTAGAGCGATTTTGCTCGGGAGCTCTTAACTCTTTACTCAGATGACGTATGTGCTATTTGAAGCATTTGATAGTACGAACAAGGTGCTCGCTTACTTGTTTATTGGGATGTAATTATGTATGTACTTTTATAGAATTATTTTTGGAGCTAAAATTATATAGCATTATTTCATTCCTTATCATGAAAAGATCGTAAGATAGAATAATAGTTAACGACCTTATATTTCAGATAAAAAGAAAAATGAGACACCTATGAGATCAGTGAAAAGGATAAATATATTGCGATGTTTTACTTTGAAAATTACTAGACGATTATCATGGCTCCTTTATATTACTTTTGAAATCTCCATTCATTAAGTATAATTTAGAGCAATCATATCAAATGCGAGCGGATCAAAGAGGATAATGGATCGGAATACCGGTGAACTTTTAATATGAGAAAATTATGGGTGAAATACGAAAAGCAAATGCGTTCAATAAGAACCTGAAAATATTAGAATCTAACACTTTTGTAGCAAACACATGCAATATGGTATATCAGATGGACATTTGTGGGCATTATTTTCACCAAATGCGCGGCAGTCAAAGAGTATATCAGATAATGAGAGATTGAACCTAAATCACATTTTACCAGGAAAAGATATAATTCGTTTCGAAGTTTCAACAGTATGTTACAGCATCGTGTGTTCTCCTTATATATATATATATATATATATATATATATATATATATATATATATATATATATATATATATATATATATATATATATATATATATATATATATAAGTATTTATAGGACACCTTCCAAACACATGCACATTTAAGTTGCCCTTCAGTGTTAGCCTAGAATATATTACAAGATTGCTACTCTCAACGTGAAACTAATCATTCAACAGGGTATCCGCTACGCTGTAGTTCGTTAAACAATGATAAATACGTACCAATTTATATGGTTCAATAGAGGAAGAAGGAACTAATACACTATTTAAAGTATGATTGAGCATTTCACCTCATATGCCGTCCTTTTATATGCATTCGCACAAAAATTGAAAACCTGACATGTTTTAATTGCATTTGTATGTAGTTATATACATAGTGAATGTTACTTGAGGCATAAAAATTAGATACTCCTCTATACGCATGTATTTATCGATCTATCTCAATCACAAGAGACATCCATCCATACATACATACATACATGCATGCATGCATACATACATACATACATACATACATACATACATACATACATACATGCATGCATGCATACATACATACATAAATGCATACATACATACATACATACATACATACATACATACATACATAGCATTACTATGTATGTGTGCATCTTTTGAATAACCGATTAGACAAATATACTAATCAGTTAGATAATTATTTCTGAGGTTTGGATGATTTCTACAAAAAGATCAGACAACCCCTTGGTTATCCCAATGTCATCATATCATATTCATTATCCCACAAAACTTTGCCCACACTCTTGCTCGTCATACCATTTGCATTTTACCAGTAAACGTTAGCCCCACCATTTCCCTTCAAACCTTGTGCATTGCGACAATAATAATTTGGTTTCTGATCGTTTTCCTTTGTTTCGCTGTGATAGTATGATATTTATATTGCTGCTTGTGCGCAGAAGGATGTTGATATTAGTGTTTCACCCAACTCATCTGAACAATTGTTAAAGCACGAAATGAATCTCTTTTTTACCGCGTTTCTGAATGCTCAACATCCATGTAGCTCTGTGTCTGTTAATTTGTATTAAAGATATGTGGCTGAGATGGAGACATATTATTTGTATTTTTATTTATATCAATGTTGATATCTTGTGGTATATCAGTCTCATCTCATCAAGTATTGAAGAGTACGAAATCAATCTTTATTTAGGAGGTTTCTGACGATTCAACATTCATCGTATGAGATGGAAAGGGAGAGAAAAGAAACGATTATGTAGGGATGATACATAATTTCATCACCAGGTGATTAATTTACAGACGAATACCGTCATAGTGATTCCCAGATAGTTTGTGAAATTAAATGTATGTTATAGTGTGTTCTCAGGTGTTGTTAAAAAATAACGATCGTCAAAGAATTGTCCTGCATGTACTCTGGCCGGAAACATCAGGTTCTTACGAGATATTATTTACCCGCCTATCACAATGAGTTCAATCTCAATATATATGAATCCAATGGTTCTGAATATTTGTGTTGTCGTTTGCAGCATTGTATAATGTGTTATCATGTGTAGTTTCAACTATGTTTATTCGTGTTCTTCATCAGCGAATAAAATGATGGAAATCACTATTCTGCTTTTTGATTAGGCATCGTATAACTCATCCGCATAGATTATTTTCAGATACGGCGATCGCTTAGCGAATATGTATGGTATTATCAGCAAGTTATATTGATGTTATGTATCACAAAATGTTGTCGTATTCTTCCATGATGACAGTCATACACAACACGTGATAGTTTCATCGTTTTTCTATTTCGATGACCACACCCATTTAATCTTGCTTATATGTCATACTTAGAATTAAGGTTTAGAAAAGTTCTTAGTTTTCACGTGTCTAACTACTCCATAATGGCCAGTTTCATAATTGTTGAAGGTGGGTCTTCCATTAAGACATGTTAATATTATGTACAATTACATTGTAATCTCTAGTTAACTACTTGCATTTCATCAATATTATCTCCATAAGATATCTTCTAGATTTCATGTGTCCTTAACAACATGAGTTTGTAAGGCAATAACACTATAACGCATTTGCCTAATATGATACTACTCGATGACATCGATTGTGTCGAACGTAATCCGTTAGCATGTTGTAGCCTGTCGACGTGGCCTTATCCATGAGCCCTATCATGTGTTCGTCGTTGGTTTACCCGTATCGATCATGTTTTCCTCATCTTCACCGTATGGTTTTTACAGACAATGATTTATGTTTGTATCTTCCAAAGTCGATATTGCTAGTTCTTATTATCATAATACACAATAATATCCAATTGAGACAGCGAATCGTTCCTGAAGACTGTGTCAATCAGCAATGTGTAGTCTGCTACTTTCGATGTCGATTATAATCCTGAAAAAATTTGTGGTAGATCATTCTGAGACAAATCTGTATTATTGCGATAATAAGGACATTTAAACTCCAGTAGCGCGACCTTGTCATCGATGATCATGTATCCACCTGTTGAATAATTGAATCTTGGAAAATCAAATATGCAGAGAGTATCACCTACAAACTTTGATTTAGTCAAGTATTCCATTTAACTTTTAGCCACTTTCTCAAACGAAGAACCCCATTTGCATGGTAAAGAGGATGTTTCTTTTTTGTTGACGACTTATCTTTTCATGCGCAATGTGTTCCGGTGACGAATTAGGATTTTGACCAAGGACATAAGCTATTTCCGATCCTCCATTGGTCATCGTGATCAAATAATTCCACTTTCATTAATATTGTTTGATGTTGTGTCTCTCCATGAAGGTTGAAAGGAAATGCTTTCAAATATCTAATTCTTCTTCACATGAGTCAGGTTTGTATACAATAACACGAATTAATTGCAAGTAATTTGTATCATTCTTTCACTGGAGGTAGCGAACATCGCCATTTTTTATGAGTCACCCTGAAGAATAACCGTTTGATTCTCATCGTGTCATTTCTAATTTTATATCCAAAGGAACCGAATCTTTGCAGACATGTCAGTATGTAATCTAGTTCCAAATCTAAATTTGAGCACGAAATTGGTGGTACATGTGGGTGGAACCGCATAAGAAACTTCTACACACAGATTTATATCACTGATGGTCACAGCCACGTTGATCTTCTGATGTTCACTCGTGTGTATTTTTAATCTGTAACTAATCATCGAAGGATGTACAGATATTACGGGGACGTAATTCGCAGGTTTACCGATTAGAATGATGTCAGTTTATCAAGAATATTCATTCCATTTTGGAACGATTCGTCGATGCTTTTAACTCAACATATGATTGGAAACATTTGAACAACTGGGGACAATCTATATTTACGTAATGTTCAAAATTAGAATTTTGCGGCAAAAATGTGTTAGGGCTTATTTTTAATGTGTTGACGTTTGCTTTTCTTCAAGTCCCTTATAGACATCTAATCAAAATCGAATTCTCCCTGATAAGTCTAAGGGATTCTCGTTGGTGCTGAGAACATATGTTTATTATAAAGCTCTTATTTGATATCTTCTTCCAACGTTTCATTAATACTGTCTTTTCTTATTTGTAATTATTCTAGGCTGCGTTTGTGATCGTTCTCATCAAGTCTTTCGAGTGTTTGCTGATAACCATAGTATAATGATCTGCTGGATTGATTCTTATCTTATGTCTGAATGCTGTGACTTCCCGCATCCGAGACGGACGCACTAACTACGAGGCTAATGCAGTATTCCAACGATATAAATAATGATAAAGGTACAGTGAGACAGCAGAACATGATGATAATCAAATTTAAAATTGACGTATAGATAACTCTTCGGCTTTAGGATCTAGGTGCCAAAGGATAATCATTACAATTTTCGTGCAAATACATTACCATTTCTTACGATTCCTGAATTATACTTTGCATCTGACAACCATCACTTGTTGACATTATAGATTATATATTTCGTTTAAGTATGTTTCTGTCCATGTAAAGCCTCCTTTTGAAATGAAAGGCATATGGTCCATCAACACAAACTGTCGATGTTTTGGATACATTGACATTGATGTATATTATTCTCGATTATTTCCTGGTTTGACATCATTAGGTTTGTTATAATACACATTGTATGCTTTAGCGTCGATATTGAGTCAATGAGTCATACTATAGTCTCTCATTAGTTGTTTGAGGTTTAGTTTTCTTTTTCATACTGTAATAATGAGCTAACACGTGTTTCCTAAAATAATGCATTGACTGTACTTTGTAATTATCTAAAGAGAGCCATATAAGTTCTGTTTAATGCTTTGCACCTATTATAAGGTAGGAATATGATTCTTATTTCATTTTACGCTGGGTTTTCTGTACACTTGTTCGAGTTATTGTACTTCAGTTTAATATCTTTGAATTGAATCAAATCATGTTGATTGCTGAGATTCGGTTTAGGGACCTATCCTTTTCTTGCAGCTTGATTCGTCCTGGAGGTAAGCGTTTGATCCACTTTCTTTTTGTCTTATTATATTTTGGCTGTATTCAAGTTTATAGTGGGTTCAATTTTGTTCGGATGCAGTTTAGGAGGAGTTGTTTATTTAAAAGTTGTTCATTGGGAGTAGCAGGGTGATCATTGACATTTTAGAATAAATCATTAATTTCAAATTATTGCGAATTTATTCAAGGTCCCTCTGGATTATACCATTATGATACATCAATACCTTCAGCACATCAGCTCTTCCAAGACTATTAGCACACCAGCACATTCTATACTGGACTTAATGGACCTGGGATATCACCTTAAGGATTATTTTGGATTTAGATCACACTACTGTAATGTCCTTTCAAAAGTATTTACCTTGTATCCTAGGAAAATAAATTATTTCTTGAATTATAATAAACTTGATGTTTTCTTTTTCTTTTCCTGATACATAGTTTAAAATCATTTTGTAGTCAGAATTAAATAGATATGAATCAAGCCATACTTTAAATGGCTCTACTTTTCTAGCATTTCTATCAATTTATATCCAAAGCCAATCAAATTAGTCAAGTGGTGTTCATATATTTATACGCTTTCAGGTAAATATCAACCTTCATGTCAGAATTTATTAAACTCGTATTGTTGATATTTTGTATTAATGATTTTCTTAGATTCAATCGACATGGGTTTCATTTAAAAATTTTGTAATCACACTACTATTGATATCAGGCATCACAATTTTATCCTTGTTATTTTTTGCTGTATATCAAGCAAATATATGTTAATTGGTTTCATAGCTTTCTTAAATGTTAACGAACAATGAATATGTGATGCCACTGCTACCTCCACAAGGAGTTGAATTGTTACACCTACGTTAACTTGTAATGTATTTATTGTATTCACTAATTCTATTGTTTCTACCTCTCTGTTATTACACAGATTTCGTTATATTTGAAAAGTATCTGCATTATTCCCTTCCTCCAGTGCATCAAAACATCATATAATAACACATTCACCGTCTAATTGGTTCAATGTACATAATAAACAATTGCAATATATGACTAGTATAATGTTTCTAGTGTTAACATTTGCACTAATTATAAGCAACCACTTTAATGAAACAAGGGATTCTCCCGGAATGCAATTCTCAAATGATTAATCTCATTTTATTTTCATTATACAAATATAGAACTGCTCACCATTAACATTCGTAGTTTTTCAAATAGACTCAGCTATTAATACAAAATATATTATGTCGTCTGAAAATAGCTCTTCCCATTACAATATTAATTAACCATTTCTTCGTTTCAGTCTTCAAATTTATGTACCACTTACTCTCCTTAAATTACATGTCTGATGACAAGCAAAGTGTAATATACCTTTAGCAAACTTAGACACATTTTTAGATTCTGTCTCTCTACATATTTCATATATTGATATTCATTTTGATGTATCTATTGACAGAGACCCAAATAACTTATCTCATACATTTTGAAATGTTGCTATATTACTGGTTTAAATGGGCGGCATGTTTGTTGAAATGTGATGAGACATATGACATGCTTCAATAGGTCCCAGGAAATATATACCCATTGTTAGATTCATTATAAGTACAATACTTTCCCGATTAATCCTAGAAGAGTCCAGCTAAATTGATTCACTGGTACAAACTTCTCGTCTAAGTAAGTGGATATGTATATATTGAACATTCCGTCATTCAATGACGCCATAATGTGAGGTCATATAACTTATTCCAATGACAACACTGTATTTCGTCTGACTTTAACTTACTAAATATGTATCTAAACTAGTCGTGTACAGACTTTACCTAACTTGGTTTTTCTTAGTTTAGGCATCTTTTGCAGCGACAATGATCACTGGTGGAATAAAATCATGGCGATTATTATACTTTTTATATGGATGAATATCAACTATGCCTGACTTGAACTAATCACCAACGCGACTAAGTAAAGAAAAATATAGGGAATTTGTAAACTACTTTTGTAATGTGAAAATACAAAATTTCATCAAGCAATCTTTACGCTCGAATCGTTTTATCCTCTTGTTGACATTCAGTTTAATTTGACCCCAATTGATTAATAGTTATGAATACAACGAGACTTAACAAACACACCATATCTCCCTTAGTTATGGTTCGATACACTAAGAAAAGTAAGTTTAAGTTAGTTGTTATGGCCAATATCAAAGATGATCATCAAATGAAGTAATACGTAGGCATAAATAGCAATGTAGTTATAAATGTACATTGGGTAGTAAGAAAGACGAATGTCAATATTGGAATAACTATTCAAGTCATCATCAATATTATATGACACGGCCTCAAAAAGTCTGATCATGGAGAGGCTTTGTCCATATACTAAGCGGTTTTGTACACACTTATTTGTAAGCAAACATATTGCATATTGCAGAATAGCTCGATGATACACCGAAATCGATTTAGAAACAGTTTTTTTCACACGCTGACAAGAGTATGACCAGTGATAACATTCGTGCGTTTTGCGCAGTCACTCAGTGTTGGGTCCTTGGAGGGTCTTTTCCTCCCACTGATGCCAAAGTCACTGATCACGGTCCACATCAATTGCGTGTAACGCGGAACCGCACACACATGTAATGTACAGTTCATAATTTACCTAAAGGAAATTAAAATCCATGTAGTGTTTCATAACTTGAGCTGATGTAATATTCACTTAATAATGCAAAAAGCAGGGAAGGCATCAAACTCGAAAATAAGCGTGATCCCCAACCACATCGAAAAATACATGTCGTTTAAGCTAGGCCAACAGTAATTCATCGATTCATTAAAGTTTCTGAATTCGACATTGGGCAAAGCAAGCATTTTAGCGGCAGAAAATTAAAAATCAGTCTTAAATAATGTCATGTGAATACGAACTTATTAACAAGAAAAGATGTGTACCAATTCTGGTATATGACCGAGTGGAAAAAAATTGCTGAAGCTCACTTGCCACCGATCGAAATATATTATTCATCGCTGTCACTTGACGCAATCTAAGATACAAATTACGTGCAACAGAATTTGTTACTCACTCGAATGGTAAAGACTAGGTGAATATCCCGATCCATATATGCGTACTGATCTGTTGTTGCTCGCTGATGTGGTTAACAATAATTTCGTGGCACTGCCATATACGTGTACAAATCTGATCCTGCACATTACTTCCCTCCACCTCCAATAGCTTAGGATGCGTCATTTTCGAAAGCGAAATTTGAGTTGGAATTGCATATCAACGTTGACCAGCATATTTTTATTGGGTGTTCTCTTCTTTGCCGGATTTCTATAGCGAGGCACATATATGCACGCCCCAACAAATGAAAGGTTTACATGTATGAAACTTCTGCCCGAAATATTTTCATCAGATAACTATATCCGCATAACCTATATGATTGGGCAATGATGTAACTGTTGCTGGTTAGTTGGTTTCAGTGGCATGATCCCATTTTAGCTTCGGTTCTTTCTCAAAGCGTGTGCGATTACAATATCAAAAGTGGCCACAGGTACTTCTTTGAAACTGGTTTGGAGAGCACTGAATATTTTCATGCCACACACGATTTTAGGTTGGCAGCAGAAGCGTTTTCAGTGCCTGCTACATGGCTGTCTCGGTATAAGTGTTTAATCGTCCATTAATCTGGACGTAAATAAAATGACTGCACCAAATATGACCAAGTCTTAGATTTAAACACAATCATATCCAGAATTATGTACTGCACGTACGAAGCCTCCAGCTGTTTGTATCGATAGCTTGAATTTCGCCATAAAGCTTGGTTGGCTCCGTACATCCGGGTAAATATGGATCTGACTACAAAGGAAGCAAATGAAATTGATAAGGACATTTTGTATCTTATGAACAATTCAGTGTCCGGAAACGTCATGGAGAATCTACGCAGGCGAATCCGAGTCGATCTAGTACGTGATAGTAAACAAGACAATCTTTGAAGTCTCATCGCTGACCAGGCCATTTAATCCATAACCATTCATACTGTTGGAGGTGTTGACGTTCAAAACACACACACACACACATACACATAAAAATTAAGAAAATCAAGTTTTCAGATCCAATATATATGTATCGTCCGTCTTGTTCTCGTCGAAACTACTGAAATACGAATTTTACTCTGACAAATTATGTACACTGACACAGACTCGCCGCTAATGCACATCACTACCAACAAATTGTAAATGGCCATGGCACAACCTGGTCAATGCATTTGGTGCACGAATACAAAGCATGATCGGATAATCGTGACTCAATGTATGTGAGTCTGCAGCATATAATTTAATCGACTATACTCAGACTAAAAAATATTATAATAGCAATAGATCTCGCAAGTGCTATTGTTCCAAAGTAGGATTTCAAACATGACATGTACCTGGAATGTCTTCAAGATCGACGGGGATTCACACACGTGGCAAATGCGAGACGATCTCATAAACATGTCATGCACTTAAGTGAGTTTTTCCTAGCATGATACCAAGGGATATACATTCACCAATGGAGTCATTACTTACGCGGCTGGTCATCATGTTGTGATGAATGATAGGTGGATTAGGGTATGAACGTGTTAACAGAGTCCTCAGTGGAAATTCAACATTTGCTTGAACGACGTGAATTTCATCAACAACAAATCTTCGGCCAGGAGGGTTGGTTCAACCAAGCGACGATGATACCAAACGATAACGTGTTGGTTGTCTTGGAGTATCAATCTGTTCCAAGACAATAAACCCATTAAAGGACCATACTTTTGCTGCTGCAAGTAAATGTTTACCTTCTAAGTCTCCAGGTGCATAGATATACCGCAAAAAATCTGTCTCACAGTGGTTGGAGGTGGCGCCCCTTGTGACAGTCTTTTGTCGAATCAGATTGGCTGGATTTAATTCCATCGTGCTTGTGACACAAGCATGATGGGCTTAAATCCAGCCAATGCGATCTTCATTGTTGACTACTGCTATGATTAGCGGAAGACATATTACTCATTTGATAGTCCACACTTGCCTCATTACTCATTCCTGCGTGTATACATGACCAAATACCTATTCCACGAGTGTTCGATTAAATAATTCCTCATTAGCTTGGTCACGATGAATGTTGAAAATTCAACACGAAATTGTACATGACTATTGTATAACAACACAGCGAACGAATCGAAATGTATTACAAATATCCTCTTGCAACATTTGTGGCCATGTGAGTGGCGAACGTTTGCAAATGCGCTGTAGTGTATGTGCAATACTTGCAGAATCTTTTTATGTCAGCGGCTCCACGTTTTTATTCTTGCAGGCATCATCAACAATCCATAACGCATTCTTAAGGTGCGCAAAAGGTTTTGTCTTGTAAAAGAAACAATAAATCAGTATGATAAACCTCACTGAGTATTTTTAAATTAAAACCGTTTGCGTGATATTTTGCTTGGTACGTGTAGATACATTTGCACAGGCTTGTTTGGCCAACCATTTTTAAGCAATCACATGAGTGACTTTTATTGTACTAGCTAATATTACATCGGCGGCTACACATAAACAATACTCGCACAGACTGTACAATATTTTCGATAATGTAAGGCTTTTTGTTTTCATTGCGTTACTATTAGTTTGCCTTTAATGTGTGGAACCTCCAAGAACAATCTTAGCTACCATTCCTCTTTTAACGACCCGTTTTGCAATTCGTTATTCAGCAACTGGTCACGCAATAGTATTGAAGTCATGGAGATGATCATCATGACTTTGACGTTCACGGCTATCACTTGATGTTTTATAAGCAATGTCATGTCGGTAACAAGCAAAATTAAAACGATTCAGCGCGCTTTAACAGGCTTTACTTTACTGAATCGAGTTGTATATCCAGCTGTGTACCGGGCCCACAATAATTGTATCCAGGAAGGTGCTTTTCACCAGGGTATTTACCTCACGGTGTTCCCGGTACTTTTGCGAATGCAATCGCGATATCACCGACGACTTTTGCTTTAATAAATGTCGATTCGTAACTTTGCATCGGACAAAGTCTGCAGTTATCATTGCAAGTCCAGGCTGTGTTGATCTCAGGTTAGATTTGCGACACGACTTTTCATGCGAGATCGTAAACAATATGAAGACGTGATCCATATTATGTCAATACAAGTTGGCCATAAAGCTTGGATGACTCCGTATATTCAGATGAATATGGTCTGACTACAAAGTAAACAAACGAGTTTGAGAAGGACATTTTCAATCTCATGAACCATTTTATTCAATTGCCTTAAGGAAAGGGAAATTAGCTCATGAATTCAGAGGTTTTTCCATTATTGACTTCGCCGATCCGTTGATGGATATGATTTTACGAGAACTAAAGTGGGGTCGTTTGTTAGTGACCGACCATGCTATGATGTTATAAAATGATTTTCAAAATATTGCTTTGCAGTGATGGTAAAACCACGACCATCGATTTATTTTCCAAAATCGTTCAAGCCTTAAATATTGACATTCTGAATGCAATCAAAATCTTTCTTTTTGTTTGCAATGATGTAATAGTTGAAGGTCAAGTCAATCTCGGACAAATAGTTTCATGAATGCGGCACAATGCTCACGTTATTTATTTGACTCAACGACAAGAGCATGCATCGAAAATGATTCGTGACAACTCTAACGTGTTGATATTTGGTGGCATTTACAATCGTGACATTGGGATATCTACCAGCGAATATTTTTCCTCAACATTGACATAGTTAAAAATGGAAGATCTTTAATGTTATTCAAAAGGGATGCGCTTGTTCAGGTAACAGTTATGTGGCAAGGTTACAGTTTATATGAAAAGGTACAGGCGTAATCGTGGTGCTTTTAGATCATACCGGGGCATAACACACAGGACGCACAATCGCTGCAAATATAAATATTCCTACGACAAATATTGTATGTGATTTTATGGCAGTTGTACCAGTGAAAAGGGGTAATTGGCTAGAACTGCGTGTGAGTATTGCACCTGGACACGATGCGTCCGGACAGCGTCTGCCATTCATGTAATTGTACTACGTGATCTTACCTCAGCAGCAACTGCTGGTCTTGGAATGGCTGGAATCATCGTGGGTGAGCCAATCCGAGTTAGTTTCGAGGCTATATCGAAAATAAGCGGTGTCCTTACTGTCGCTATCAAATTAATTTCAATAAGATTACATTCAGGAATACGTGTATATTCATAGCTGCTTGAAGTGGCATAAATCGTTCTCAATTTGATTAGTAAACTATTATTTGGCTATCTAGGATAAAATAAAATAGTTAGTATGACTAAATTCGCGACAGTGTTGACGGAAATGAAAAATCACCGACATCACCTAGCACAAATCAGAAATAGTGCAGTTGCAAGCAATATAAGTCGAGTAAACATGGCCACAGTTGTAATCGCACAGCAAATTGCCTGGTCAGTAAACTATCGATTAAGAACTTATGGTTGCGTTATAGCAAAAATATGACGTAATATGTATACGCTTCGACTATTTTTGTGGATTAATAATCCAAGGGCTGTGCATTTATGCATTTTGGTTTTCATCCATGACATGGAGGATAGCGGTTGTGGTGAATAGTCAAGACCCAAAATGGAATCCTAGGCCCCATCATAACACTACTGAAATAGTAGCATAAATCAATGTATTACTAGACTGCAGCTTTCTAAACGACCATTTCTCTAAACCTTACAAGTCATTAAGCAGGCATGCAAACCAAATTCAGGAAAAGAAGTGTAATTTGAAACGGGGAAATTTGACAGGACTAACATTGAGTGTTTCCACTTCAATATTTATTAGTAAGCCGAGTCGCCTACACAACGAGGACCGATGTGCATTTGACAAGACTTGCATACAACTGTTTGTGATGCATTTCAGGAGCAGTTTTCAGAGTTCTTGCTCTCTTTGGCTAGTTAGTCTAAAATGCGTAATCCTAGAACGATTGATAAAAAAATGATGGTTGCAAAATAAAACTACGCTCTTGCAGTTCGACTAATATATACAATACGATAAAGAATGGAGAAAAGTATGCATCTATTTAAAGCAAATCTGATGAAAGCACACACATGCCGTCCTGTTATTTACATGAGGATAGAAAACTGAATATTGTTTATGCCTTAAGTGGGAATTAATAGATTAGTCTACAGTGTGGCTTTGATATTAGACATGTATGAGATACTCTTCTATGTTCATTTTGTGAAAGCGTTAAAAATGACTACCACGTAGATACCTACATATATAAATGCATGCATACATTAATACATACATACAGACATACATACATACATACATGCATACATACATACATACATACATACATACATACATACATACATACATACATACATACATTAATTTCCGTGAAAAACTAGCTTGCACCTAATTGAATCATACATTCGCAATAGTACATGTGATAGCATAGTTTTCCCTCAAGATCTTGCTAAAATCTGCAACTGTCAAAGGAATAAATTGAGTACAGGTACATGTATGCTCTTGATTTTGACTGGACAAGAACATACTTAACACTGGCAGGTAATGGATAAAAATGCTCTACCACAATATAATCAGCATTGTGGCTCACAATTAAATTATCTGAAAAAGTGGACCAGTCTCAGTAGGTGATACATTCTAATCTCAGTAGGTGATACATTCGAATTCCTTCCCTGCTAATACAACTAAAATTTACAAAATAGCTATTCTACAAGATTTTTCGATGGGCAGAAAATGAAAGTGTAGAAACAAAAGTAATATAATTAAGCACAAACTGTCAATTTGATTTGAATTTAAATAATACGAACTTCGTATTATTCAGTTGGGATCATACAATTCATTAAACATGGCAATTAGATTTATATACTAGGAAGAATCCAATAATCTATATACAATAATGTAAGAGCTCCTTAATTTGTAATGTGATATGCATACTTTTGAATATTACTCCTGATAATAATCAACGTCAAAAGCGGCATTAAATTCTGATAATCTATTTAATATTATTTAGTCTAAAAAAAAATCTTAACGGTAACATTCTCAATTCGGACATTCGACGTAATGTTACTCTGTGTCAAAAGCATAATAAGTGTAATTCGCTTAAATTCGGATATTATATGCAATATTACTCAGTGTCAAGTGTAACATAACCGTATTAGGCTTACATTCGGACATTCTGTGAAAGATTACTCAGTGACAACAGCATCACAACTGTAATGTCATTAAATTCTGATATTGAATTTTAGAGTACATAGAGTAAAAAGAATAATAACTGTAATGTGCTTAAATTACTTAGTGAGAAAGCAAAGTCCTTGTAATATTCCTTAAGTTGTAATATTCTTTGTAATATTACTCAGTCAAAAGCATCATAAGAGTATTTTGTTTTAAAAATGGTTATTACATGTAATATTGTATGACTGTCAAAAGTATCATAACTATAACATTGTTAAATGTCGATATTTTTGGTAAAAATACTCAGTGACAAAAGAATGTGCCCTTTTTGTCACTCTTGCTTCTTCTATCCGACAATTACACCCTCGTTGTTTTTTTCTTTTTGCAATAAATGTGACGTACAATATTTGTGTTTATGTGTGCTACATATGTTATTATGTCTTTATGATGTTCACACATCAATTATTGATGCAGCATTATTTTGTTGTCGTTAGGTAGGTTTAGTGTATTCATTGTCGTTGACAAAGATTTCTTTATTAAACTATCAGCTGTCGAATTTGCAAATTCGATTTGTCGATATCAATATACTGCATATCATGACCTAGTAATTGATGCTGCGTGGAAATGGTGTGACTTCATTTCTCTATCCCTCTTTCTCTCTGTATTCAGATTTTAAGCTGTATTGTCTACTGTTTTGTAATCTGGGCATATTTTTATATTGTTCACGGCACCTTCCTTGAGGTTTTTAAAGGCGAACTAGGTTTCTGAGTTTAGTTTGTATTATATATGTTGCTAGTTTGCTCTCTATTGGTCTACATTTTATTTCTCTCACTCAACATCTTCGCATAATTAACATAGTTGGAACGCTCAAAAGCCGTCCTAAATATCAGTACATATGTGCATATGTAGGTACCTATGTAACCTTTACTTAACATTGGTTTGTATCTAAATAATGTTGATGTTATATTGACAACAGGCTCATTGCATGCACCGACTTCTGTATTATGTGTGTTTTCGTTACAGAATGGGCAGAGCTGAAAAATCAGTAGTTAAATTGATTATTTATTTCTATTTCCAACTGCCACTGTTTGATATTAATCTGCAACATTCCTATGCATACTTGTACATTTAATTATAGTTGAGTACCCTATGAAATCTTAATATCTCTAATGCATGTGCCTCTTCTACTCGTTTAGCCAGTTCTTTCCTTGGAATGAGATTTTTGTTCATTAAATACTGGTAGGCGTATTGATAAATTAACAAACATTTGCATCAAAACAGTATTCTTTATCAAGGCATTCATGAGTTCGCGCTTATATATCGCTCGCGCAAATGCCTTCTAAGAGATTAAATTACTCAGTCTCTTCTTTCTAATCAGGGTGATGAACGACAATTTCTTGTCGTCGAACAGGAAAAAGATCATCAGCTCTCATGTTTGTTTCAAAGGGCCATTATTGAAATTGAAGCCACAAAAGTACATCTTTATTAATTCATTAACATTGAGATTCTTATGAGAACGTGGAGACCTTTCCTGGTACCTTTCGGTGACGAGTGGTCAGTGAGCTATCAATCTGAAGTGCAAAAGTCATAGACACCAAATTCTTCGTCTGGCCCATGAAACTCATTTGGCGGGTCATTTAGTGAGTAATACGATTAAACACAAGATCTTGACTCACTTTTATTGGCCAAAAATCATGGTGATGCTTGTAAATACTGCCCTTCTTGTCATAATTATCAAATGATAGGAAATCCGATTCAGAAGATACCTAAAGGTTATCAGCAATCTATACCTGCATTTGACGAACAATTTTAGCAGCACTATGGTAGATTGTGGTGTCCCTTACCTAAGAAAACATCAAATAAACAATACACAGGCAATTTCTTTATTGGAATATTATAAAACTAAAACTATACTAAAATCTTCGATGAAGTTTTGTACTCAAATTGGCCTTGCCAAATCTATCCAATCCGTTCCTGTGTCAAATTTTATGTATGGAATTTTCCAGCCTTGAATTTGGCATGCAGCAATTCATGTCAAAAGTGAAAAAGAATGGTTGATAGAACTTCAATGCGAGAACTTTTGTGTTTGATAAAAGGGTTAATACTCAAAATATTCCTCAGATTAGGTAATAAGGCCCTTACAAGGTTACGGAGAAAATGAATGAGTTAAAATATAATAATAGTAATACTAGAATGTAAATAAATTAAATGTGTACCATAATGTTGAGAGCGATAGCCAGGTTAATCATGCAATTAATTTAGTTGTAAGTGTCCCACTCAGTGAAGATTTAAGTGAATGGAATAAGTCCGATTATATTGATTTTGGAATCACAAATCTTCGAACTTTAGAAATTATGCAGAATCTGGACCATACACTTTCCCATTTGCAAAAGGATGAAAGGAATGAACTCAATCAGCTATTATTTGAATATTAGCACTTATTTCCAGATGTTTCTACAAGAACAATCAAATTTACTATGACGCTGAAATTGTAATTTCCAGACCAGTGAAAAAACACAGATACCGGATAAACCCTCTCAAACAGGAATACTTAAAAAAAGAAATGCAGTTTTTGCTAGCAAATGATTTCATTGAGCCTTGTAAAAGTTACTAGAGATCACCATGTATACTTGTTCCGAAACCAGATCAAACTGTCCGCATGTGCATTGACTATAGAAAGGTGAACAGTGTGACTAAACAGATTCATTTCCATTAACAAGAATCGATGATTGCATTCAGAAAATTGGAAATGCAAAGTATGTCACCAAAATTTTACCCTCTAAAAGGATTTTGGCAAATTCCACTGACGGAAAGGAAAAATTGATTATCGGCATTCGTGACTCCAGATGTACTTTATCAATATAAAGTAATGCCGTTTGGGAATGGTTCGCCAGGTATTTTTCAGCAGTTAATGAGCATGATTACCTTTGGTCTAGATAATTGTGATGCTTATGTTGATGATGTCATCATCTACAACGACGCCTGGAAAGGACATTTAACGAAAATTCGGAAACTCTTTATTGACTCACTGATGCAAGTTTGACAATTACTTTCTCCAACAGTGAGTTTTACCGTGCATCTATAACCTTTCTGGGACAGATGGCAGGACATGGACATGTTAAACCTATAGATGCTAAGGTCAAGACTGTCTCCGAATTCTCTGTCCATATTAGTGTAAACCAACTGATGCGATTTTGGGTATGGTTGGATAATATCAGAAATGTTGTTCCAATTTTCCCATCAGTGCTGAACAGCTGACAAATTTGTGTGGAAGAAAACAAAGTTTGATTGGACTGAAAAAATGTCAGGAGGCTTTTGATAAGTTAAAGGCCATATTTAAGACTGCACCAATTCATAAAGCTCCAAATTTTAGCCAATCATTTAAACTCTCTGGTGATGTAAGGGATGTTGGGGTTGAACAGTTTTGATTCAAGAAGATAAAAATGATGTTGATCATCCAGTGTGCTATTTTTCTAAGACATTAAATAAGAGCAACATAAATTATTCCAGAATCGAGAAAGAGTGTTTGGTATTGATACTGCATCACAATATTTTGATGTTTATATATGTTCACCTCCTTTTACGATTGTTTGTTTAGTGGTCACAAACCCCTCATGTTCATCAGCGAGAACAAATAAAAAATAAGAGATTATTAAGGAAGCGTTTGTTGCTACGGGATTATATTAATATCAGGCACGTCAAGGGAAAAGACAATTTAATAACAGATGCACCTTCAAGTGTTTATTAAATTTTTTTAACGTATACCATGTATCATTCATTAGATTTATTCTTATATCTTTTATAAACCTCATGTATAACTGACAAATGGGAAAAATAAAGCTTTATTATATAAATATTTTTATTTATTTATGGGGTGAGTGTTATATATTTTAATTAACTGTTTCTCTGTTAGTTTTACAATTTTATTTAATTTAATCACATGATATTGAATTGTAACATCGTGTAATGTACTTGAACTTGTCCACAATCGAGTAAATGATACATTATGTCTTGCTGTTGACTTCAACTTGTCACGAATTTAGTAAATTAAGCATTATATGTTGTTGCGACATCTTTACGAAATCAGTGACAGATTTGGTAAACAACGTTTTCTAATTTGCTTTAATCTTTTCTTTCTCAATGTAAGAATCAATCAGTTAAGTCAAGGACATACCCGAACGACAAGATTTTAAGCCTGTGTCAATTGGTAAACAAACTTCTATTATTTCCAAAAGTGTGACCATTAGACCTGTATTGCGTCTTAGTCAGTCTTATAACGTATATCCTGATAAGAATTATAGTCAGTTGTGCTTTAAACAATGGCACAGTAAGTTGTGTCATATCGTGACCAGCTTTGTCTGAATTAATATTGTTTTAAATTATTTAATTCAAGTGATTAGTTCCTATGGAAATACAAATGTGTTCTTATATCATTTCGTGGACAAAGACATTGACAGGAATTTCACGGAATTCAAAAACTGGAATAATATTTTATGTGATTCAACAAAAGAGCGTTGACACATCAGTAAAACGCTGACTATTACAGAAGTTATCTCCTTCCATCATGAACTTCATTGGGATTTTAAATGAGATTCACATAAAACATTTCATTGATATAACTTGTGTTTTCTTAAGTATAGGATTACAATTTGTATCTATAACTCATAAAAGGTATAATTTTTACTTCGTGTTCTAGGGAAATAAATGAAGTGGTAAATAGTACAAAGTTTGTTGTTTTCACACTTTTCTGTTACTTATTGTAAGAGCATATACTTATATACTTTTAATCCTGTCTGGTATATATATATATATATATATATATATATATATATATATATATATATATATATATATACCAGACAGGATTAAAAGTGCTATTCCTGGATTCCTATAGAAATACGTGTGATTATAGGTGGCATAACTAATATTTTAATACCATAAATACTATCATATAGGTTAGATAATTTTTAATTCTAACTCTACGTAGATTCGAACCCATGTCCGCGGGGTAAATCACACCCATTATATGTATTTATATTATAAAAGCAACCAATTTATATTGGAAAATCGTTTCTATGATTATTCCGTATATTTTGTCTCAGAGCGGTCATAATATTTTAAACAGACCATAATGCCAAGTATATATATATATATATATATATATATATATATATATATATATATATATATATATATATATATATATATATATATATATATATATATATATATTCTAGGTAATATGGTCTATTTCAAATATTGTGACCGCTCTGAGACAAAATATACGGAATAATCATATCAATGATTTGCCACTCTAAAGTGGTTGCATTTCCTGAAAAACAAGTTACGTCACGTATATATATATATATATATATATATATATATATATATATATATATATATATATATATATATATATATATATACACACACAATATGTACTACGCAGCAATTTGCAAATTATATCACACATAAAACAAATGAAAATATCAAAAGGAAACGAGTAAACTCTTCTTGAGGGTTTTACCCCAGCCATAGCTTTGATTTAGCAGTGTCACCTTTTATCAATACTAAATACTATGTCAACATATTTTTCAATATTCAACAATATTGATTTGTTCAAATTGCATATATAACACATCTTTTACAATTGTGATTGTTTGACAGTTTTTTTGCTTTTGTTTTTTGTTTGCTTGTTTTTTAATTTCATTTTGTGCTATTGTAATGTAGTTTTATGTACTGGATTTTAAATTTTCCTGAAATTTAGTTCAGTTTTTCGTAAACACAAATAATATAAACTTTGTATATAATGCTGAAATAGTTCCTGACCTTGATTCTGGACATATTATAGGGTTCTTGTAAACAGCATGTTTCATTTTCCCAGAGTAAATAATCTTTGGTTATAGTGAAGGCCATATGTGGTGTTAGACATGTACAAATCTTATATTTTGTTCTAGAAACATGATCATGTGACCTACATAGGGGAATCTGTTTTGAGTCTTAAATTAGCGTATATAACTGTTTCCCATAGAGAATTTGAGCAGTCGGGCTTTAAATCATTGACAATTAAAAGTGATTTGTTGTGAACGGTTGGAATTCAAATTTTTATTATTTTTCTGTAAATTATTTGGATTCCAAGAGATTTTTTTTCCCTGGAAATACATGTGCTGCAAATTAATTATTGGACATGGACAGTTATCAAACTTTACTAAGACTTCAAGCACTGGACTATTATTTTTTTGTGATTCATCAAAGAAATGTTGATACATGAGGACAACGTTGATCACAGCATACGTCATCACATTCCATTTCTGGATTTCATCGGGATCAAAACTCACTTATTATTATTTCTAGTTGTATTTTTAATTCTTGGATTATTTTTGGATTTGCTTCTTAAAACTGTAAGTTCATTTTCTCATTTTTACCTTCTTTTTCTATGGAAATAAATGAATTGCGAAATTCTACAAAGCCTATTGTCATCACTCTTTTTTCTTGCATTTTATAAGAGCCTAAATGTAACAATATCACGGCAATAATATTTTGCAACAAATTTTCCCTGATAATACACAGAAAACGTCACCTATTTGTTTTACTGGAAGCATAATCCTTGCAATGATCATTAAATTTACATACATAACGCCATGTAGAATGTTCATCGTGAATGCAAATACTTACCCAATCATGAGAGGAAAGTAATAACACAATTACTGATGTATATGTATTCATACACTATAATAAGAGCAAGTTTCATATAATTTACTATTTCATTACACAGACTGAAATCCCAGTGCAAGAAGATGATGTTTGGAGACAATATTAATACCAAAGTAATAACGCTTTCAAGCTATCACCTTCGTGTGTCTTATTTGTTTTAAGCATTAAAGCGTTCACGGAGAATTTACCTGGGAAGTCTTAGTCTTTACCCAAATAAATTATGTATTGTCTAACTATCTGTAAGTATTAATAACGTGCTCGCTTAGGTGTTTACTTGGGAATAAATATACATGGTTTTACTTTAATATAATATTTCATCTTCGATTTAAAACTAAATATTTTAAGAAAAATAGATCAAATAACATTATTCTGTCTTTGGCATGATAAGATCGTAAGAGAAAAGCAGTATAACTTAGCAGCATGTCAGAAATGATATGCCCTAACTGTATATGATTGGACCACACCTATGTATATGCAATATTAATGATATTGGAACTGAAACTACATTAGTTATGCAACTATATGCTGAAGAACCGTCATTATTAATGACTGCGATGGAAAAACGCTAAACGATCAGCGGCCTAATATATAAATATATATATACCGACATTTTTCATTCTCATGTGTCCCGTTCAGGCTGCTTAACAAGAGATCGCGATATCGAAGCATCCCATTGGTTTTTACTCTTTTTTTAAAATTTTATGTTGAAAGATTTTTTGATCTCGCGCATACTATTTTATTCATTTTTTGGGTTGTTTTCTTTTTATATTCAAGCATTGTGTGATGACTCCCGTACTAAGACGAACAATAAATCTAGTTAAGTGATGCAAATCAAAGAAAAAAAAATCCATAATCAAGTTCATGACATTGTAAATGAAAATACCTATCATTACATGTATTAAGAACATCGGTTCTTCACAACATCTGAGCTTAACTCATGACACCATTAAGTTCAAGTGTACCCAATATTTCACTAGTTTTGAAATTTACACTCACAAGAACATTATTGGGGCATACTTATATTCACTTTACATGAAATATTTTATGTATATATTATATCGAGTATGTCCAAAGAATATGAACATGATAAAACATAGTGATCCAAAGTTGCATCAGATATAACTGTTTTGAAGCTATGTTACGGAATAGACTGTTCTCAATTGAAATTTAGAGAGCATTCACTCCAATATAAACACATCATTTTAAGTTGCAATTCAAACAGAATACAAGAGAAACATACCGCCATGTTAGTTTAAAGTGACTCGGTCGCCCAAATGTGAAAGAAAACAACATGGTACCTACAAGATAGTACCTCATTGAAAGCCTTTCATCTAACTCATGCCACAGGTACACTGTCTATATCTGTCTCTTTCACTCTCTGTCTCTCTCCGACTATGTCTGTCTGTCCGTCTGCCTGTTTCTCTATCTATCTCTCTTTTTCTTCCAAACTTCATATTGTAATTTCTTTTAGAAGGTTTCTTGACAATGTTATCATGATGCATCTACGCTATTGGCATTTCATCACTTTCTGGGACCATATAGCATCCTCTCTCCCTCTCTCTATCTATCTCTCTCTCTCTCTCTCTCTCTCTCTCTCTCTCTCTCTCTCTCTCTATATATATATATATATATATATATATATATATATATATATATATATATATATATATATATATATATATATATATATATATATATATATATATATATATATATATATATATATGTGTATGTATATAGTTATGACTGACAAAACTCGCTTAAACAATGCCACATGCAACATACTCTCTCATTTTTCAATGCTTAGCTCGTTTAATACCGTTCTAGTCTCTAAATTATTACAAAATATCCTAACTAAATTCATCGATTTTGAATTAAAGATTCAACGGAAATGTAATAGCAATCTTGAAACACTACACTAAATACAGTGTCAGAAAAAGTGAAACATTCGTACTACAGCGACAAAATAAAAATCATACCATTGTGATGTGGGAATTCCGGATAGCATTCCTTCATATGACAACACGGATTAATATGATTTTGTATCCATTTTCATACATGAAAATTATTATGGTATTAAAATGTTGGACGCTTATGGTGTGAATAACTTGGGTAAATTATGTATAATAGTTATTTGAATTAATTATGACATTACCAATATTTAACCTAATTTGATAGGATTGCACGAAAATGACCAACGTATCCTAACTTGCTATGAATCAATAAATGTAACATACGTATCATGTTACAAATACGAACTTATCTGTTGATTTCAACTCTGCGCAGGCATAACAATGGATAGCCATTCCATATATATATTATGCTGTTAAGCCTATCTTACCATACAGTGACATGATATATACAATAATCGAGTTTAGTTTTATTAATTATTATTTGTTTATTCAAAAAATTATTACCTTTTTTAATAATCAGCACTGAAATGTAGGCTAGACTTTATAAAACTGACGACAAACTTAAGCATAATAAAATATATTGTTACATACGACGGGTTGCCAAGTAATAATTTTCTCCTCATTTTAAATAATCTGATACAAAGATTATGGTAGGAATGTAGTCTCCATTATTCATTACCCATTATTAGATTAACACGTGCGAAACGTTTTGTCGAATTTGTAACGCTGTATAGTTAGATAGAACTATAAAGCTGGTTCACATTGAACTCTTCCAAAAAAATATTTTCCAGATATTTTATGCTTTACAAACACACTTCACCTTTTTGTTTCAATGTACATAGAACCCATAAAATTGTCAGCTACATCTACTTACGTAACATAATGATGTATGTTCATCGTTAATGTAAACACTTACCAGTGGAAAGGAAATTAAAAAATGCAACTAATGTTGTATCATTATTCAAATGTACTATACAGACAGCAAGTTTCATATGTTCTATCATTATTCCGACGTACTATTAGAGGAGCATTTTCCATAAGATGTAATAACTCAAGCTCCTGCATCACACCGACCGAAATCAAAATACATATATATAATATATCTATAATGGTAAGACAACTTTGAATATAGCAACTTCGTGTCTTGTGTTGGCTTCCAACATTAAAGCGCTTATGCTGACTTTACTCAGGAACACCTAAATCTTTACACTGAATAAGTCTGCGTTATTTTAATAATTTGCTAGTATGAACAAAGTTCTCACTTATATATGAGGTTATATTGGATTGGTTTAGTCATCAACAAAATATCATAAGACAAAAACAATACTGAATATCAGTATATCAAGAGAAATATGCCCTAAAAAACAATGCTTGGACCACGTTTACTTGTACCATAATAAACGACATTGTCATTTAAATGCATTTCATGGAAATTGTTTGCAGCCGACACGTCATTATTAATGAATAGCGATTACACAATCCTAGTAGCTGATGCCTTGAAAGAGGACTTACATAAACACAGTAGGTGGGCAGATCAGTGATTAGATCCATATATTTTCACAAGGAATATCACCAACCACACGTAGGAATGACATAATGATATATCTATTAGGAATATCAATTATCATCATAACTGGGTTTACCTATTGCCGATATTAAAATCTAACACTTTTTTTATAAAATAAAATGTACTGTGGTATGACATTTAGAACTTCCTGGGCCTTGATTGCACCACATGCCCCACATGCAAATAGTATATGACATAATGAGAGATCGAACGCAACACGTATTGTACCAGGAACATATATTTGTTTCAAAAGGAGCTTTTTGTCTGTTTTCCATTTACACATTCATAACAGCTTTCATATACAAGTTAATTCGTTTACGTTACACTTCAATATTAACCTAGAACAAGATCTTAAATTGTTAATCTCAAGGTCAATTAGGAAACAAAATCATCTGCTAGATTGTATCTCCTGATTTCTTTAAATATTAGATTTACATGAAAAGATACAATAAATGCGTTAAACAAAAAAAACAAGAAACTTTTTTATTTCAAATAAAACTGCATTTGAAGTTGTCATTAAATTGCAATTTTAGCCTCTAATTGGAAAGATGTCCAGGGGTAACTCTGACTGGTGTAAGAGGACTTGCAGCTCCTTAATATATTTATAAGGAAACTGTCAGATCTACACACAGCCGACCAGCCTACGTAATACACACTTTGCAATTAATTAAACTTTCTTACTGCGCGATTGTCTTTTTACTTTCTGAACCATGACACCTCATCGTTTGTTGACGAATGTGTACTAATATATATCGTCCAGTTATGGAAGAAGGAACCTATGCAATATTTAATGTACATTTGAGGATTTAACCACACACTTCCCGTTCTCTAATCTGCATTGGGATAATAAAGACAAATTCCATGACTGATTTGGGATTAAATGCTCCGATCTACAGTATGACTGTAAGGCGTGTATTTCATATTTCTCTTTTCGCATGCATCGAGTTATCTTAATCCCATGAGGCATATGTAACACCGACTACAGGCCTGATATTATACTGTGGTCTAGAGGTGCCAAACAAGTGACATTTTTGGAACTGATAATGACATGGGAAGGTATAATGGAGGAGGCTTTTGAGACAAAAATGACCAGATATCAGCTCCTCGTCCTTAACAATTGTGTGGTGGATCTGGAGTCAACCTTTGTAAATACGGTGTTGTGGCTATGCCGGTACGACCCCTTGGCGTGCCATGGGATCATCCGGTTAAGTGGACATAGCTGCATAAATGAAGTCACCACACTGGCTAAGCAGGTCCTGCAATACTAGCATTTGATCGTGCACAAGATGAGTTCCATCAAATCAGTCGGCACAGCCCGGAACAACGATGTGGGTCAGCGCGCTGACACGCTCATGGAAATGGGATCCTCTCCATAATATAATATCACCCACTTATATACATCTATCTATCTATATATATCTCTCTTTCTCTCACTCTCTCTCTCTTTCTCTCTTTCTCTCTCTCTCTCTCTCTCTCTCTCTCTCTATATATATATATATATATATATATATATATATATATATATACAGATATGAGCAACAAGTTGTTGATCAAGGTATACAACTGACTCATCGTCTGAAGCTGTGACAATTGGTTTAGATATAACTACCAGAATATACTAAAATAACACATGTAAACGGAATATCTAATGTAATATAAACAATTGGAAAGCTGGTTCAGTATTTAAATCAAATGAAAACAGCATTTACTACTCATGCACTAAACTAATATGCAGCTGGTTTTCTATCAAGGAATAAATGTAACCAGCAGCGATTTGATGGCCTTTGCATAACACATATCTGTTATGAAGGTAGGATATATGTTGTTCAATTGAAGATAAATGTGGATGTAGGAAACATATATAAAGAGGTACATGCTTTCAGCCACTTATCTTGGTCGTGTACATCCAGAAAACCCCTTTCAATAGGATTAAAATGTACTTCTCATTGCAAATAGTTCCGATGTTTATCGAAGTATACAATTGACACTGATCATAGTTACGTCACGAATTACAGAATGATTATGCACGTCAGCCACGTTATTTCATTGTCATGCTTACAGGTAAAACGACTAACATCATTCATATTAATAGAACAAATATGAACAGTTAATTTTAGTATAACCAACTTAATAGTATCATTGATATCATATTTGACAAGATTATTGTGTCAACAAACATCTTGAAAACCCCAAACAGGCTCCCACACACCTATGTTATGTAACAATACACGGTTTTTACGTTGTTGACAATACAAAGCTTACAATTTACAACCTAATGTGATAGCTACCGCAAGGAATTCTTGTATAAACATGTTTCCAGAAGAGTAAAAGCATGTCTTTCAATGTATATATAATTTCGTTTACCGTGTGCAAACTCCATTAGTCATGTTATTCGGTTGATTGGCTATTGTCTTAACTTACCGTTACGATTGGACTAGGTGACTACTCAATTACTCCTGATTACTCAAAAGTAGGTCTTAATGGAAATGTGTTCCTAATTTGTGCGTGTTAAGTTACTAGATTTTGTATTGTTCCAGCATCAAAAGAACATTAACATAGGACAAATTACCTCGGAATTTTGAATGATAACAAACTGTTCATACGTTTTGAATCACGTCATAAGTGTGCATATTAACTAAAGCAACCCAGCGGTCATAAACTAAATAACATGAAAGGGGGAAAACCAACAAGGTTTGTAAAATTCTTAAAATAATCTATTTATCTAAACTACAAAGCTAACAATATAAAAGACCTATCATTAGTGTGTATTAACACCCAAATAGTCTATCTCATTTGCAGAAGAATAGTGTATATCCTGTGGTGTTCTAAATGAAGTCAAATCTTCAATGTGCACGTGCAACAGTAGCCTAGAATGTAATATAATCAAAAATGTCTTTAAATGAATTCATAGTAAATTCAAAATAATTTAGTCTTAAAGTGTATGAGTAATTTTGTACTTAACATCAATAGCTAAAATAAAGAAATCCTCTCAAATACTAATTCAGCACAATTAGATGGCTGACTCCAGTTCAGATGATTAAGATAGGGATAAATAATTATGTTACTCACTACATGATATAGGCAATTAAGATAACATTTCATACAAAAAGTAAGACACAATTTCAAAACCAGGTTGAGCATCATACATTTATTTCCATCGCGTCAGAATTAGTATTCTCATACATAACGGATTTTGAGGCATTTGCCCTTGATATTTTTCAGTCACACTAAGGAGAATTTTAATGATATATATCCCCGTTTTTCTGTGCTTCAAGCGTCAATTTGTGAGGACCCAGTCTTGATTACAAACGCTGTTTGTGATTAATATATACTATATTAGACATTATTTCCAAACGGAAGGAAATACTACCCGTGCCGCAAGATGTCCGTATCCGCCAGTCACTCGAACCAGCGAGATTGCGAACCATTATCTTGTCAGGGGCTCGCAACACTATCAAAGCATATTAAGCATATTAAGCGACGTAGTATCCTCTCGTCATGGTGAGACATTACAAAGAAAAATATTTTGCATTGTTTTCGAATGTGAATGTCTCTCATTGGCTGACGACGACAATGTAGTACACATAAAGTACCAATAAATATTGTTTTGCAAGTTCTAACAGAATTAAACATGGATGAAGTGGAATATAGTGCCTTAAGGTCTCACGGTGTTATCGATATGCAAAAATGAAACGCAGTCCAAATATGAAAGAACATAATGTGGAGAATAAATGGGTTTCGCTGGTGAAGATTGGTTACTAAATAATTTAACATTTAGTTGAAAGAATGTTGAGGGGATTTATTCGAGTTCTTACTAACACCAATAGAGTCACTATTATAGTGTTGGACTTTATATCTTTTTCAAACCTGAATTTGAAAAAATCATTACCGAAATTAACAGCGGACACTTTAATGCGGAAGTGAAAACACGTGATTTATAAATATTTGAAATATGTATCTTACTTATCCTAACGTTAATATTAATATAGGTCATTTATCTTTACTACAAGACATTGTAGATACTTAACGAAAATAGTTTTCTTTCAGATATGCTAGATATTACACTTTGTATTGTTCAAACAATCACTGAATATTTAAAAGATAATAAATAGAAAGTCAAGCAAGCTTAGAACAGATCAACCAATGAATTAATTCCCTAAATTAAAGTGCAAATATAATGTGATAATAGTCTTGCATAGTTGATGTGCCAGCAGACTTGACATTTCAGAATTATATAATCCAGAATAGTTTTGAATGAATTCACAATCATCCTGAAGTAGCGTTAAAGTCAATAATGCCAACGTGCCCATTGCAGTTCCAATAAATAATATAAAAACAAGATGCATCCCCATATTAACTTCGAAGACAAATTAAATTAAATACAGAAATTATGAATGTTGCTTTACTTCGGAATCATATACATCTCCACATGACTTTAAAGTCGCAATAGCATTTTCCCAATGTTATCTAATGGTAAATTGCCCTTACCTGTAAACAAATACGTTTCCAAAATTTTCGAAGGCAGAAAGCAAGGCTGGGTCTTTAAATCCAACCAAAATAAACATATATTTATAACTTACAACAAGAGAAAAACACGAGATCGGAGAGGTAGGCCTCGGTCTCAATGATAGGCCAAGTTACGAATACAAAAAAAAATATACTTACAAATAAGTATAAGTTCCTCATGCGATGTAATTTCAACAGGCCTTTAATGTTACAAGTACCTGATAATAAGTGTTTATACAGATTAATTTGCACACAGGAATAAGCGAGTAATTAATGTTTGAATATTTGTATATCTTCTATTATATCTTGCAATAATCTAAGTTCTCTTTCATGATACTGACATAATATGATTTCTTCACTGTGATGTTTGCATTAAACAATAGTTCAAATCAATCATCATATTAGTTATAGTTAATATGTATCAATATGTGTAACATTTCACACGATAATGTACACAAACATGTCTCAATGATATAATTTCATGCTAATGAAATGTATATATTTTTTCTAGATGGTTCCTGTCATGCGGCTTTTATCATCTACGGATTATACATCAGGTATTGTAACATTTGTATATAGAAGAATAATACACTGATGTTAAGACAAATGATGTAACAGTAGCTTTACATTGTTGCATGAATCAAATGAAAAACATCTCTAGAAAATTACATTACTGTACAATAAAGGATGATAATATATACAATGCTGCCTATATAAAAGGTCTGATAATGACTATAACGATGGTGAGAAAAATTTGGAAACTGGACTGACATGCGAAACAAGTGATCTTGTGCAGCTAAAGAGGAATAATGTATTTAAAGAGGTGGATAGAAAGCTAGTCAGTAAGGGTAATATTAGAGAAATTATAATTATATATAGTTACATATAATAAATTATTCCTTGACTTTGGTAGAAAAAAATTCATGATTGAGCAACTCCCAAATATGAAATATCTGAAATATCTGATGGGATAACAAAGGTCCTAGTATTAGAAGATCCTAATCTCCGCTGTGTAGAAGGTGATATTGTCCAGTGTGATAAAACTTTGAAACACCGGAATGAAGACATTCAGGGTACATAACTACGTATAAGCTCTAAGATTAATATTACTCAGTTACAGAAAAAAAATACTTTAAAAGAAAAAAGAAAAATCTTGTATGTGGTCTTGCACAATAACGTGATACCATTTTATTTGGATAGTTTCGTACTGGAAGCAAACACATTGAAGTATAAGCAATACTGTCCCATTGAAACCCCAAGATGTACAAGAGATGACGTAGTTCACGTGAAATTTTAATTGTATTTTTCAAGAATAGTCAGCTTCATAAATCGTATCGTTCTATATATATATATATATATATATATATATATATATATATATATATATATATATATATATATATATATATATATATATAATTTGTTTTCTTTAACTATATGTTTCTAATAGTATGCATCTTTGTACTAAAATTTCTTCGAATAAAAAACTATTCGGATTCCACTTCCAGTTATTTTAGTATCAGGTGCTAATGTCAACAGACCATATATAAGGCATTACTGAGTCAACCCCACAAACTATATTTTTTTGTACGAGAGGTGAGATTTTCATTGTAAGGTGATTTAGTGTAAATTACTAAATATTATCTGATACAAAAGGGTTTTTATAGCCAAAAGTAAAACAGCAATCGAGAGACAGACGGATATACATAGAGGCCAACTACAAGTAAATATAAAATTGAAGAACTACTTTAGACGAATGAAATTACATTGGGGATCAATACGCAATTTGACCCGAACTTTGACACGTTTTGTCGGTTAAGGCAACAAACCATCCCTCAAAGCTGGACATATAGATATTAGACCTTATAATGACTTCCATAGCTGATGTTCTCGAGTACACGTACATTCTGCCTTCATTAAGATATATTTCCTTTTATCATTTATCAATCAATACATTGTGTCCATATCTAAAAATGATTTACCTAATGGTGGGAATATTTTCAAATATAGCAATGCTAATTATTTGTTGTTTTGAATTAGTGGATATGAATAGGAATGTTGCTACGCTGAGCGAAAACATATAATTAAAATAGTAGTTAAAAGACCAGTAAGAACTTCTACAAGATACCTAATGGGTATATCAATTTACGAAGCATACTGAGAATATGGAAGTCAAGTTAGGGCGAAAACAAAACTTTCTTAACTTTGAATCGAGAAGGCTTCTGGTGAATGTAGAGATATAGATGAACACGTAATTCTTTAAAAATATATAAAAACAAGCTAGAAGCAGCAGAGGCCGAGCAAATGGCATTGAGCGAACATGCAAAATGTAAGCTGTGACGAAGAAAAATAGACCGGTAACATTCAAGTTTACATAGTTCAAAGACATTACTTCACGTGCTTGTGTTGCCCGGAATAAAATTAATCCAGTTTCAGTTACTAACAGATGCTAGGAATGTTAATAAGATAGCTACGGTAAACTATGACAAATTTATTATTGACGGTAGTGGATATGTATTTGATTTACATTTGAATGGTTTAATGTGCGACTATAAAGAACTTGCCTTGTATAAGTCAGTAGTTGAATGATGAAGCGAAGATGACATACCAAGATCATATCGACAAATAGGTTTGTTGTTCATTAGCAAAATTTTAGTCAGAATAAACATTGGGTATCGTTTGTCTTTAAATCAAGATATCAAAATTATGGTTATATTATGGCACAGACCCACCTTTATTATTACAAAAAAGTATATCTTGTACAAATTTCAAAACAATTTCAAAATGCTATATACATGAAGTATGTTTGTATGTGTGTGGTAAGCGAATACAGGTTTAACTAAAATAAATTAATGTATTAGTTCTTTTCCTGTGTCTGATTAGATGTATGCATGGGCATTCTAATATTACTGTGTTACAGCTATTAGGATGCATTATAATGGCGTCACTATATATATTATCACGCAGCCTCTGTATGTGTATATACTCGCTCTACATTATTGAGCTTATCTCACCACAATTGTATTTTTATACGAATAATGTCTTGAGTGCTTAAAGAATTTTAGATGTTAATATAACTAGTATAACTTGTACTGCTCGTTTAAATTTCATTTTATCTCGCCAAATACACTGTAAAACGTTATTCCAATCGTCATTATTTGTTATGTTTGCATGGATTAGAATACAATGCATTGTTACAGAGTTAGGTAAAACTATAGAGAATGATTACAATTCACCCATACTGCAACACGATTTTCCAGACAAAATCGCCCGATACTTCACAGCAAACTTCATATTTTTTTTCTAATGTAAGCAGATCCCATGACATTTTCTGCTACGTCTACTTTTGTAACATTATGGTGCATGTTCATCGTCAATGTAAACACGTACCCTAAACTGAAAGGAATAACACATACACCGTATTGTTCGACGGTTTGTAGTAGATAAGACTATTATGCTGTTTATTGTGTTGTCACTTAGGACAAATCATCAGTATACTCTTTACTGACACGTATTGTTCTTTGCACTCGCAACTACCAAGCGATTATTCTTACCAACACTAAGTTGATACTATTGATAGCTACATTTTTGTTCAAATTTTCAAGGTCTTAAATATGTTATTATAGCTTTCAGTATGGAGAGATCTTACCCTCGTAATGTACACAATTCAACTAAGTCCCCTTATGTCTACTAATTTCTGTACAACTTTCTTTCCTTAAACTACTTATATAATTATGCAAATAATCTCTTACAAGAAATTAGGAAGATACAATTTAGCAAAGATAAACATTATTTTGAGTAACATTCTTGGCAGACATCCAAGTATGTCAACTCATACTTTTGACATGTTACTATGTTACTGCTTTCGACTAGCGACAAGTCTATTGATCTGTGTCACTGCTTATTATATCCACCAATCCAGTTTATAACTATATCTACACATGTCCGGGAGTTAATTTCATTCAAATATATGACCATTGTGCTTGAAAAGAGTCCGAATAATGTCTCTCGCTAGTGTAAACACAGCTATTCGAATGAAGAAGCTATAATAATCAATGATAACGGAGAAGGTGGTTACCACAGTGATTATCAATTGTCAACATGCAAACACAGGATAAGCAACGGCAAGAAATACCATATGCAACATCAACTCGGATTACAAAGACAGGGATTAGGCGTCATAAAAAATTAAGTTAACACAACTAACATACAATAAGGGCCTCGGAAAGGTTAACAATTCATATCAACGGCTAGTTCTTATTTCAAGGATACAAGTAGACAGTTGTTGGGAAGAAATGATAAAGTGTATCAGAAAAAAGCATTGGAATAAAATATGTATAGGTGAGAAACCAAACATATTAAAACATTTTATTGTAAGCGGTGTCTGATTTTTAAAAGGTTTCAGAGAATGGTTATATTGGACACGAATTATATAAGCAATATAATAGTATGAGAATTATATTGATAAGAATAATGTTCGTTATTAGCGAATATAGAGAAACGAGCGTAATACACCATACATAGATTATGTTTCAGCAGTTAATAATCTATCCCACACTTTTATGAAAATTGCCTCTTTACTTCGCCGAGTCTCTGAGTATACCTTTCGTTAAATGACTTGGAACATAAAGAAGTACTTTTAGATTCCTGTTATATTTTCTCTTCAATAAAAGGAGTAAACATTACAGTAACTCAATGAGTAGCAGATTATTCCCGATTATCTTAATATCCTGGACACTATATGTCACGTGTTTAAATATTTCTCAAGTTTGGACAGTAGGCTAACGGTGAAATTTGAATAAGACTGAAGGGCACGTATTTCGGGATATCGCATATAGAAGGTTCATCAATAACTGGTAAAATATAATATTTGATGTAGGGCTAAAATGTCTAGATAAATATCAATATATGTATATGGAGCCCTTTTGCCATCAATGCTAATTATTTTAGCATGTTGCTTGAAAACAATGTCAGAATTGGAGAAGAAAATAATATTGGAAACGTTTTGCCATGAAAGCATCTAAATTTCTGACAGACCATATACTATTACAAAAAGTAAGTTTAGTGATTATGTCCAATATCTCTATGAATATATGATGTTATGATGTAATTGTGCAGTTGGTCACGACATGTGTTCAAAACACGACGAGGAATGAGAGCATAATCAAATAAGTAACCTGCAAGATAGCATGGAAAGAACAGATGAGTATGTATCAGAAAGGAATAAGCACTGAACTTTTAACGCAACAACATGGGGAGAAGGAGCAAATATTGTGTATATTGGAGTTATTGAAGTTATTGTAAACATATAGTATATGACGAGGCGTCAAATTTTCTGACGTTAAAGTGACGTTGTGCGTATACTAATCCGTTTTCGGAACCATTAAACATACAAAACATATTCACGCGAAAATGCGGCAGAAACTGAGAGAATGGAACTAGTCTGATGTTCACAATGCTGCGAATATATGTCATAAGCGAATGAAAAAGGGGAAACTGTTTTGTCTGAAAATTATTTTGGCACACAACTTATATTTGGGACGTTTCTTGATTATAATCACAACTAACACTTTGTAGACTTTATTCAAAACTAAATAGTTCCGGTATACCGTTGCATAATCACTATGACTATACCCTTTATTTAACTCTATCTTTCTCTTCCTTTCTCCTCCCCTTGAGCTACATTTGAAGCTTTATTGTTCAAATGTGTGCAAGCTTTATTCATTATACCATGGCACATTCACTCTAATTACTTGCGTCATATAACTATCTATATATCTCGTCTTCTTTAATTTTCGAATATGTGCACGTTAAGTACATTTTGTATACTGCATGAAATACAATCAATGATAATTTAAAGTCCCACGTTGATTCTAAGAAATATATGTGGTCATTGTTCCCTTGTTCGGTTTATTTTTTATTTTTTTTGCTTATATCTCTCTCAGTGTGTGCATACTTTTTTGAATAGTTGTATCGGTTAATATATAAAATCTTCACCAGTAGGATAACGTAAATATATACAGAAGTCTGATAGGTGAAGCCACACTTTCTAAATATCCATTTATATAAATTTGTTTTAAATTAAACTTAGTTACTGGTTCAAAACTAATGTCATATCAAGTTTGTCTCTTCTTTTCTTATCAGATTTATATTGTACCAGGACATATTTTGCATCCCAGTTATCTTGATCACCTTATTATTTTGGGTAACATTTTGAATAGAAACAATTAATGTATAGCACTTGATAAAATCGGTTTTTATATGTGGCATAATAATGGTCCAGTCAGAATGTTTTCAATCGTATTCACAACGTTCATTGGAAATACAAGCAATCTCCTTGACGAGTTGTTTAAAATAATGCGGCCCTGTTGAGATTGAATTATGTATATTTCACATCTCCTTGACGAGTTGTTTAAAATAATGCCGCCCTGTTGAGATTGAATTATCTATATTTCACATCTCCTTGACGAGTTGTTTAAAATAATGCCGCCCTGTTGAGATTGAATTATGTGTATTTTACATCTCCTTGACGAGTTGTTTAAAATACTGCCGCCCTGTTGAGATTGAATTATGTATATTTCACATTGTATGATATGGACAGGTCATGACATGGAATCTCTAACGTTGTTTGAGCAAACTGGCCGAAAGAGGGAAGCTTGGAAACGACACATTTACACTGTTGACGTATTTAATAAAAATAAAGCTCGATTTGATCGGAAATGCATAAATATGCCATCATTCCTTCTTTTAGATGTATGCAGTGTTCAAGTGGAAAGAACGTTGGTTGTTTGTTGATGAGGGTGTTAAATGGTCAACACAATGGAAACTTGCATCACACTGAGTTAGCTTTTCGAAAGGAAAAATCAACCACATATGTGATATCCATTTTGAATGCTGATAAAACAGAAGTTGTAAATTCGGAAATTCATTTCCGTTGGGCATCCATAGATTATGCAACATATTTAATGTTCGCTTTTTTGAATAGTTTAATATGGTCTGAAGACATGATATAGACAAGGTCATGTAATCTCTAACGTTTATTGATCCAGAAAACAAATCCATACTCAGAAGTTCACTCAAAGTTTTTTTAGTAGAATCAAACCATGAAATGGGAATCGTTCTAATAGATAAATGACGTGTATGACAATAAGTAATATGAATTTCTTTACTGTGTTAATGACGTCTATGATGAGAGCTATGAAACAGACATCGCATGTCTGCTTTCCACTTGGTTCGAATATGTGTCGATTTCGTCTATGCTATGAGCCAAGTATTTAAAGACACGAGGAAGAGTAATTTGTATGATGTAATAAGAGTGTGCATTCGAAATGTAAGATATGGTATGTCAATGAAAATGTCATTGTTCCTAGTACAGCACAAATTGAAACCCGTTAAAGCCTTGAATAGTTTGTTAATGGAAATGTCAAACAGTTTTCATATAATATCTGACTATAAAACCAAAGGGCTGTACTTGTATATTTCAAAGACAATGATCAATGGGCTTATCTTCGGATATGGTTTTGCCATAATGGTGTAAAACTAAACCATAGAAAATGACTTTTGATTTTGGTATGAATCAATCTGTATACACATTTGTTAATAAACACATATTATTCAGTTATATCCGCCAAAATTGTCGTGCTTTCCTCTGTCTTGAAATGATTGTCATGGCGTTTACTTGTGGCATATACAATTTGTATATTCAAAAATCTATGAGTATGGCGATAACAACGGAAACATCGGATTTTAGTTTATCTCAGAGAAAAATGTCCAACTGACATCAAACTAAGCACAGATTTATAATGAATTATTATACCTTAAAAATAATTGTCTAAAATATATGTTGAATGTGAATCAATATTCTGCTGGTCAAAATCATTTAATTGTACGTCAGGGTGGTAGCTGATGTCGATACTTAGAATATTTTCCCACGACAAGGTTGTTACGGCCCAATAAACATAAAGTCGCAAAAATGAATAGACTGAAGTGTAACGTAACGAACTGCATTAGAATCAGAATTATACGAGTCATTTTGATGTGATCTATGTAAAAAACATGGCTTGGCAATTCGCACATTATTTCACGCATAAACAAAGAAATAAATCGAAATCAAGCATTAACATCTTAGAGTATGCATTTTGTGGCCCACGTGTACATGCCTTTATTTACATGCCACGACACCAGATCTTCGCATATTAACCAACTTCACTATCCTTAGTTTAACATTGTCAGCCTTTTCACAATACTAAGTAAACATTTCCAAAGAATTGTTAGGACTTAATAATGTTTGTCTAAGACGTTATATAGAAAGAAAACCATGATTCTTCGCATCAAAATAATTGAGTTATACGTGAGTTAGGTAGCTGATATGGACAGTAGGCATATTCTCCATAATCAAGGATGTAATGGTCCAACAAAAATAAAGTCACGCAAATAGAATAAAACTAATTAGAACATCGCAATCGGCACAGAAAAGAAAATATAAGATTTATGTTTACGTTGATGACGCCTACCACATATAGAGTTTCCTTCTCTATGTTTATGTATCTCTCTAACTCCATTGCGAATTTCATCTTACTGTGAATTATTTAAAAGAGGTATTGTATAATGCCATTCTGATAAATCACGACTGTTGGCACTTTAGCATGTTTCAGGATATTGGTGGTATATTAGCACAATCGGGACCTGGAATTCGTTCGTACGACATACATATGTAGGACTGTTTTGGAATTAGTTCACAATACTGTAGGTTTATCTTCAATTCTAGTTTTTCTAATTTAAGTAATTAAATTATTCCTTCAGTTTTACAAAACTTGTTTATTGTGCTGCCTTATATTGCCCTGTCTAAGACCAGAGAGTAACAACCTTGTATAAAATTTATTATGTACTTTTCCATGACGAAGACCAAAAGCAGACCCGAGTACACTAGATTACGACATGGGGTGAAAAGTGGTATATTGGATCAGTACGTGTGTATAGTTTTCTGAATATCAGCTTTAACAAAGCAGGTAGATTTCAAATATATCTTCAGGACTTCAAAACATTAATCGAAATTAAGTACCTCAGAGTCAAAGAAAATTATAGAATGTGGAATACCGTATAATGAACGGGAGACACTCAGAGAGGAAGTCAGTAATATGCAGGACCTAGTCGCAATTATACACTCAAATTCTTCGAATTCACCGCAACCTTATGGTGTTAATGAATGTGTGTGTGTGTGTGCTACGATATCTGCATTATGCAGTTTATGGCGATGTCCAGCACTGGGGGATCAGGCCACATACCTGACGCATCATATTCTAACGTGCCACAATATCCTGACACCAGACCGACCAGTCCTAACACTAACCTCTCAATGCTCAACAACAAGCGAGGTATGCAGCTAGTATCATTTTTTATCCGTTTTTCGTATGAACCCAAGAACTACGCATCTGAATCGTACGCTCAGACCACTAAGCAACTAGATTGGTATGGTGTTAGTGAAAAAAGGGAAAGCTGGATAAAAAATGCGATGTACATAGTTTGTAAAAAAAATTGTTTTTGATGCCACACCGGAGCAATAAATATATGGAATGTTTTGAAAATTGGCAATGCACCACTATTCCAAATTTGGATCTCGCTAAAGAATATTGCAGCAGCCAATCGCAGATAAGGCCACAAATAACCGTCAATCTCAAAATTTAGTTACGTTGACGATCTACTGGTTTACAAATCTTCCCAGGAATATGATTGTACAGCTTTAATAAACTTTTTCGGCAAATTCAACAAAGTCAATAGCAGAGCGAGCAAATCCAAGTGCAATATAATATGGAAAATATTGTCAGTCTATTACGTCTGTCATGGTAATTGAAATTCAACAGTGACAACATTAAAGCAATCAGAGACGAGTCTAGATTAGAAACAAAGAAACTGTTTCTATCTCGCCTTTGGTTAGTCGGGTTGTACATGAAGTTTGTACCAACTTTAGCCGCTATGTCAAGCTTCTTAAATAAATTGACTATAGCAGGGCGAGCCAATAAACTTAGATTCACGCCCGTAGTGACGTTATAACACTCTTAACAGATAGTTGATCAGTGCACCAACCCTAAATTTGACAGAGTCTCCGACACGACACAGTTTCTTATACGACAACTAAAGGCTAAAAGTGTCTGATACTAATGTAAGTACGCAGTTGCAGTCTTGGGACCAAAAGCGGTTATAACATCTAAAATACTCGATGAGGCCAAAGAGTGAGTCCCATTTTTCTTTGGTAATGCATATGATATGATGACTGAGGGTGGGAGAAAATTTTCTAGGGAAAATGTTGATGGTATGATGACCATCGGTGGGGGCAAATTGCCATGGGAGTTGGGGCCAGTATTTGTGTGGAAATGATCTAACTCACTGAAATTATGTTCTAATTGGTTATTCTGCTATTCCTCTAGACAGAGAGGTATATATATTTATTTTATTTTATTTCATGATATATTGATGACGTAACACGTTTGTTGAACTTGACAATGTCCAAAATTATGTTAATGTTCTACTTTACCTAAATCATTGATTTTTCTAAATACTGTCAACAACTAATGCATAGGTAAAAATATATTTGTGTGTAGGGGTTTAATTTTAGGATGATTATTAATCTAATTAAGCATATTTATTTGGGTGTGGGTCTAGGTTATTGAATGTTCCTATAAATATGCATGGTCTATCTGCTGTATTCTACATTCTACATGATACATTTCCTAAGAACTATTATATTAATAACTAAATTTCTATCTTGAAAACATTATGAACCATTTTGGAGGTTTTTTTGCATTACGTAATAATTGTTTTTTTATAAAATGCTAACTATGACGAGCGGTCAAGAAGAGAATATGTATAATATTGTTTTCTAGAAAGAATTAATTCGTGCTGTAAGATCTTTGCTGTGTAGATTAATTAGATTTGACAGGAATTTATATATTCAAAATATGTATTCAATTGAAATACGAAGTGCTCTTCAAAAATAACATTGTTTAAAGAATAACTTAAATTTGTAGTGAAGTTTCAAATATGGGTATATTCTTGGATTGTATTATTGTGGTCCAACAAAAAAATATTTCCACATCATCATCGCACGGGCCACCACAGTCATATCAACAATTCTAGCATTATATTAAATTCGGATTTCTACTAGCATTAATTCAAAACTTTAATGAACTGGACTTGAGTCCGTTATTCTATGGTTTTATGGGGTTATTTAAAGTACACATTATGTATGGTTGCTACAAATTGAAAAATAAACAATAATCCTGACGCAGATGGAGATAAGATTGTGGTTAATCTACATGTAACTGAAAAACTTTGTTTGGATCATAAAATCGATCCTATTGAAAACGAAATCCCTAATTTATATCAAGCTTGTGCAGTTAATAGAGCTATGACCAAGAACATTCTTGAGAAAGATGCTGATTGGAAAAATATTCCTTTAGCTGACACGTGTTTTGGACAGGCTTTTGATGAGATCACTTCTCCTCGTATTGATCCATAAACAGACATGGATCACAGTAAACATTTTTAACATAATGTAGCTTCCTAATCTATCCATTCTGATTAAGGGTCAAATTGTATGTGCGGACTTTTTCAGCAATTTATGCATGAGTGACTCGTCCAGCTATTCAGTCCAATATACGGAGAACTTCAATATGAAAACTTGAAACAAGTAATGTAACTAGAGATCAACGTGTATCCTTGTACCAACACCAGGTAATACTTTCAGCATGTGCACTTACTATATAAAAGTTAATAGTGTGATTAAATCAGATTTATTTAAATTGCCATGAAGCGATGACAGCAGTTATACTATTGGATATGCAGACTATTTCACAAACGTTGACCTTTTGAAAGGAATCTGGAAAATTCAACTGAAGAAAAGGAAATGTCAGAATGTATGACTCCGCATCAACTTCATCACTATAGGTTGATGACGTTTTGGATGAAAGGCTCTCCTTGTACTTTCCAACGTTTAGTGAACATGATTACATTTAGTCTACATAATTGTGATGCTTACTTATTCCATGCCATCATCTACAACGACACCTGGAAAGATCACTTAGAGACAATATTTTTGACAAAACTTATCGATACAAATATGGCAATTAATCTATCCACAAGCGGGTTTCGTTGTGCTTTTTTTTACATTCCTAGAGGATATTATGGGACATGGACATGTTAAACCTGTAGATAGTAATGGCACGGCTATCTTTGAATAGCATGTGCCAATTAGTGAAAAGCAAGAGATGCGATGACTGGATACTATCGGAATTTGTGCTCGAATTTCACTATCATTGCTGAACCCCTGACAAATTTGTTGAGTAAGACAACCAAGCGTTATTGGTTTGAACAATGCTTGCTAGTTGATATAAACATTAGTTCAAACATATACCAGATGCAAAATATACCAAACGTTTTTGATAAGTTGAACAAAAATCAAACGCGATAAATGTTTAGGAAAACACAAATATCGCTATAAAATGTATGGAAATTCAAACTGAAGAATGTGGTATTGTTCCTAAATCAGAAGAGAATGTAACTAGAAGAAAGAAATCATATCAACGTCGAATCAAAATTGTAAAGCTACAAATGATTGTCCTTATATTTCACATGGTTAGTATTGCAAATGTTTCCAGTGGAATTTGTGTTGTAGTTGCCAGACTTAGTTCTTGAGTTCCGAGGACAGTTGCACGATGTGGTATGCCGCGAAATTGTATAGGGTTTGTTGAAACCTTCCTTGGTTTGGGAGTAAATGTTGAAAACGACAAGGTACCAGAAAGTACAGTTTTAACTCACGATGAGATTTTAACATCTGCTTAAAGAAAGTTGGAGAGTGCTAATGCAATGGTAAGTAAAATGATAAGCGATACTGTAATAATGCAAGCAGACGCCAATGCAATAGACACAGAATAGAACACATGGTTAAATATGCAGTAATATGAAAAGGGGCTTTTATAACCAAAACCAAGCTACAGCTCTGGGAATGTGCCTTCATTACCGCAAGCCTTTTCCCTGCAACATACATTAGTAAATCAGAGACAAGATCGTACGGGTGAGTTGAATTCGTTCTGGGCCATTGTATATAAGCTCCTCGTGCGGCAAAAGCCCCATGACCCTGTGCTTTCAGAGTGATTACATGATTGTTTTCCATATGTACATTATTCGCGAATGCAGAATGTAAAGACTATATTTTACCAGAGCAGAAAGCCAAACGACGTACTAATCTTGTAACCCAAGAATCAAATGCGACTAACATGCCCAAAACAGTTACTATTGTAATAATTATAACATATTCTGTGCCATAAATGGTCGCTGTAGCAAGTAAACCAGTAACAACTACAACGTTAAACCTGCGCTTATATTCTCCAAATATAACGGTTCCCTTTGAGTTGTTGTTCCTCTTCGATTGTCTATTTCGCGATCAGTCAGTCATTTTATATTAATATTCTTCAAGATTTGCTTAGACCCACATAAATAGGGCCCTTGCGTGGTGTTGTTAGTGATTGTTCTCGCTTTTGTCCAAGAACGTTTGAACGGTCATATGCGTCTTTGATAAATAGGTGTCTGCATTTTTCGTTCGCCAGTCGCGTTGATATTGTTAATTCGATATAGCTGACTTTGAATGTTAACACAGTGTCTTTCTCGGAATATAAACAATTTTCTACTAAATGTTCTGTTTGCTTTCTTTGTCGGGGGTGTTTTAGTTCTACAAATCATCTGATACATATAAAATACGATTCAATGTCTCAAGAAATAAAGTAGCTCTTTAAGGATGCTTCCGTGTGCACACGTTAAAATGAAGGCCATGTAGCCCTAGGGGTCCATATTCTATGGAAAGGCAACACACAGAAGTCTCAATTAAGTCATATCTGCTAATGGTATGCACCGTAGATACAACTTCCAGTGAAATAGTTATTTTCTTACGGAAAATAAAACATAAAGTTAGTGACTAGGTTATATAGAAAGGAGAGAATCGGTTGTTTTCTTACGGCCACTTTTTAATCCATTACTGGTCATATCATGAAATGAAAGATAAACGTAATTCCAAAGGACATACTAATGCAGCAGACCTGGGTTGCCTAGAGAACTTCTCGAACACGCTAACCTTCGATTGCGAGTCTGAAGTTTTGAAATCTAGCTAGTGTATTCAATAATATGATTTATATATTGTTCTAAATGGCGATAAACAACGATTTACATTGGAAACAATATGAACTCTAAGTATTCAGGGATATAATACTACCATTTAGATGCAGAAAAAATAACATCTTATGGAAGCGTCATATACCACAAAAATAGACAACATTTAACTTAAGGATTTTTTTCGTTTACCGTCTGTGCGACTTGCAGTAAAGAACAATCAGCTCGAGACATGAATAAAGGTACGAGGTTCACGTTATAAAATATTGAATTTACAATGAAACATGTTGAAAAGGCAAAGACAGACGAGTTTGAAAGAAAGCAATTTAAAAAGTGTGCACTTTTATATCAATTAATTATCACATATGTACGTATGTACGAGCTCTCTGTCTCTCTCTCTCCCTCTGTCTCTCTCTCTCTCTATCTATCTATCTGTCGATATATCTATCTATCTCAAATTCTTTCTCTCTCTTTCAACAAGATCAGTTTTAACAAAGCAGGGGGAATTTAATTAGCTATGCAGATTTGTTTACATGCATGATATTTCAGAAATAGTAAAGATTGAAGTAACTTAAGTACATCAGTCAATGGAAATTACAGGATATTAATTACCTATAATGAACTGTAGGCAATCAGAGATGCAATAAGTATACAACAGGACCTGGCGATACATGAAAAGTTAAACTGTCCGGATTCGTCCCCACCCCACACTTTGGTGTTGTTGAAAGAGAAGGAAGGAAGAAAATAGTTAAATAACTGCTTTCTATAAGGCACCGATGACAAAAACAGAAAATTTGTTTTGTTTTCACAATTAGCAATGCACCATTATTTCAGAACTTGATCACAATAAGTATTATTGGCAGGTGCGCATCGCAGATGACGCCGCACGTAAATGCCATCGGCAAACTATAGTTTCTTTGATGATATACCCGTGTACAAGCATTGCCGGGAACAGCACTTTACAGATGTAATAACATTTTTCGACAAACTATTAATGGCTAATATCACATGTAGCACCAATAAGTGTACTATACTATAGATGCATTTTGACCATTTATTAAGTCAGTCCGTTTAATTGAAACCCGGCCTTGAGAAAATTGAATACAACATATGATTCTAAATTAGAAACATATACGCAGGTCCCATCGCTCTATTGGTTAGTCGTGTTATACAGGAAATTCGCACACAATTATGTCGCTGTTCCAAGTTCATTGACTAACGTGGCTAGATAAAGGTAAATCAATAAATCATTTATAATTCGCTTGCACCTATATATCAATAGTACTGTGCCACTTTAATTATGTATACAATGAGTTTTCAATTAATGTTTCATATTTCTAGTAGTTCAGTTTCATTAAATCTTAAGCGAATCAAGCCATACACATTAAGAATTTTTTTCCTAAGACGCAAGGGTTCATTTCCTCTATGAGTTCTATTATTCATGTGAGGTTAATAATATATGGATTGATAGCGAGTTCCTTCATATTTGTGTCATACACTGATAACATTATCTGAGGTATGGTTAAATTGGTAGAAACCAGCAAAATCAGTAAAACATGTTCAAGAATTTCTCCCTTTTCAGGTACAAGTAAAAAATCATCTAAAAGTTTATTAAACTAGTCTTGCGTTTATTATATACTAATTTTTCCTTTTAATAAATCCGACATACGCATCAGTCTCCTAACTCAATTAGCTGATTTTATTACTTTTGCTGTAATACCACTGTGATTTCATTATAATGCTTACTTTTTGTATCGTATTTATCTTGTATTTCCTTACTCCATCTTACCAAATATTTATTTTAATGACAAACAAACGCGGAATAACTATTGAATATGTATCGTAGAAAATTGTTATAGTATGTCTTTAACACAGATGTTTCTATTGACTTATATTATGACTATTAATCGGTACCTAATATAGAGAAATAACATTTTCTTCGGGCTCGCAACTCTCAAATGACCTATGCAATTCTTTCCGTTTTACCAACGCAACATTGCTACAAGTATTATTTTTAAGTTTCTAAATTGTCTGTCTTAATGAAGCCATGTTGCTTGTCTTATGGAGATAATTCTTCCTAATCAAATATGTATTCACCATTCTTTCCCTTTAGTCATCCAATCCTTAACCACATGGTCTCCTAAAAGTGCTTGTTTGACTATAAACAAAGTCTCTTCCATGACAACTTTTCGAAACAATAGTCTTATATATTCAGATTCTAACATTTTAACTGCTGTTTTGTTTAGATGTTTCATGCGTAATTATTGGCCGAATGATAGCTATGACATGTTATTAGATTGTTGGATCCAACTAGCGACATTTCTATTGACAACTTATAAGACCGATCAATCCTGACACAAAGTGTTATTCTAGTTACATAAATGAATGAATATATAAATAGATGAAATTACAACTACTGCTAGTACTACAGCTTATTCTACTATGATTACTACTACTGCCAATACTACTACAACTACGACTACAGCCACTACTACTAGCAAAGTAATTATTATTATTTTCATCATTATTATTATTATTATTAGTAGTAGTAGTAGTAATATTGTTATTATTATTAGAATTATTATTGATATTAGCAGAATTAGTAGTAGTAGTAGTAGTACTGGCATTATAATTATTAATATCGAAGGCACCATCCTTTCCACATATGTTAAATACTAATATGTAATATGTTTTATCAACTGGTACCCTTTTCTTTATTTAAAAGTTTACACCTGGCAGCAGAGGTATTACACTGAACAATAATATACTGCATAATTTTGAAACTGCTTTCTGGAAACAAATCAAAAAACATTTCAGTTTGGGTATTGATTAGGTTTCTTGCATACAATATGTTAGCATGAAACAGAAATTGCATTTACGTGTCTTCATCAAACTACACATTGCAGTTTTTACTGTTTACGACATACTTATTACGGGTAAGATCTGGAGTGACTTAATTATAAAATGCGGATTGCGCTATGGTATGGCTTACATAGATCGAATGCAAGCTTGTCATGCCAGGAAAGTATAGTGATTTTTCCAAACAGGATCATTAAGAGTTACTATAGCTGAGTTAAATGACTCTATCTTATATAGCTATTTCTTGTATTAGTAGTGTTATGGCAATACATTTCTTAGAAGAGTTGTATATTATTCATTATACTATGGTGCACTTGAAAGAGTTAATAACATACGTTTTAACCTCAATTATATGGTGAGCAATAAATTTTTAACAAGCCAAAAGCATTGGCTCTGTATCTGCCAAAAACAACTTTCACCTAATATTGAATATGCTCAATAGTACTGATATACATTGCACCGGATTGATTCAAAATTTGAAAATATATCGAATTAAATAATTAATTATTCTACATTCCCATCAAAGTCTAATGAAATTGTGTACTTTCTGTTAAAGCTGTGTACACAATAAGGCATAACAATTGTTTTGTTTTCTGTACTAAAATAACCCGTCCAACAGTATGACTATAGATGGGGTAAAGCGGATAAAGCTGTACAAGAGTAATTTGAATGCCATCGATTAGTTTCAAAGAGTTTAATTTGATTTGACTTTGACCATACTATAGTGCAAGATGTTGAAATACCTTATGATGATAACATGTCATGACCATGCAGACTATCTTGCTTAAAATGGATTTTTTCTTTCGACAAACTATTATTAAATAAATATTTATGTCTGAGGAAACTCGCTTTAACAATGCCACATGCAACATACTCTCACATTTGTGAATGTTTATCTCGTTTAATACCGTTCATGTCTCTAAATTATTACAAAATATCCTAACTAAATTCATCGATTTTAATTAAAGATTCAACGGAAATGTAATAGCAACCTTGAAACACTACACTAAAGACAGTGTCAGAAAAAGTAAAACATTCGTACGGCAAAATAAAAAAAAACATACCATTGTGATGCGGGAATTTCATAAGAGCAATTACACGTGGATAAAATCAGATTATATTTCTCATTTCTGGTTGGATATCACACAATTTGGAGACAGTCCACCTTTGCGTAATTTCCAAAATTCGAATTTTGCAGCAAGAATATGACAGTGATTATCTTTAATGTCATAGCTTTTGCTTTTGTTCGAACCCATTATATACATTTTATCAAAATCGAATTCTCTCTGATAAGTCTAAGGGATTATCGTTGGTGCTGATAACATATTTTTATTTGAAATCTCTTTTTTAATATCCTCTTGCAACATTTCATTAATACTGATTTGTATTATTTGTCTTTAATCTTGGCTACGTTTTTTGATCATACTCCTCAAGTGTTTGACATTGTTGGCCTTGTGGTGCTGATGACCGCGGTATAATGATCAGCTGGAATGGTTATTCTCTCATGTCTAAATGATGTGGCCTCCAGCATCCGAGGCTGATACTTTAAAAACTACATGTATGTGTTGAATATTGGGATGATTATTAATAAAAGTAAATATGTATTTGGGTCACGGCCTAGGCTATTTAATGCCCCGATAAATATACATGCTTATCCTTATATATTCCACATCCGATGTTATAACTTAGTAACAGACCTTTTATTTATAACTGATGTTCTATCTTGAAAATATTAGGAACATTCTAGAAAGATATTTTCCATCAGATAATAGTCATTGTTTAGAAAATGCTAATAACGACCTGAGTTAAAGTAGAAGACTACATACTCTTATTTTTCTAGAAAGTATTAATTCGTGATGTAAGGTCTTTGCATAATCGGTTGTATTACTGTTCTGTTCGGTGATTTATTGTGGCAGGAATTTATTTTTAAAATTTATTTATTTACTGGATATACAACGTGGCCTTAAGAAATAATATGTTTGGAAATTGAGACTTGCATTAATAGTGAAATTTCAAGTAAGGATATATTTGGAATTGTATTATTGTGATTTAACAAAATGGCATGTGCAAAATACCATTACACGACCCACCACAGGCACATCAGCACTTCCAGCATTGGGTTTACTTTGGATTTCCGCTAAAGAAGTTTCTTCAGATAATTGATCATTAGCACTTGCTACGACTATTACACTGGTCAACAGTGAAATCATTACTGACTTGAAAAGGCCCTAATCTGTAGTATTTTGGTGTGCCGAACACGAATATAACCGTGAAAAATTTGTATTGGCTCTCGTTTTGAAGATATTCATATACCTCATTTTCTATGTTTCACTGTGTAAATTTCTCCAGTAGGACTGCAGCAACATCCGGAATAATGATGTAACATTGCATAATACCATCATGCTCACATCATCCACAGTTGATTGCATCATTTTCTGATGCAATGCAATACTAATGCCATGCGGCTGCTGAAGTAAGTTGACGTCAGCAGTGTACTATACATGTGTAGGCCTATTATACTAATGCCAGGCGGCTGCTGAAGCTGACGTAAGCAGCGTACTATATAAAGCCCAATCAGATAGGTTCAGCATTTAAAATATTTTAGACGTTGTGCGAGACAGTTCAAGCTACTGTTACATAAAACTTATTATTTTATCCATTTACGTACAATAAAGAACAGTAATGCCTCGAAAGTGTGTTAATACCGCGGACAATTTTTGCTATATTTGTGGGGAAGTGACATTTGCCAACCAGAAGAAAAGTATCAATTCTCAAGTGAAGAAGGCATATCATCTTTACTTCGGATGCAAGGTTGGTGACCAAGACAAGCCTTGGGCTCCGCATATATGCTGTGCTACATGTACAACACAGCTTTCACAGTGGTTGAATTGCAAAAGGTCATCAATGCCGTTTGCAGTCCCAATGGTGTGGAGAGAGCCAAGCAACCACCTAAATGACTGTTACTTCTGCTTGGTTCCTCCTCTTTCCGGCGGAATAACGAAGCGAAAGAAGTCGAGAATAGTCTACCCAAACATTCCGTCTGCATTGAGACCAGTTCCACATGGTGAGGGACTTCCTATTCCAGAACCTCCAGCAGAATATTCTCTTGATTCATCTGACGAAGACAAAGGTGAGTCGACCTGTTCTTCTCCTGGTCCATCAGCATGCAGTGATCCAGATTTTCACTGTGGTGCATCATCAACCCCACACAGAATAACACAGGAAGAACTAAATGACCTGATTCGTGATTTGGACTTATCAAAGAACAAGGCAGAATTGCTAGGATCAAGACTCCAACAATGGAATCTTCTAGAAGAAGATGTCACAATTACTGCATATCGAAAGCGCCACCAGCAATTTGAGCCTTTCTTCAGAAAGGAAAGTAATCTGATATTCTGTTCCGATATTGAGGGTCTCATGAATGCTTTAAAAATCACTCATGACCCACAAGAATGGAGACTATTTGTGGACTCTTTGAAACTGAGTCTCAAGGCTGTGCTTTTGCACAATGGAAACATTCTTCCATCTATTCCAGTAGCGTATGCTGTCCACATGAAAGAGACATACGATAACTTAAGGCAGCTACTGAATTCCATTGAGTATAACAAGTACAGCTGGCACCTCTGTGGTGATTTGAAGGTAGTTGCCCTTTTAATGGGACTGCAGCAAGGATATACAAAATACATGTGTTTCTTATGCGAGTGGGATAGCCGAGCAAGGGAAATGCACTACATGAGGAAGGAATGGACTCACAGGCAGAATGTAGCCATTGGAGAGAAGAATATCCAACACCCAGCTCTGGTTGAGGCTCAGAAAATCTTGCTACCACCCCTTCACATCAAACTAGGTTTGATGAAGAACTTCGTGAAAGCCATTGACCGGACTTTGCCAGCATTCCGATACCTGCATGAAAAATTCCCTCGACTCAGCGAAGCAAAGATTAAAGAGGGAGTTTTTGTGGGTCCTCAGATTCGAGAGCTTTTCAAAGATGACCGGTTCAACAACTTGCTGGAAGGTGACGCGAAACAAGCATGGAATGCTTTTCGCCTAGTTTCTACAAACTTCCTCGGAAATGTTAGGGCAGAAAACTATAAGGAACTAGTAGAAGACATGTTGATGAAGTATAAGAAACTTGGCTGCAATATGTCTCTAAAGATTCACTTCCTTCATTCCCATTTGGATTTCTTTCCTAGCAACTGTGGTATTGTTAGTGATGAACACGGCGAACGTTTTCATCAAGATATCGCAACAATGGAACAAAGATACCAGGGAAAATGGTCCACTACAATGCTGGCTGACTACTGCTGGACACTCCTCAGAGATGCTCCCGAACAGCTGTACAAGAGACAGGCGAAGAAATCTAAGATGTAGTCAATGACTTGATTTTTTATAGGTAGGCTATTACAGTTGACCTTTTACTATTGGAATGCATTTCGTTATGTAAACATTAATTTCTTGCAGATTACAAAAAAACTAGAGCCAATTTTGCAATTTGACTGTCATATTCGTGTTCAGCACATACAAATTGATAAGAATTGACTAATTTTATTTCAGTAACATGACTTTTGTAAAAATTTGTTGTCCAGTGTTATCTTTCAGTTGATGGTTTTATTCGCAATAACGAATTTCTTTCTTTACATTTGTATTCTAAGGATATACATTATTTGCTGAATCGTACAAAACCTGTTCCTTCTCACTCTTGTATATTACTTGAATTGAGATCATCGATTATATATATATATATATATATATATATATATATATATATATATATATATATATATATATATAAAATGCGAATAATTAAGTCGAATCATATATGGTAATGGAATGAAATACTATATAATAATGTAATTCATAACCAGAATCGAGCAATAATGTAATATCACGCGGCAAGTAACGCTTTATACATCATAGAGAAACGAGAAAATGAACACATATAAAGCAGCTTGGCTTCGTTTAATGGCTTCCTTTGTTGATATTCTGAATTTAACACAACTTTTATCAATCTGTACATTTTGCAATATCTATTTGATTGTGTACATGCTGGTAAGCCTATCTTATCATACCATGACATTGATATGTACATTACTCGATTTTAAATTCATTCATTTTTATTTTTGTATTCAAATGATACTTTTCAAACAATTATTGCCTTTTTTAATAATCAGCACTAAAATGTAGGCAAGACTGAAAAAAGCGACGACATACTTAAGCATATTAAAAGATACTGTTGTGTACGACTGGTTGCCTACAGTGTTGCTTACAACCGGTTGCCATATAGTGGGCTTATCCTCATTTCACATATTCGGATACCACGATTATTTTACTAATGTTGTCACTCACTCTCCACATTACCAGATCAACACGTGCTGAACATTTTGTCGATTTTGTAATGCTATATAGTTATTTACGACTATAAAGCTGGCTTACACTGATCTGCTACAGACATAATATTTTCCAGACAAACGATGCCTGATGCTTCACAAACAAACTTCACTTTTTTGTTCTAATATAAGTATAACCTATGTAATGGTCAGCTACATGTACTTACGTAACATCATGATGTATGTTCATCGTTAATGTAAACACTTACCGACTGAAAGGAAAGAAAAAAAATGCAATTAATGTTGTATCATTATTCAAATGTACTATAACAACAGCAAGTTTCATATGTTGTAGCATTCTTCCGACGTAATATAACAAGTGCATGATCCATATGATGTAAGAACACAAGCTCCTGCATCACACCGACCGAAATCAAAATACATCATCGAAATGCTATTAGACACTATTACTATAATGGTAATACAACTTTTAATACAACAATGCTGTGTCTCGTGTTCGTTTCCAACATTAAAGCATTCATGCTGATTTTACTCGGGAACACCTAAATGTTTACTCCGATAACCTCTGCGCTATTTAAATCATTTGTAATAACGTTACACATCATCACTGAACGACCAACCATATGCACATCAACACTTCCAGCGCTGGAATTAATTTCGGTTTCAACTAAGGAACTAATATCTATCAGAAGTTTGATCTTAAGAAGACTTGTTAAGACCTTTATCCGTAATTGTATGATTTTATCGGACTTAATTCGCAATAACGAAAGTTCAGTCTTTAAATTTGTATTCTAAGGGCATGCCATATTTGTTGAACTGCAGAAAACTCGTTACTGATCATTCTTGTCTATTACTGGAACTGAGTCCACATACTCCATATATATATATATATGCGACAAAATAAGTCGAGTTATATATGACAATGAAATGTTTGACTTCCTAATAATGTAGTGCATAACCAAACTCGTGAAATAATGTAATATCACGCGGAAATTAACGTTTTATACCTCAAAGTGAAACAATAAATGGAACACATATAAATCAGCTTGGCTTTCTTCAACGGCTTCCTCTGGTGATTTTCTGAAGTGAACATAACTTTATCGATATGTAACATTTGAAATATATTTTTTATTTTTACGTGCTGGTATGCAGGTCTTATCATACAGTGACAATGATATATACAATAATCGATTTTAGTTTTATTCATTATTATTTGTGTATTCAAAGTTTGTTTCAAACAGTTATTACCTTTTTTAATAATCAGCACTGAAATGTAGGCTAGATGTTATAAAAGTGACGACATACTTAAGCATAATAAAATATATTGTTGCTTAAGACGGGTTGCCAAGTAATAATTTCCTCCTCATTTTAAATAATATGATACAACGATTATGGTAATAATGTAGTCATCCATTATCAACATTACCAGATTAACACGTGCGGAACGTTTTGTCGAGTTTGTAATGATATATAGTTAGGTACAGCTATAAAGCTGGTTCACATTGAACTCATACAAAATTAATATTTTCCAGACAAACGTCGCCTTATGCTTCACAAACAAACTTCACCGTTTTGTGCCAATGTACGTAGAACCTATGTAATGGTCAGCTAAATGTACTTACGTGACATAATGATGTATGTTCATCGTTAATGTAAACACTTATCAGCGGAAAGGAAATTACAAAATGCAAATAAAGTTGTGTCATTATTAACATGTACTATAACGAGAGCACGTTTCATATGTTGTATAATTATTCAGACGCACTATAACAGGAGCATGTTCCATAAGATGTAATAACTCAAGCTCCTGCATCACACTGACCGAAATCAAAATACATAACCGAGATGATATTAGACAATATGTCTATTCTGGTAAAACAACTTTGAATATAACATGTTCGTGTCTAGTGTTGGTTTCCAACATTGAAGCGCTCATGCTGATTTTACTGCGGGAACACTTAAATCTTTACACTGAATAAGTCTGCGCTATTTTAGTAATTTGCTACTATGAACAAAGTTCTCACTTATGTATAAGGTTATATTGCATTAGTTCATTCATCAACAAAATATCGTAAAACATAAGCAGTACTTAATATCAGTATATCAGGAGAAATGTGCCCCAACAATCAATGTTTGGACCACGTTTACTTGTACCATAGTAAAAGATATTGTCATTTAAATGCATTTTGATGGAAATTGTTGCAGCCGACACGTCATTATTAATGAATAGCGATTACACAATCCTAGCAGCTGACGCCTTGAAGGAGGACTTACATAAACTCAGCAGGTGGTCAGATCAGTGATTAGATCCATATGTTTACACAAGGAATATCACCAACCACACTTAGGAATGACAGAATCATATATTTATTAGGAATATCAATTATCATCAATAACTAGGTTTACCTATTGACGATATTAAAATCTAACACTTTTGTATAAAACAAATGTACTGTAGTATGACATTTAGAACATCGTAGACCTTGATTTCACCACATGCCCCACATGCAAACAGTATATAACATAGTGAGGGATCGAACGCAACACGTATTTTACAAGGAACATATATTTCTTTCAACAGGAGTCTTTTTTTCTCCATTTATACATTCATAACAGCTTTCATACACTGGTAGAATCGTTTACGTTATACTTCAATATTAACCAAAAACAAAATCCTAAATTGTTACTCTCAAGGTCAATTAGGAAATAGAACCATCTGCTAGACTGTAGCTCTTTATAAAGATTTCTTTAAACCTTGGATTTACATGGAAACATCAAATGCATGCGGTAAACAAGAGAACGGAAAAATCTATATTTCAAATAAATCTGCTTTTGAATTTGTCATTAAATTGCAATTTTAGCCTCTAATTGGAAGGTTTTCCAGGAGGAAATCTGACTGGACTAAGAGGATTTGCAGCTCCTTAATATATTTATAAGAAAACTGTCAGATCCACACACAGCCGACCAGCCTACGTAAGACACACTTTGCAACTAATTAAAATTTCTTACTGCGCGATTGTCTTGTAACTTTCTGAGCTATGACTCCACAAACTGTGTTGACCACTGTGTACTAATATATATCGTCCAGTAATGGAAGAAGGAACTTATGCAATATTTAATGTATATTTGAAGATTTAACCACACACTTCCCGTTTTCTAATCTGCATTGGGATAAAACAAAGATATATTCCATAACTGAATTGGGATTAAATGCACTGTTCTACAGTATGACTGTAAGGCGTGTATTTCATAATTCTCTTTTTGCATGCATCGATCTGTCTTAATCCAATGAGGCACATGCAACAACGACTTCAGGCCTAATGTTACACTGTGGTCTAGAAGTGTCAAACAAGTGAAATTCTTGGAACTGAGTATGACATGGGAAGGTATAATAGAGGAAAATGGCCAGGTATCAGCTTCTCGTCCTTGAAGGTTGTGTGGTGGACCTGGAGTCCTCCAGTGTAAATAGGGTGTTGTGGCTATGCCGGTACGACCCCTTGGCGTGCTATGGACTCCATCCGGTTAACTAGACATAGCCGCAGTGACACGCTCGTGGAAATGGGATCCTCTCCATTATATAAGCGGTTACAGTGCTCCCTCTTTCTCTCTCTCTGTATGTGTGTGTGTATATCTATCTATCTATCTATCTATCTATCTATCTATCTATATATATATATATGTATATATATATATATATATATATATATATATATATATATATATATATATATATATATATATATATATATATATATATGCATACATACATACCCATATATGAGCAACAATTTGTTGACCAAGGTGTAAAACTGACTCAACGTATGCAGCTGTGACAATTGGTTTAGATATAACTACAAGAATATACTAAAATAACACATGTAAACGAAATATCTAATGTAAACAAAAATTGGAAAGCTGGCTCAGTGTTCACATCAAATGACAAAAGCGTATTGTACTAATGCACTGCATTAATATGCAGCTGGTTTTGTATCCAGGAATAAATGTAACCAGCAGTGATTTGATGGCCTTTGCATAACACATATCTACTTTGAAGGTAGGATATATGTTGTTCAATTGAAGATAACTGTGGATGTAGGAAACAAGCATAAAGAGGTACATGCGTTCAGCCACTTATCTTGGTCGTGTACTTCCAGAAAACCCCTATGAATAGGATTAAAATGTACCTCTCATGCAAATATTTCCGATGTTTATCGAAGTATAAAATGATACTGATCATAATTACGTCACCAATTACGGAATAATTATGCACATCAACCACGTTATTTCATTGTCATGCTTACAAATAAAATGACTAACATCATTCATGTTAATAGCAAAAATATGAACAGTTAATTTTGCAAATGTACATATATTGGCAATGATGCCAATTTTCTCTAGTATAACCAATGAATAGTATAATTAATATCACACACCTATATACATCTATCAATGTATATATCTATCTATCTATCTCTCTCTCTTTCTCTCTCTCTCTCTTTATATATATATATATATATATATATATATATATATATATATATATATATATATATATAAACATTTATCTGCAGAAAAAAGGAAAGCACTGTGAGCCACCTAATTAGCATTTTATAACACAAACGCACACACACTCATAATATTGGTTATATAGTGACATAATAAATTTATTAAAGGTTGAATGTTCAATTGTTCTGTATGCTCTGTGTGAAATAATTAAACGATTCCAGAGATGCAGTCATGTGTTTCAAAACATGCATATAGGTAGAATTAGAGAAGAACGTTATAACAGAGTAAGTAGAACGTGTACGTGTCCACAACGATGATTTAAATGTGGTAAGGTTAAACAACATTAAAGAGTCAAATATACTTCATCTCAAAACGCAATTGTAAAAATCATGCGGTAAAAGCAGTATCTGTTTCTGAGGCAAATATCCTTCACAAGTATCTCTCACATTGCTGCACAAGAACATTATATCGCTAACACTTCGTTTCCAAAAACAATGTAAAGACACGGCACTCACATGAAACAAGAAAACGTGCTTATGAGGAGAGAGTTTTATAGTTTGGAAGGTTGCTATTCGTATGGACAGGGAATACGTATGCAAACACCTTTAGTCATGTTATTCGGTTGAGTATCTATTGTCTTTTCCACAATTCGAAGAGACTGTAAGCAAACAGTATTGCGGTGGTTAGGACGGTAAGGTTTCACTCGACACCGTGTGTATAGACGTAGGGGTATCTCGGAGACTTCTTAGAGATAACCAAATGTCTGGCTTGAAATCGCACAATTCATCGTGTGTCGTGAAATGAAACATCGAAGCAATATATATGGACTATCCAATATACAACGTAACAATTCGAAATATTGAGTGTTCTAGACCCCATCTTTGTTACATTTTCAATTTCCCACTAGCATAGCGGAATAAACTAGGTCACATGTGGATAACAAGAAACAACTGCTCCATGGACTCTAAGGTTCCGAAACCTTAGCAGATATTTCGCCTGATCAGAGACGTAGGCACCTCAAAATCAATCAAACTTAAAGGACATACAATACACTCTAACAATCGACTTAAAATTAGGTAAAATGCCAGACATGAGGGTAATTGAACCATCACACTACACCTTCCCGTTCCGCGTGGTGTTGGTCAGAATGAAAGATGGCAGAAACATTGTTTTGTACTGACCTTCGCAAAACTATCGTTTTTGATGCGGAGCCGGTGGAAAATATGGAATGTTTTAAACGTGGTAGGGAAACAACATTTATAAATTGGGTTTCATGACCATTGCATCTAGCATATGTTGAAAGCCGATTATGCCATACGTTAAAGACATACCTAACCCCAAAATATTTATATAACTTGAAGTTTGTGTCTTTCGTACTAATCACTTCAGTCGCATCAGCATAGTCATATGCGCAAATTGTTAAAAGGAATGGGAAATGTAATTATATTGACGATACTCTTCTGCACACGAATTACAGCAAGAAGTATATTACGGCTTTAATCAACTTGTTTGACAAAACCTATATCGCCAATCTCGCAGAAAGAACCAGCAGATGTAATACGGTATGGAATGCTTTGACCATCGAATAAGTGAGTCTTGGTAGATGGCACCGAAACCTGAAACAAATTCAAGCAAACAGATTTGCTTCTGGACCAGAAACCAAGAAAAAAAATTAAATTGATCCTTTCTTAAATAGACCTTTACATGAAATGTGTATTAAAACATTCATTTAAAACTAACCCGCTGACTGACATGACTAGTAAAGAACAAGCCAATAACGTGTCTTGGGCTTTGTTCCCGAAAGAAAGATTTAACTCTCTTCTGTTAAAGTAGAGAAGTACATTAACCATAATTTGTCAGAGCTAAATAACCCATTATTTTAAAATACGGAGGCAACATGAGTGGAAGTTTTACTATTGGCGGAAAAGGGGAAAGCGTAAATTGCTCACTCTGGAGCAAAACTAATTCCTGATCGGAAATAATCAGCAGGCTGTGGTGAATAGGAAAATGTCGCGCACGCCTTTTCGGAAAGGAATGTGTCTCCCGGATTGCAATTATCAAATGATTAATCTCAATGTTTTTTTCCATTATACAAGCACACAACTGCTCACCATTAACATTCGTAGTTTTTCAAATCGTCTCACTTATTAATACAACATATATATATCGTTGTCTGAAAATAGCTCTTCGTCATACAATATTAATTACCTATTTGTCCGTTTCAGTCTTCAAATTTATGTACCACTCACTCTCCTTAAATTACAATTCTGATGACAAGCAACGTGTAATATACCTATAGAAAAATTAGACAACTTTTTAGATTCTGTCTCTCTACCTATTTCATCTATTGGTATTGGTTATGATGTATCTATTGGCAATGAGCCAAATAAGTCAACTCATACATTTTGAAATGCTGCTAGGTTACTGGTTTAAATGGGCGACATGTTTGTTGAAATGTGATGCGACTTATTAAATCCTTCAATAGGTCCCATGTTATATCTGCCAATTTTCTGGATTCATTATACGTACAATAATTTTCCAATTAATCGTAGAAGACTCCAAATAAAGGTTTCATTTAAAATTTTTGTAATCACACTACTATTGATATCAGGCATCGCAATTTTATCCTTGTTATTTTTTGCTGTATATCAAGCAAATATATGTTAATTGGTTTCATAGCTTTCTTAAATGCTAACGAACAATGAATATGTGATGCCACTGCTACCTCCACAAGGAGTTAAATTGTTACACCTACGTTAACTTGTAATGTATTTATTGTATTCACTAATTCTATTGTTTCTACCTCTCTGTTATTACATAGATTTCGTTATACTTGAAAAGTATCTGCATTATTCCCTTCCTCCAATGCATCAAAACATCATATAATAACACATTCACCGTCTAATTGGTTCAATGTACATAATAAACAATTGCAATATATGACTAGTATAATGTTTCTAGTGTTAACATTTGCACTAATTATAAGCAACCACTTTAATGAAACAAGGGATTCTCCCGGATTGCAATTCTCAAATGATTAATCTCATTTTATTTTCATTATACAAATATAGAACTGCTCACCATTAACATTCGTAGTTTTTCAAAGAGACTCAGCTATTAATACAAAATATACTATGTCGTCTGAAAATAGCTCTTCCCATTACAATATTAATTAACCATTTCTTCGTTTCAGTCTTCAAATTTATGTACCACTTACTCTCCTTAAATTACATGTCTGATGACAAGCAAAGTGTAATATACCTTTAGCAAACTTGGACACATTTTTAGATTCTGTCTCTCTACATATTTCATATATTGATATTCATTTTGATGTATCTATTGACAGAGACCCAAATAACTTATCTCATACATTTTGAAATGTTGCTATATTACTGGTTTAAATGGGCGGCATGTTTGTTGAAATGTGATGAGACATATGAAATGCTTCAATAGGTCCCAGGAAATATATACCCATTGTTAGATTCATTATAAGTACAATACTTTCCCAATTAATCCTAGAAGAGTCCAACTAAATTGATTCACTGGTACAAACTTCTCGTCTAAGTAAGTGGATATGTATATATTGAACATTTCGTCATTCAATGACGCCATAATGTGAGGTCATATAACTTATTCCAATGAAAACACTGTATTTCGTCTTATTTTAACTTACTAAATATGTATCTAAACGAGTCGTGTACAGACTTTCCCTAACTTGGTTTTTCTTAGTTTAGGCATCTTTTGCAGCGACAAAGATCACTGGTGGAATAAAATCATGGCGATTATTATGCTTTTTATATGGATGAATATCAACTATGCCTGACTTGAACTAATCACCAACGCGACTAAGTAAAGAAAAATATAGGGAATTTGTAAACTACTTTTGTAATGTGAAAATACAATATTTCATCAAGCAATCTTTACGCTCGAATCGTTTTATCCTCTTGTTGACATTCAGTTTTATTTGACCCCAATTGATTAATAGTTATGAATACAACGAGACTTAACAAACACGCCATATCTCCCTTAGTTATGGTTCGATACACTAAGAAAAGTAAGTTTAAGTTATTTGTTATGGCCAATATCAAAGATGATCATCAAATGAAGTAATACGTAGGCATAAATAGCAATGTAGTTATAAATGTACATTGGGTAGTAAGAAAGACGAATGTCGATATTGGAATAACTATTCAAGTCATCATCAATATTATATGACACGGCCTCAAAAAGTCTGATCATGGAGAGGCTTTGTCCATATACTAAGCGGTTTTGTACACACTTATTTGTAAGCAAACATATTGCATATTGCAGAATAGCTCGATGATACACCGAAATCGATTTATAAACAGTTTTTTTCACACGCTGACAAGAGTATGACCAGTGATAACATTCGTGCGTTTTGCGCAGTCACTCAGTGTTGGGTCCTTGGAGGGTCTTTTCCTCCCACTGATGCCAAAGTCATTGATCACGGTCCACATCAATCGCGTGTAACGCGGAACCGCACACACATGTAATGTACAATTCATAATTTACCTAAAGAAAATTAAAATCCATGTAGTGTTTCATAACTTGAGCTGATGTAATATTCACTTAATAATGCAAAAAGCAGGGAAGGCATCAAACTCGAAAATAAGCGTGATCCCCAACCACATCGAAAAATACATGTCGTTTAAGCTAGGCCAACAGTAATTCATCGATTCATTAAAGTTTCTGAATTCGACATTGGGCAAAGCAAGCATTTTAGCGGCAGAAAATTAAAAATCAGTCTTAAATAATGTCATGTGAATACGAACTTATTAACAAGAAAAGATGTATACCAATTCTGGTATATGAGCGAGTGGAAAAAATTTGCTGAAGCTCACTTGCCACCGATCGAAATATATTATTCATCGCTGTCACTTGACGCAATCTAAGATACAAATTACGTGCAACAGAATTTGTTACTCACTCGAATGGTAAAGACTAGGTGAATATCCCGATCCATATATGCGTACTGATCTGTTGTTGCTCGCTGATGTGGTTAAAAATAATTTCGTGGCACTGCCATACACGTGTACAAATCTGATCCTGCACATTACTTCCCTCCACCTCCAATAGCTTAGGATGCGTCATTTTCGAAAGCGAAATTCGAGTTGGAATTGCATATCAACGTTGACGAGCATATTTTTATTGGGTGTTCTCTTCTTTGCCGGATTTCTATAGCGAGGCACATATATGCACGCCCCAACAAATGAAAGGTTTACATGCATGAAACTTCTGCCCGAAATATTTTCATCAGATAACTATATCCGCATAACCTATATAATTGGGCAATGATGTAAATATTGCTGGTTAGTTGGTTTCAGTGGCATGATCCCATTTTAGCTTCGGTTCTTTCTCAAAGCGTGTGCGATTACAATATCAAAAGTGGCGACAGGTACTTCTTTGAAACTGGTTTGGAGAGCACTGAATATTTTCATGCCACACACGATTTTAGGTTGGCAGCAGAAGCGTTTTCAGTGCCTGGTACATGGCTGTCTCGGTATAAGTGTTTAATCGTCCATTAATCTGGACGTAAATAAAATGACTGCACCAAATATGACCAAGTCTTAGATTTAAACACAATCATATCCAGAATTATATACTGCACGTACGAAGCCTCCAACTGTTTGCATCGATAGCTTGAATTTCGCCATAAAGCTTGGTTGGCTCCGTACATCCGGGTAAATATGGATCTGACTACAAAGGAAGCAAACGAAATTGATAAGGACATTTTCTATCTTATGAACAATTCAGTGTCCGGAAACGTCATGGAGAATCTACGCAGGCGAATCCGAGTCGATCTAGTATGTGATAGTAAACAAGACAATCTTTGAAGTCTCATCGCTGACCAGGCCATTTAATCCATAACCATTCATACTGTTGGAGGTGTTGACGTTCAAAGCACACACACACACATTCACATAAAAATTAAGAAAATCAAGTTTTCAGATCCAATATATATGTATCGTCCGTCTTGTTCTCGTCGAGACTACTGAAATACGAATTTTACTCTGACAAATTATGTACACTGACACAGACTCGCCGCTAATGCACATCACTACCAACAAATTGTAAATGGCCATGGCACAACCTGGTCAATGCATTTAGTGCACGAATACAAAGTATGATCGGATAATCGTGACTCAATGTATGTGAGTCTGCAGCATATAATTTAATCGACTATACTCAGACTAAAAAATATTATAATAGCAATAGATCTCGCAAGTGCTATTGTTCCAAAGTAGGATTTCAAACATGACATGTACCTGGAATGTCTTCAAGATCGACGGGGATTCACACACGTGGCAAATGCGAGACGATCTCATAAACATGTCATGCACTTAAGTGAGTTTTCCCTAGCGTGATACCAAGGGATATGCATTCACCAATGGAGTCATTACTTACGCGGCTGGTCATCATGTTGTGATGAATGATAGGTGGACTAGTGCATGAACGTGTTAACAGAGTCCTCAGTGGAAATTCAACATTTGCTTGAACAACGTGAATTTCATCAAAAACAAATGTTCGGCCAGGAGGGTTGGTTCAACCAAGCGACGATGATACCAAACGATAACGTGTTGGTTGTCTTGGAGTATCAATCTGTTCCAAGACAATAAACCCATTAAAGGACCATACTTTTGCTGCTGCAAGTAAATGTTTACCTTCTAAGTCTCCAGGTGCATAGATATACCGCAAAAAATCTGTCTCACGGTGGTTGGAGGCGGCGCCCCTTGTGACAGTCTTTTGTCGAATCAGATTGGCTGGATTTAATTTCATCATGCGATCTTCATTGTTGACTACTGCTATGATTAGTGGAAGACATATTACTCATTTGATAGTCCACACTTGCCTCATTACTCATTCCTGCGTGTATACATGACCAAATACCTATTCCACGAGTGTTCGATTAAATAATTCCGCATTAGCTTGGTCACGATGAATGTTGAAAATTCAACACGAAATTGTACATGAGTATTGTATAACAACACAGCAAACGAATCGAAATGTATTACAAATATCCTCTTGCAACACTTGTGGCCATGTGAGTGGCGAACGTTTGCAAATGCGCTGTAGTGTATGTGCAATACTTGCAGAATCTTTTTATGTCAGCGGCTCCACGTTTTTTTTGTTTTCTTGCAGGCATCATCAACAATCCATAACGCATTCTTAAGGTGCGCAAAAGGTTTTGTCTTGTAAAAGAAACAATAAATCAGTGCGATAAACCTCACTGAGTATTTTTAAATTAAAACCGTTTGCGTGACATTTTGCTTGGTACGTATAGATACATTTGCACAGGCTTGTTTGGCCAACCATTTTTAAGCAATCACATGAGTGACTTTTATTGTCCTAGCTAATATTACATCGGCGGCTACACATAAACAATACTCGCACAGACTGTACAATATTTTCGATATTGTAAGGCTTTTTGTTTTCATTGCGTTACTATCAGTTTGCCTTTAATGAGTGGAACCTCCAAGAACAATCTTAGCTACCATTCCTCTTTTAACGACCCGTCTTGCAATTCGTTATTTAGCAACTGGTCACGCAATAGTATTGAAGTCATGGAGATGAGCATCATGACTTTGACGTTCACGGCTATCACTTGATGTTTTATAAGCAATGTCATGTCGGTAAAAAAAAAAATTAAAACGATTCAGCGCGCTTTAACAGGCTTTACTTTACTGAATCGAGTTGTATATCCAGCTGTGTACCGGGCCCACAATAATTGTATCCAGGAAGGTGCTTTTCACCAGGGTATTTACCTCACGCTGTTCCCGGTACTTTTGCGAATGCAATCGCGATATCACCGACGACTTTTGCTTTAATAAATGTCGATTCGTAACTTTGCATCGGACAAAGTCTGCAGTTATCATTGCAAGTCCAGGCTGTGTTGATCTCAGGTTAGATTTGCGACACGACTTTTCATGCGAGATCGTAAACAATATGAAGACGTGATCCATATTATGTCAATACAAGTTGGCCATAAAGCTTGGATGACTCCGTATATTCAGATGAACATGGTCTGACTACAAAGTAAACAAACGAGTTTGAGAAGGACATTTTCAATTTCATGAACCATTTTATTCAATTGCCTTAAGGAAAGGGAAATTAGCACATGAATTCAGAGGTTTTTCCATTATTGACTTCGCTGATCCGTTGGTGGATATGATTTTACGAGAACTAAAGTGGGGTCGTTTGTTAGTGACCGACCATGCTATGATGTTATAAAACGATTTTCAAAATACTGCTTTGCAGAGATGGTAAAACCACGACCATCGATTTATTTTCCAAAATCGTTCAAGCCTTAAATATTGACATTCTGAATGCAATCAAAATCTTTCTTTTTGTTTGCAATGATGTAATAGTTGAAGGTCAAGTCAATCTTGGACAAATAGTTTCATGAAGGCGGCACAATGATCACGTTATTTATTTGACTCAACGACAAGCGCATGCACCGAAAATGATTCGTGACAACTCTAACGTGTTGATATTTGGTGGCATTTACAATCGTGACATTGGGATATCTACCAGCGAATATTTTTCCTCAACATTGACATAGTTAAAAATGGAAGATCTTTAATGTTATTCAAAAGGGATGCGTTTGTTCAGGTAACAGTTATGTGGCAAGGTTACAGTTTATATGAAAAGGTACAGGCGTAATCGTGGTGCTTTTAGATTATACCGGGGCATAACACACAGGACGCACAATCGCTGCAAATATAAATATTCCTACGACAAATATTGTATGTGATTTTATGGCAGTTGTACCAGTGAAAAGGGGTAATTGGCTAGAACTGCGTGTGAGTATTGCACCTGGACACGATGCGTCCGGACAGCGTCTGCCAGTCATGTAATTGTACTACGTGATCTTACCTCAGCAGCAACTGCTGGTCTTGGAATGGCTGGAATCATCGTGGGTGAGCCAATCCGAGTTAGTTTCGAGGCTATATCGAAAATAAGCGGTGTCCTTACTGTCGCTATCAAATTAATTTCAATAAGATTACATTCAGGAATACGTGTATATTCATAACTGCTTGAAGTGGCATAAATCATTCTCAATTTGATTAGCAAACTATTATTTGGCTATCTAGGATAAAATAAAATAGTTAGTATGACTAAATTCGCGACAGTGTTGACGGAAATGAAAAATCACCGACATCACCTAGCACAAATCAGAAATAGTGCAGTTGCAAACAATATAAGTCGAGTAAACATGGCCACAGTTGTAATCGCACAGCAAATTGCCTGGTCAGTAAACTATCGATTAAGAACTTATGGTTGCGTTATAGCAAAAATACGACGTAATATGTATACGCTTCGACTATTTTGTGGATTAATAATCCAAGGGCTGTGCATTTATGCATTTTGGTTTTCATCCATGCATGGAGGATAGCGGTTGTGGTGAATAGTCAAGACCCAAAATGGAATCCAAGGTCCCATCATAACACTACTGAAATAGTAGCATAAATCAATGTATTACTATACTGTAGCTTTCTAAACGACCATTTCTCTAAACCTTACAAGTCATTAAGCAGGCATGCAAACCAAATTCAGAAAAAGAAGTGTAATTTGAAACGGGGAAATTTGACAGGACTAACATTGAGTGTTTCCACTTCAATATTTATTAGTAAGCCGAGTCGCCTACACAACGAGGACCGATGTACATTTGACAAGACTTGTATACAACTGTTTGTGACGCATTTCAGGCGCAGATTTCAGAGTTCTTGCTCTCTTTGGCTAGTTAGTCTAAAATGCGTAATCCTAGAACGATTGATAAAAAAATGATGGTTGCAAAATAAAACTACGCTCTTGCAGTTCGACTAATATATACAATACGATAAAGAATGGAGAAAAGTATGCATCTATTTAAAGCAAATCTGATGAAAGCACACACATGCAGTCCTGTTATTTACATGAGGATTGAAAACTGAATATTGTTTATGCCTTAAGTGGAAATTAATAGATTAGTCTACAGTGTGGCTTTGATATTAGACATGTATGAGATACTCTTCTATGTTCATTTTGTGAAAGCGTTAAAAATGACTACCATGTAGATACCTACATATATAAATGCATGCATACATTAATACATACATACAGACATACATACATACATACATACATACATACATACATACATACATACATACATACATACATACATTCATTCATACATACGTACATACATATATACAATGGAACTAATAGTTGTGCATCAATGTATGCAACTATTTCAGATTCTTAATCGGCTGTCGCTACAATTAACCATATATCATCTGTTATCGGAAAAATTCGCGTACATATCATATGATTTATACTTATATAAAAACAAACACGAGTGTTATTGAACTCTTCAGAAATTCTACACTTTTTCGTTATTTATATCCTTTGAAATCCTTATAGGTGACTATAATGGAGTTACAGTAATAAAATGACCCAAATTGTGTGCATACTATGGCATCTGATGTCACGTGATAGTAGAATACATAGGATGAGGTCAACTACTGCTCCATCCTATTATAATATATTTATATGGAATCACTTTTAGTGTGTTCAATTGCTATCATTTTATAAGAATTGCCTATGTAAATTACTCATTAGAATTGTAACGTGCTCATTGACTTTTGGACTAAAAGATTACATTCAGAATACTAAAAACCTGTTCAAAGATAGTTTTAATATAGCATTGTTCTACATCAATATTGCTGACAAATCAACTTTTTCAAGACTAATAAGACCAATAGTACATAGTCAAGAATAATAGAATTCATTCGGAAGACTAAATAAATTTGGATTTTTGAGAGAAAATTTGGAATTATTAGGCATGGAATTTACAATATTTCAAAGTTCCTTTTAAATCTTCACTTTTTTTGCAGGAATATAAAATGTTTGATGGATTTTTTAAAAATGTGTTGTCTTTTTTCATGCTTTTATAGGTTTTTAAAAACAAAATCTCAGTTTTCTCTGCGTAACTGAAAAACTGGCTTGCACCTAATTGAATCATACATTCGCAATAGTACATGTGATAGCATAGTTTTCCCTCAAGATCTTGCTAAAATCTGCAACTGTCAAAGGAATAAATTGAGTGCAGGTACATGTATGCTCTTGATTTTGACTGGACAAGAACATACTTAACACTGGCAGGTAATGGATAAAAATGCTCTACCACAATATAATTAGCATTGTGGCTCACAATTAAATTATCTGAAAAAGTGGACCAGTCTCAGTAGGTGATACATTCTAATCTCAGTAGGTGATACATTCGAATTCCTTCCCTGTTAATACAACTAAAATTTACAAAATAGCTATTCTACAAGATTTTTCGATGGGCAGAAAATGAAAGTGTAGAAACAAAAGTAATATAAGTAAGCACAAACTGTCAATTTGATTTGAATTTAAATAATACGATCTTCGTATTATTCAGTTGGGATCATACAATTCATTAAACATGGCAATTAGATCTTTATACTAGGAAGAATCCAATAATCTTTATACAATAACGTAAGAGCTCCTTAATTTGTAATGTGATATGCATACTTTTGAATATTACTCCTGATAATAATCAACGTCAAAAGCGTCATTATTTTAGCGTGTTTAAATTCTGATAATCTATTTAATATTATTTAGTCTAAAAAAATATCTTAACGGTAACATTCTCAATTCGGATATTCGACATAATGTTACTCTGTGTCAAAAGCATAATAAGTGTAATTCGCTTAAATTCGGATATTATATGCAATATTACTCAGTGTCAAGTGTAACATAACCGTATTAGGCTTAAATTCGGACATTCTGTGAAAGAGTATTCAGTGACAACAGCATCACAACTGTAATGTCATTAAATTCTGATATTGAATTTCAGAGTACATAGAGTAAAAAGAATAATAGCTGAAATGTGCTTAAATTACTCAGTGAAAAAGCAAACTCCCTGTAATATTCCTTAAGTTGTAAAATTCTTTGTAATATTACTCAGTCAAACGCATCATACGAGTATTTTGTTTTAAAAATGGTTATTACATGTAATATTGTATGACTGTCAAAAGTATCATAACTATAACATTGTTAAATGTCGATATTTTTGGTAAAAATACTTTGTGACAAAAGCATGTGCCCTTTTTGTCACTCTTGCTTCTTCTATCCCACAATTACACCCTCGTTGTTTTTTTCTTTTTGCAATAAATGTGACGTACAATATTTGTGTTTATGTGTACTACATATGTTATTATATCTTTATGATGTTCACACATCAATTATTGATGCATTATTATTTTATTGTCGTTAGATATGATTGGTGCATTCATTATCGTTGACAAAGATTTCTTTATTAAACTATCAGCTGTCGAATTTGCAAATTCGATTTGTCGATATCAATATACTGCATATCATGACATAGTAATTGATGCTGCGTGGAAATGGTGTGACTTCATTTCTCTATCCCTTTTTCTCTCTGTATTCAGATTTTAAGCTGTATTGTCTACTGTTTTGTAATCTGGGCATATTTTGATATTGTTCACGGCACCTTCCTTGAGGTTTTTAAAGGCGAACTAGGTTTCTGAGTTTAGTTTGTATTATATATGTTGCTAGTTCGCTCTCTATTGGTCTACATTTTATTTCTCTCACTCAACATCTTCGCATAATTAACATAGTTGGAACGCTCAAAAGCCGTCCTAAATATCAGTACATATGTGCATATGTAGGTACCTATGTAACCTTTACTTAACATTGGTTTGTATCTAAATGATGTTGATGTTATATTGACAACAGGCTCATTGCATGCACCGACTTCTGTATTATGTGTGTTTTCGTTACAGAATGGGCAGAGCTGAAAAATCAGTAGTTAAATTGATTATTTATTTCTATTTCCAACTGCCACTGTTTGATTTTAACCTGCAACATTCCTATGCATACTTGTACATTTAATTATAGTTGAGTACCCTATGAAATCTTAATATCTCTAATGCATGTGCCTCTTCTACTCGTTTAGCCAGTTCTTTCCTTGGAATGAGATTTTTGTTCATTAAATACTGGTAGGCGTATTGATAAATTAACAAACATTTGCATCACAACAGTATTCTTTATCAAGGCATTCATGAGTTCGCGCTTATATATCGCTCGCGCAAATGCCTTCTAAGAGATTAAATTACTCACTCTTTTTTCTAATCAGGGTGATGAACGACAATTTCTTGTCGTCGAACAGGAAAAAGATCATCAGCTCTCATGTTTGTTTCAAAGGGCCATTATTGAAATTGAAGTCACAAAAGTACATCTTTATTAATTCATTAACATTGAGATTCTTATGAGAACATGGAGACCTTTCCTGGTACCTTTCGGTGACGAGTGGTCAGTGAGCTATCAATCTGAAGTGCAAAAGTCAAACAGACACCAAATTCTTCGTCTGGCCCATGAAACTCATTTGGCGGGTCATTTAGTGAGTAATACGATTAAACACAAGATCTTGACTCACTTTTATTGGCCAAAAAATCATGGTGTTGCTTGTAAATACTGCCCTTCTTGTCATAATTATCAAATGATAGGAAATCCGATTCAGAAGATACCTAAAGGTTATCAGCAATCTATACCTGCATTTGACCAACAATTTTAGCAGCACTATGGTAGATTGTGGTGTCCCTTACCTAAGAAAACATCAAATAAACAATACACAGGCAATTTCTTTATTGGAATATTATAAAACTAAAACTATACTAAAATCTTCGATGAAGTTTTGTACTCAAATTGGCCTTGCCAAATCTATCCAATCCGTTCCTGTATCAAATTTTATGTATGGAATTTTCCGGCCTTTAATTTGGCATGCAGCAATTCATGTCAAAAGTGAAACAAATGGTTGATAGAACTTCAATGCGAGAACTTTTGAGTTTGATAAAAGGGTTAATACTCAAAATATTCCTCAGATTAGGTAATAAGGCCCTTACAAGGTTACGGAGAAAATAAATGAGTTAAAATATAATAATAGTAATACTAGAATGTAAATAAATTAAATGTGTACCATAATGTTGAGAGCGATAGCCAGGTTAATCATGCAATTAATTTAGTTGTAAGTGTCCCACTCAGTGAAGATTTAAGTGAAGGGAATAAGTCCGATTATATTGATTTTGGAATTACAAATCTTCGAACTTTAGAAATTATGCATAATCTGGCCCATACACTTTCCCATTTGCAAAAGGAAGAAAGGAATGAACTCAGTCAGCTATTATTTGAATATTAGCACTTATTTCCAGATGTTTCTACAAGAACAATCAAATTTACTATGACGCTGAAATTGTAATTTACAGACCAGTGAAACAACATAGATACCGGATAAACCCTCTCAAACAGGAATACTTAAAAAAAGAAATGCAGTTTTTGCTAGCAAATGATTTCATTGAGCCTTGTAAAAGTTACTAGAGTTCACCATGTATACTTGTTCCGAAACCAGATCAAACTGTCCGCATGTGCATTGACTATAGAAAGGTGAACAGTGTGACTAAACAGATTCATTTCCATTAACAAAAATTGATGATTGCATTCAGAAAATTGGAAATGCAAAGTATGTCACCAAAATTTTACCCTCTAAAAGGATTTTGGCAAATTCCACTGACGGAAAGGAAAAATTGATTATCGGCATTCGTGACTCCAGATGTACTTTATCAATATAAAGTAATGCCGTTTGGGAATGGTTCGCCAAGTACTTTTCAGCAGTTAATGAGCATGATTACCTTTGGTCTAGATAATTGTGATGCTTATGTTGATGATGTCAGCATCTACAACGACGCCTGGAAAGGACATTTAACGAAAATTCGGAAACTCTTTACTGACTCACTGATGCAAGTTTGACAATTACTTTCTCCAACAGTGAGTTTTACCGTGCATCTATAACATTTCTGGGACAGATGGCAGGACATGGGCATGTTAAACCTATAGATGCCAAGGTCAAGACTATCTCCGAATTCTCTCTCCATATCAGTGTAAACCAACTGATGCGATTTTGGGTAGGGCTGGATAATATCAGAAATTTTGTTCCAATTTTTCCATAAGTGCTGAACAGCTGACAAATTTGTGAGGAAGAAAACAAAGTTTGATTGGACTGAAAAATGTCAGGAGGCATTTGATAAGTTAAAGGCCATATGTAAGACTGCAACAATTCTTAAAGCTCCAAATTTCAGCCAATCATTTAAACTCTCTGGTGATGTTAGTGATGTTGGGGTTGAACAGTATTGATTCAAGAAGATAAAAATGATGTTGATCATCCAGTGTGCTATTTTTCTAAGAAATTAAATAAGCACCACATAAATTATTCCAGAATCGAGTGTTTGGCATTGATACTGCATTACAACATTTTGATGTTTATATATGTTCAGTTCCTTTTACGACTGTGTGTTTAGTGGTCACAAACCCCTCATGATCATCAGCGAGATCAAATAAAAAGTAAGAGATTATTAAGGTAGCGTTTGTTGCCACGGGATTATATTGATATCAGGCACGTCAAGGGAAAAGACAGTTTAATAACAGATGCGCCTACAAGTGTTTTTTAATATTTTTTTAAATGTATACCATGTATCATTCATTAGATTTATTCTTATATCTTTTATAAACCTCACGAATAACTGACAAATGGTAAAAATAAAGCTTTGTATTATAAATATTTTTATTTATTTATGGGGTGAGTGTTATATATTTTAATCAATTGTTTCTCTGTTAGTTTTACAATTTTATTTAATTTGATCACATGATATTGAAATGTAACATCGTGTAATGGACTTGAACTTGTCCACAATCGAGTAAATGATACATTATATCTTGTTGTTGACTTCAACTTGTCACGAATTTAGTAAATTAAGCATTACATCTTGTTGCGACATCTTTACGAAATCAGTGACAGATTTGGTAAACAACGTTTATTAATTTGCTTTAGTCTTTTCCTTCTCAATGTAAGAATCAATCAGTTAAGTCTAGGTCATACCCGAACGACATGATTTTAAGCCTGTGTCAGTTGGTAAACAAACTTCTATTATTTCCAAAAGTGTGACCATTAGACCTGTATTGTGTCTTAGTCAGTCTTATAACGGAAATCCTGATAAGAATTATAGTCAGTTGTGCTTTAAAGAATGGCACAGTAAGTTGTGTCATATCGTGACCAGCTTTGTCTGAATTAATATTGTTTTAAATTATTTAATTCAAGTGATTAGTTCCTATGGAAATACAAATGTGTTCTTATATAATTTCTTGGACAAAGACATTGACAGGAATTTCACGGAATTCAAACACTGGAATAATATTTTAAGTGATTCAACAAATAGAGTTGACACATCAGTACAATGCTGACTATTACAGAAGTTATCTTATTCCATCATGAACTTCTTTGGGATTTTAAATGAGATTCACATAAAACATTTCATTGATATAACTTGTGTTTTCTTAAGTATAGGATTACAATTTGTATCTATAACTCATAAAGGAATAATTTTTACTTCGTGTTCTAGGGAAATAAATGAAGTGTTAAATAGTGCAAAGTTTGTTGTTTTCACACTTTTTTGTTACTTATTGTAAGAGCATATACTTTTATAAGTATATATATATATATATATATATATATATATATATATATATATATATATATATATATATATATATTTATTTATTTCCATTATTTGCTATTGTAATGTAATTTTATGTACTGGATTTTAAAATTTCCTGAAATTTAGTTCAGTTTTTCGTAAACACAGATAATATAAACTTTGTATATAATGCTTAAATAGTTTCTGACCTTGATTCTGGACATATTATAGGGTTCTTGTAAACAACATGTTTCATTTTCCCAGAGCAAATAATCTTTGGTTATAGTGAAGGCCATATGTGGTGTTAGACATGTACAAATCTTATATTTTGTTCTAGAAACATGATCATGTGACCTACATAGGGGAATCTGTTTTGAGTCTTAAATTAGCGTATAAGAGAGAATTTGAGCAGTCGGGCTTTAAATCATTGACAATTAAAAGTGATTTATTGTGACCCGTTGGAGTTCAATTTTTTTATTATTTTTCTGTAAATCTTTTGGGTTCCAAGAGTATCTTTTTCCCTGGAAATACATGTGCTGCAAATTAATTATTGGACATGTACAGTTATCAAACTTTACTAAGACTTCAAGCACTGGACTATTATTTTTTTGTGATTCATCAAAGAAATGTTGACACATGAGGACGACGTTGATCACAGCATACGTCATCACATTCCATTTCTGGATTTCATCGGGATCAAAACTCACTTCTTATTATTTCTAGTTGTATTTTTAATTCCTGGATTATTTTTGGATTTGCTTCTTAAAACCGTAAGTTGATTTTCTCATTTTTACCTTCTTTTTCTATGGAAATAAATGAATTGCGAAATTCTACAAAGCATATTGTCATCTCTCTTTTTTCTTGCATTTTATAAGACCCTAAATGTAACAATATCACAGCAATACTATTTTGCGACAAATTTTCCCTGATAATACACAGAAAACGTCATCTATTTGTTTTAATGGAAGCATAATCCTTGCAATGATCATTAAATTTACATACATAACGCCATGTAGAATGTTCATCTTGAATGCAAATACTTACCCAATCATGAGAGGAAAGTAATAACACAATTACTGATGTATATGTATTCCTACACTATAATAAGAGCAAGTTTCATATAATTTACTATTTCATTACACAGACTGAAATCCCAATGCAAGAAGATGACGTTTGGAGACAATATTAATACCAAAGTAATAACGCTTTCAAACTATCACCTTCGTGTGTCTTATTTGTTTTAAGCATTAAAGCGTTCACGGAGAATTTACCTGAGAAGTCTTAGTCTTTACCCAAATAAATTATGTATTGTCTAACTATCTGTAAGTATTAATAAAGTGCTCGCTTAGGTGTTTACTTGGGAATACATATACATGGTTTTACTT